>OY856188.1:691676-1218368 GCA_963693315.1 Diogma glabrata
CAAATTTGCGCAATCCACCCGCCCATAAAGCGGCACGTCCACGGAATTTGCAGGGACAAAACATATATGATTCAATAAAAAATTTTAAAATACATGTTCAAAACATCTGCGGATTGAACGCTAACCATGACCACGTGCAACATCATCTTGAGCACGACAAACCGAACATTCTATTCCTTACAGAAACACAAGTTTCTGAAAATTTTCTCTTTATAGAGTCGCTTAATTCCAAATATAGGCTCGAATCAGCTTTCAAACTCCATCAGGGCGTATGCGCATTCATTCATGAGAGTGTTGCGTACACGCGCTTTCCAAATTTTGAACTACACGGTGACGGCTTCAATACAATGGTTTTAAAGATTTGTCTTCCAAAAATGACTTTTTTTACAATAGCTTTATACCGGTCCCCCAACAAACGTAACCCAAACTTTTTTAATATCCTGACAAAAATTGTGGGCGAGATTAGAGCAAAGTCCCCTAATTGTGAAGTTATCGTTACCAGTGACTTCAAGATCCACACAAATCATGGTTGGAATTCTCCAAATCGACCGACGATGTTGACAATAGTGGAAAACTGGCAGAAATTTTTGCCGCGTCTCAGGGCCTATTCCAAATTGTTAAAAGTCCGACTTTCACGCCCCGTAATGGCGGTGATATTAGTTTTCTTTTAGATCTCTATCTTACCACAATGCCAGATATTACGAGTGTCGATGTCGCGAAAGGTAGTATTGGAAATTCTGATCATTATTTAATCTCATCAGTTATCAAAACTGATTTACTTAAAACTACAGCTCCCAAACCCCGTAAAATATTTCACTACTCAAAAATGGATAAGAGTGGTCTTCAAATTTTTTTTCATGGTTTCTCTTTCGACCGTCATTGTTTTTACACTGACAATGTAAATGTTTCTGCTCAAAACTTTACAGAAACCATCCAATTTGCTATCAATAAATTTGTCCCTTTCTCCATAGTAAAACCCAAACAAAAATACTTGTATTCGAAAGCTGCCAAAACGGCACTTAGAAACAAACGTAGATCATTTAATATTTGGATTCATAACAAAACTCCCACTAATCGATCCCAATATCTAAAGGCCAACAAAATATCTAACCAGATTATCTCAAACGAAAAGTTTGAAATTGACAAAGCGAAAGCCTCAAAACTTACGTCTATGTCTGTTTCTGACAAGAGTTTTTGCAGTGCCATTAATTCTTTAAATTCTGGTACAAAATTTTCTATTCCCCCTATTATTGATGGTGATTAAATCATCAATGATCCCGCAAGAAAAGCTAACTTGTTCGCTGAACGCTTTGCTCTGAACTCCACTGTTTTGGAAACTCCTGAAGAAATACCCCAAATCCAGTCTTCAGGAGTTAATATCAACGAACTTCACTTCAAACCCAAAATAGTCGCTAAACTTTTAAAGGGGTTAAACATCAACAAAGCCTCAGCCCTCAGGAATGGACAATATTCCACCCATTATTTTAAAAACCTTTTCCAAAGAACTTGCACCAACTTTAACTAAAATATTCTACCAATCCTACAAATCTGGTATATTTCCCTCGTGCTGGAAGTTGGCAAATGTCCAGCCCGTCCCCAAAAAGGGACCAAAATCCGATATCTCAAATTATAGGCCAATAGCTTTACTATCGTTCCTATCCAAAGTCTATGAGCATTATATTAATACACATATTTCAAAATTTCTGGAAGAAAATCATTTGATATCCGACAGCCAATACGGTTTTCGAAACAAAAGATCAACTACCGATCTATTAAACTATGTAGCGGATTGTTGGAACAGCATACTTGATAAAGGTGGTGAAACATACGTTATCGCTTTAGACATCTCCAAGGCATTCGATCGAGTCTGGCATGCCAACTTAATCAACAAGCTCGTTGCGTACGGTTTTCATCCCAATGTTGTGAAGTTGATTCAAAATTTTCTATCCAACCGATATATTTCGGTAACCTTAGACGGATTTTCTTCTGAGTCTAAACAAATTAACGCTGGTGTACCCTATTTTTGATTTATATCAACGAATTGTTGAAAATCACCAGCAACCCAATAAATAGTTTTGCAGATGATAGTACTCTGCACAAGTCGTTCGAGCCCCTTCCTTCAAAAGGTAAAATGCACGAACGAATTAATCCTGCCCGGAGAGACGCTGCCATAAACGTGAACAAAGACCTGAATAAAGTCGCCGACTGGGGTGACCAAAACTTTGTCAATTTCAACTCTACCAAAACACAGCTGTTGATTGTTTTCAGATTAAAGACCGAGTTCCCCAAAGATATTTTATTCAGTAGTGTGATGAACCAATAGGTGAATGTAAAAACATTCGTGTATTGGGTGTCACAGTTTCAAATGACCTACTCTGGAACGATCATGTAATGGCGATGGCAAAAAGCGCGTCTAAAAAACTCGGCCTCCTAAATAGATGCAAAAAATTTTTCACTCCATACCAATTGCTCCATGTTTATAAGTCCTATATTCGTCCCTGTATGGAGTACTGCTGTCAAGTTTGGGGTGCTGCCTCTGTTTCCATCTTGGCCCTCTTGGACTCTGTTCAAAAGCGAGCTATACGAATTGTGGGTGATCGAACTTTGACATCAAAACTTGATTCCCTACAACATCGTCGCACTGTTGCTGACCTCGTTGTTTTTTACAAATATCGTCATCAGCAGTGCTCAGATGAAATCAGCGACATCATGCCTCAAACTTATTCTTACAACCGTTCCACTCGGCAATCGGCTGCCGCAACCGGTGAAACGGTAAAGATCCCGCGCTGTCATACTGGCAGATCGCAGAGAGACTTCTTTGTCCGAACTGCGTACAAATGGAATAGTCTCAGGTGGCTTCAACCCACAGATGTTTAAAAAAAGCGTTAATCTACACCTTAGAACGCCAGTTGTTGTGGGACCCAGGTCTAAGTTATAAATTAAAAACAGAAAAACCGTTTTTTTTTTCATTTTTCTCGATAATTTTGTAGTTATGGTTAATAATGTTCAATTAGAAAGTTTTAGATTTATTTATTATCTACAACTTTTATTATCTACAACTTTTACATTTAACTTTTTTCGATAGGATGCATAGTTTAGCCGCAAATCGCAAAAAATAATACCCACCCCTAAAAACGTATATACTACAATCCCCACCCCTTTCTGGGAATTTTCATCAGTCGGGTCGATTTTTTCTTAATTACTAAGACCATTAACTACATTTTCGACCATTCGAATACTGCTTATATTTTAATGACTTTTTTTTAGCTTTAATAAGGTTTTATGCAATACCAAGTATGTTATCTGTTGTAGGAGGACTATCTTTTGGCTTACAAGTAGCTGGAATGTTTCAATTAGTAAAAAAAGATTTCCTTCCGGAGTCTAACTGATTATATATGGACATTCTGGAAGGTTTCTGATTTTGTAACTAGAAATTATTGAATTTTCTATTAAAGTTTACAAATTTAAAGGTCAACCCTGTTTTATTAATCTAAAGGGATTCTTGTTTTGATTGTTAAACTACCTGAACATTTTTTGGTCGCTTATAAGAGTTAAACAAAGTAGTATTAAAAATTATTACAAAAGGGTTAAGGGTTCTCAATCTACAGCAAAAAATTATCCTCTACACATAATGGATATATCTGTCGTTTTGTCTCGTCATTCTCTTTTTTCTTTTTTTACAAACATAAAATTATGTTATAATTAGAAATTAGGAAAAAAAATTATTACGTTTATGATTTGCTCACAGTCTCATCTGCATACGCGTTCGGTTCGAACAATATAATAACAGAAAAAAATTCTTAATTTTTTTATTTGTTTTTTATACACTTTCGATTTTCCATTACCGTGTGAATAAAATCTGAGAATTGTATTTAATCATATTTGTTTGTCTCATCGAAGAAGTTTTTTTGTTGGGTCTCAACACAACGTTTTCTGTGATCTTAAAAAAAGATCTGTGGAATAAAAAGTAAGATTATGTTTTCATGTGTGCGAATACTAATTTGGTTTTAATGAAGAAACAAGCTTATAAATTTTTTTAATTTTATTATAAAGGCTCTTAACGGTTTTATAGATAGGTGAAAGTTATCAATCAAAAATAATTTGAAGGTTAAAATGTTTCTATTAGTTTTTATTAATGTTTGGATTCAGCAGTCATGGGGTAGAATTTTCTTTTACTGTTAAATACGCCAGTGAGTTTACATTTGCCTGTTTTTTTTTAATTTGTTTCAAGTTTCGAAATGATTCTGGTTAAATCACAGCAATTCTTACAACTTTTACTCATCATAATGCCAAGTGTTTCTTAACTCCCAAATTCATAACATTCGTTACACTTCCTTGAACATGATCTGCCATATATAAAAAGAACTTATATATATTCCATGGGAAAATTATCTTGGTTTGGTTATATCTAATATTTTTCTTCTTCAAGTTTATTCATATCCTAAACGATATTCGTCGCGCAAAAAATAATTGAAATCGAAATTTGCATAATTGGGTGTATGAGAACCTTTTCATTTTACCGTTTTACATTTTTTGTTGATTCTAACTTTACTCTTTTAAATAGTAAATATGTGTGAAAGCAAAGGATGTTGCTGAAAAATCACAGAATAGACAATTTAACGTTGTTAATTTAAAAGAAAATATAAATTAATTATAGCTTTTAAGGAAGTTTAAGAAAATTATTAAAAGTGAATGTTTTTCTCATGGTTGTTGGTATATAGCACACATGGCCAAACCGCGGCTCGCGAGCCGCATGCGGCTCTTTGAAAGAATAAATGCGGCTCTCGAAAAGAAATGAAAAAATTAAATAATATTTAATAATTCATAAAAATTGTAACAAAATTATAAATAATTCATATAATTTATAATGCTGTTTAATATAATATGATTCAATGCAATCATATTATTATATTTAGGTCCGTCCTGTCGAAGTTACTACTATTGGAGTGTTTTGCGATTTTGTTTTAGTTTGATACTACTTTACTTCGCGAATCAAGTTTATAATCCGCTGTTATAAATAAATTTAACTAATTTTTTTATTTAAGGTTATACGTTTAACATATTCTAGTGGACTAACAATAAAATCACCGGCATTCGTCTCAAATTAATGCACAAAAATCTTTCTTAAAATCAAAAGTCTTTCCTTTTGGATTCGTTTGTTTTTCTATGATTATCTTTTTCTGCAATTTTTTATAAACAATATTTTTGATATTTTATCTTTAGGCGATTTGCCGACGTTAAATTTAATGTATCCTTTAATATTCCAATTAAAAAATGAATAAGTTCATAATTAAATAGAATTAAAAAACACGTGCAAATCCGACATATGCCACCTCAACCGCTCCTAAATCTACGACAGTAAGATTGATTAATAGAGAATGAACCTAGCCTAAGCTCTCATGATTAATAGAGAATGAGACTAGCTACATTTTAAAGCGTTGTGCTACTATTAAAAAATAATAATAAAAAGTTGCTCAAATCTCATGAGTAAAAGTAATTTCATTGATGCATGCGCTGTTAAAATACTCCGCTGACCCAGGCAAATATACCCATTATTTTTTACTTTTTAAAAACGACAGCGCTGATTTTGGTAAATTTTGTGCTCTTATTCAAAAATATCAACAAGTCGGATAATTTTCGTGTTGGTTAAAACAAAAAAAAATTAGCTTTGGATTTTTGAGATTAATTAAACTCAAGTAAGTAAAGAAGTAATTGGAATTTTTTCAATTCAAAGGTATGGTTAGAAGTTTCTAAGAAAAAAACTCCACTTCACATTTTTCGTGTTTCGGTTGGGATTCGAACCTACCTCGTCAGTGCTCGGCTCGAATCCTTGGGCAGACACGCTATCGATTACGCCGTTGAGGCGATGACAATTTCAAAGTTGAAACTTCTTCATCACTTATTTATTTTTACTTAAGCTAAATTTCTCCACTGTCATTAGACTCCATATTATAAAAATGTTTATTACATTATATGGGATTTTTTGCATAAAACTTCTAGACAATACTTTTGTGTGAATTCATAGAATGGGGATAAGTTAAATATTTCTCTTAATTTACTTGTAAATCCATTCGAAATTAACATTATTAACGAGGGCTTATCGATTCCTTGTTATATTTTGCATGATAGTGCCTCAGGAGAAATGGAATTACTAGAGCTACAGGAAGATCACGTTCTTTAAATGCATCACAAAGCCACACAATCTCCAAATGAGTTTTGGAAACTAGTGTCTCAATCAAAGTACCCCAATTTGAAAAAATCTCCTGCCAGATTACTGTCCATATTCGGTACAACATATTGTTGTGAATCACTTTTTTATTAATTATTTAATTAATTCGTACTGCGCTAACAAACTATGAACCAGATTTCAGAAAATTCACGGGCAAGTTGCAAACAAACATGCTATCTACCAGCAAGCATGTCATGTAACAAAATTTAAATACGTATTTGTATGTACTGATAACCATAATTACATATTTGTTTTTTTCAATAAAATAAATATTTCCAAACAACTGATACTTTTGAAATTTTTTATTTTTTATGTTGGCTCTCGTAACGAGAGATTATTGTACTGCGGCTCTACATGTAGTGAAGCTTGGCCACCTCTGGTATATAGTATTATTTTTTGTTTTAGTTTGAAATAAAAAGAGAGTTTAGTTTAAGTTTTTTTGAACATGCAATGATAATTATTGAATTGATCCATAATAAATTTTAATATTTTTTACTAATTTAAAGTTTCATGATGTTGATGAAGTTGATGCGATAACCGTCAAGAACTTTTGAAAATTATCGCTGGAAACATTCTAAATCAAAGTCGAAATTGTGATGTATGAGGAGCTAGTAATGATTTGCTTAGATATAGAAGTATTCGTTAACTGTCGTTATATTTATTTCAAAACTCTGATATAATTAGTTAATCAGGTCAGTATTTTTGATGAATCGACGTGTCACCGACACTTTTAATGCTTTACTTAATACTTTAAAGTAAAAATTCAGTTTTCGTTTGTTTTTACTACAATAATCTCTCTAAAATAAATAATCTTGAACCATTAACTAAAGTTAGGTTTATTTAGAATGCCCATTCTTTAGTATTGAAGTTTTTTCTAGCAAATTACTAATTTTTTATAATAGGAATCACAATATGTGTCATCGCACTACAAACCTTCTCAGGTATTGATGGGCGCTTTTTTAGGTCAACTTTAAAAATCCTATTAAATTATTCTTTAAATAAACAGCGATTATTAAACTATACTTACTTTGGCTCATTTGCTTAAGCTCAATGACCAATTTATTGATACATATTACGAATGTTTTCGTTTATGGTTTGTTTTTGGTTCGTTTTAAACACTGTTTAAAACAGTGTTTAAAACAAATTGTTTTTTTTTAACAATGTTTTAAACAAAAATTGTTTTTCTTAAATATTGCAATGTTACTTATTTGCAATTCTAATATAGAATTGTTTTACCCGGTCATATTTTATCGTTTTAAACACCTTTTACCACCTTAAAGCACCTTTTAGCACCTCAAACGTCATTAAAATTTAAAAAAATTTTAAAAGCTATATGTTTTTTTGTTAATAAAATGCGGGTAAATATATAGAATTCTTCCGTCACTTTCGATGACCTTGAAAATGGAGTATGTTGTACAGCTTTTTATACTGAACAACAATATATATGTATATAGGGCGCGGAAAACATTACTTGATAGACTTTTTTTTATGTTGAAAATATCAATCATCTGATAGGTTATTGTTTTGTTTTGTCGGTGAAATATTTTAAGATATAATATTTTATGATATATTATTTTATTTTTCACTCGCTTCTGCGACCCTGCAGACCTTCGATCAATAGCACCCCCCCCCCCCTCCCCTCTTCCCCTGCACCCATCGATACAATAGTCGATAAAACAATAATCTATCAGATGAAGGGATGGGTGCGGGGGAAGAGGGTGCAGGGGAGGGGGGAGGGGTGCTATTGATCGAAGGTCTGCAGGGTCGCAGAAGCGAGTGAAAAATAAAGTAATATATTATAAAATATTATATCTTAAAACATTTCACCGACAAAACAAAACAATAATCTATCAGATGAAGGGATTGGTGCTGGGGGAGGGGGGGATGGGAGGGTGACCTTGATCGAAGGTCTGCAGGGTCGCAGAAGCGAGTGAAAAATTAAATAATTTATCATAAATAATATATCTTTATAGTTAAATAAATAATTAAAAATAATATAAAAATTTTTATAATTAGCTCCTAAAGTAATGTTTTCCGCGCCCTATATATGCATATATTTTTGTTCGGTATAAAAAGCTGTACAACATACTCCAGTTTCAAGATCATCGAAAGTGAACGGAAGAATTCTATATAATTACCGGAACTTCTAAGATGGAAGTAAAATCCAAAAAGCTCTTTTTTAAAAAACGGAAAAATTAGAACTAAAAATTATTTTGTTTTTTTAAATCTTAAATCAAAAAAAAAACATCGCATACTAAATTAAAATTTTTAAAGTTTTAATTTAGATGTTCGCCACAGGTTTAAATTAAAATAAAATAAGGCAAAAAATTTTCACTCCAATTACATATTTTAATTTATAACCAAAATAAAACGAATCTTTGTAGTATAAATAGTATATTATTGAATTAGGAGCTAAAGTCGTACTTTTTGTGTTGAGTCTATAGTTTGGCGGCCGACCGTAGGGAGGCCGACAATTATAGACGAAACACAAAAAGTCACTTTAGCTCCGAATTCAATACACTATTTTTTCGGCAAACGTTTAAATTTGTTTAAAAATATGAAATTAATGCATCAAATTTTTTAAAAATATGTTTTAGGTAATAAATTTTCTGAAATTAATTTTTTTTTATTTTTATTCATTAAAATGAACTGAAATGCATTCTGTTTTGAACAAATTAATAATATCATTTTATTTTACTTTACTGCCGCCGTAAAAATATGAAAATTACTTTACAGCCGCCGTAAAAATATAAAAATTACTTTACAGCCGCCGTAAAAATATGGAAGTTACTTTACAGCCGCCGGCAGATAAAGTAAAAATGACGTCACTTTTGCAGCCGCCGGCTAAAAAGTAAGACTTTAGCTACTCCCCAGCGGCAGTAAAGTTAAACTTTACAGCCGTTTGCCGAAAAACATATTTAAAACAAAAAAAAACACAAAAAAACTGTTTTAAACCGTTTTTTTTTTTAAATCCCAGTGTTTTTAACCAACGCTGAGTATAACGAATTTCATTTTTTTTCAGTGTAGACCTATCATTCAAAATCTTAGTTTTAGATGAGGTCGTTAATAAAACCATTTTTGATCGTTAATGGGAAACGATGTCAATTTCGAAAAAGCGATTGTCAATGAACAATTTATTAATACATATTACCAATGTTTTGGTAATATCAAATAATTTGTTCTTTGAGCCAATGAAAATAAGTTTATTAATCGCTGTTCATAAATATACCAAACAATTTTATTCGATTTTTGAGTAGTCTGGTGTTTCAAAATTTTATTTATAGAGGGTTGACAGTTAAGGTTGTAAATAAGACAAGATAAAAAGAGTTGTCGTTTTTGTTGTAGCGTTTATGTTCCATGTAAGAGCTTTGTCGAGCTAGCTAGCTTCGAATATTCACCACGGTCATTTGCAACAGCGGCATAATTACCATGGCGATCGATTTTTTAAGGTTGTTCATTACGCCCGCATACCATTAGGTAAACAAAATATAAAAATTTTGCAGGAACAAATCTAAATTTGGGATGCAAAAATCCTGCTAGTGACGTATTCTTCCTTCATGTGACACGTTGTGTTCTCAATGATTAAAGCCCAGATATAGACTCATTTCTTCGAGTAAGCAATATCAAGGCATAATCGATATCTAAGAATGAGAGTGCTACCGTTGATTGAATATAGTTCATTCGTTGCCATTGTTATGTGATAGCTCATGTTGGATCGTATGTCAATAGCAAGAACTGGAGTCCGCAAAGGTTGCCACACCCGTAGATCAAAAATTAACAAATAAAAATTACAAATCAAACAAAACTGAGCTCTACTACGAGCAACCATAGAAAAAACATACAGTTAAGGAATAAGTTAGAAAAATATGGTAAACCATTTTTTTCAAAATAGTATTCTGTGTGAAAATTTTCGTAACAAGTTTCTAAAACCCAAAAATTATAAACATTATTCTAAATCTGAAAAAAAAAAATATTTAAATTTCTTAAGAACTTCAAAATTCCCATCACGGAAAAAATTGTTCTGCCACTTCGGATGCGACTTATTTTTTTTATGTTTCCTATAAAAAACTACACGATTTTTTCTAAATTACATAAAAAAAAATGATTTTCAAACCCTTTATGCTCCTTTTATCTAATACACAAAAGTTTGGTCAATGTAGAAAAACAAGATTTCAGTACTACGGCTTCTCACCCTTAATACAATTTTGAATATTTACACCGTATTTTTTCAATTGTTTTTTTTATTGGAAAATTAAAAAAATATAATATCCGATTTTTTTTGGTTTTATAATCTTTTTTTATACGATCATACATGATGAATACAAAGGATCTTATATTCCGGGGTCATTTGAAATAAAAATGCAGATAACTTTTTTGTATTTTTTTACTGTAAAAGTTTAATTTATTCAAATTTTTTTCACTTTCAAGATTAATAGTAAAGTTTTTATCTATAATTTAAATACGAGTATTATCAAAGGGTTGCCTAGTTAGTTTGGTTGTTATGAAAACGTTTTTGTAAAGAAGTTTTTTGTGCTTTTAATACTGTATCTTGGCAATTCGTGTGAAACTATTCCTTAGTACCATTTTTTGTTTAAGTCTACATTTGATTTTATTTCTTATTAAATCAACGAAGAAACATTTTTTTTTGTGAATTATGTTTTTCAGACTTGTTTTTCTTGTGTTAATGAAATAGAATGGTGAGAAACAAACCAGTTGGAAATATATCTTTTTTTCAAATTTGATTGGTATGATTTGTTTTTCTTTCGTAAGTAATAAAGTAATACTAGTCCAGGAATATTAGGGGTTTCACCTCGGAATGAGAGATAGTCAGCTATAAACTTGTATAAACCTTTATTTTGGCACTCTAAATCTTGTCTCAAAACCTACATATCGTAGGGTGTCCGCGACTACAGAAATTCCAAGGTCAAAGGTCAAAAAATCGATTTTTTACACATTTATTGCAAATATCTCGTTTCCTATGGGCTTTATGCTATTTGTGTGCATCATAAATACTGTAGAGGATTAAATTCTCTACAATTTTTGTTTAAACATTTTTTTGTATATTGAACCATTTTCGAGATAGAGGGCAGAGCGCGCGCAGTTTAACTTTTTAGAGTATCATTCGAGGTCAACCTGTGGTCCCGATTCAAAACATAAAGCTTATAAATTATTGATAAATATATAATTCTAAATAATTTGCATTTTTTATTAACTAGTACGTTATAATTAATATTTTCTTTCAATAATTCAGTTCAATAATTCAAACTATTTTTTAATTCTAATCTGGTTTATACTAATTTCTTCCTAACTAAAGAAAAGAACTAAATTGTTAATTAATGTTTTTATTGAAAAATACCATTCCATACATTGATGAACGTTGAAATTTAAAAAATTGAATAATAATAAGAACTACAAATTCTAATTTCAATTTTCTTCTTCTTCTTCATCATTGTCTTCCAGTCGCTGTAAAATTTCAAATTCCTCTGTTATCTCGTCTTCAACATCATTTGTCTGTTCTTCCAGGATTTCGGGATCAAAAGTACCGTCTTCATTGATATCACTCTGGTATGGTGAAGCATTAAGACAAGCTTGCCCATTACACTGGCCGCAAGCTATAGAGCACTGCAACCCTGCTTTCCTACATCCACACCGATTATAGATTGTCAACAAGGTTCACACTCCATTCTTAAATAATGATTGAACCGGGCAGTTTTCTTCTTCAAATGCTGCAGCAATTTGACCCAAATTCGGAAGTTTCTCGAGTGTTTTTACAAAAAATTTTTTTCCTTTTCTAAAGAGCGCAAAAGTCGATTTTTTGACCTTTGACCTTGGAATTTCTGTAGTCGCGGACACCCTACGATATGTAGGTTTTGAGACAAGATTTAGAGTGCCAAAATAAAGGATTATACAAGTTTATACCTGACTATCTCTCATTCCGAGATACTTGCCCTTATTTGACTAATTTTCCTGGACTATAATAAATGAAGGATAATTTAAACTTTAAAATTATAACAATAGTTATATGTTTTGCCAGGACAAAAACGGATGGGTTTTGGAACGAGGAAGAATATTGAGAATGTTGCGGTGCGTCGCTATAGACCAGTACCGCGGTCTAACGAGTTACATTTTTAGACTGTAAACGAATTGGGTGTAAAATTGAATTTCTGGACGTAGTTGAAAAAAAATTCATCACAGATTTACTATAACAAAAACGCATAACCAATTTTGACAATTATTTGAAAATTAAGAAAACCTACAAGGTATAATTGATGGTAATTGATGTAGGGTAATTGATGCAAGGTAATGCAAGGTAATTGATGCAAAGGCTGCAAAGATAATTCTTATGTATTCTTATAAAGTAAATTTTTGTAAAAAGTAAGTAAATTTCTACCATCTTCATACTTTGTTCATAATAACTATCAAAAAATTCCTTCTCAAATAATAGATGTATTCCCGAAAAAAACTGTTGTAAACTCCATTTATTAACCATTTAATTTTATACAAAAGCATATTTCAAAAAAGGTTTATGAACATGAAACGCAATCAAATAAAATTACTAAATATTAAATCTTCTAATAATAATATCGCCGCAAGTTTTGAAGTAGCAAGAGATATTGACAAACATGGCAAAGTATTTACGGATTTATTAAATCAAATATTTTAAGTTGTGGTGAAACACTTTTCGAAGATTTTGAAAGCAAAAATAAAATTCTCATCCGTAGCCAAAGTATGCAGTGCAAGTGCAAATACCATAAGAGATTAAATTAGAATACGTGAATACGTATAAAATACGTGAAAATATTTCTAGTTAAAATCTGATTTTCATACGGTTGAAGTATTTGCATTGGCAGTTGATGAGAGTACAGATATTAACTCCGATGCCAGACTGGTAATTTTTTTGCGTTGTGCTACAGTTAAGAAAATACGACAAGAACTCCTACAACTAGAAACATTACAGGAACTAATTTTTATTTACACATTTTTATTTACACGTTCGTGAAGTTGTCTTCCCTCAACGCTAACGCGTCTCGTGAACACATTTTCACTGACGAAAAAGCAACGTTTTCATCTCTTGTAGCAAAATGTACTATTTCATAATTGTATTGACACGCGAAAATAGCGATTATTAAAAAAAACTGGTATTGGCACGCCAATAAAATTCAGTTGCGAACCCTGTCCTAGCATAAACTTATTTAATTTTTCTAAAATTGTATAAAGGCAAAATAAAGTAAGTAAAAAATAGAATTTTATTTAATTAGGATCTAAGGCAGTTTACACTTGCACTAAGCTATGGAAAGAACTTGGTTTATACTTTATAGTTTCATAGTTAAGCTCGCATAGTTAATATCGTTATACACTTAAACTAACTTAGTTCACAAACGCATGTACAAAGTAGTTTAGTATTGTGACAAAATGGCATTTAAAAAAATAAATATTTCCTGTATTCAATTTAAATTTGTATAAATAAAATTTTTTATCAAAGCAAGCTCCAATTCAAAATTTCATTATCCAATCAAACTATTTGTTAGTTTTGTTGTCATAGTTATACAATAATTCAAAATTTCAAAATCCAATCAGATTATTTGTTATTTTTTGTTGTTATAGTTATACAATAATTCAAAATTTCATAATACAATCAAATTATTTCTTCTTTTTGTTTGAAAAATAACAAAATAACAAATAAAAAAAGTTACTTTACTACCGCCGTAAAAATAAAATAAAAATGGCGTTACTTTACAGCCGCTTTGATTATATGTCAAAACAGTAAGACTTTAACTAATTCCCAAAACAGTAAGACTTTAACTAATTCCCAAAACAGTAAGACTTTAACTAAAGCCAAACTTTACAGTCGTTTGCCGAAAAGGACATTTATTAACATTTTTATTTACAATATTTATTATAATTTCTATAACTACAAAAATTAAAATATTCAAATATTTTGACAAAAAATATTACGAACATAACGAACTTTAATCATGCGTTTTTAAATTTAGCTGGCGTTGTGAGATGTATACAACACGAACTAAGTTAGTTTGCATAGTTTAAGGAAAAAAAAATAGCTAACATAGTTTAGCTCAAGTGTTCATCCATTTGATTACCTTATGTACAAAAAACATATTTCACATAGTTGAGTTAGCTTAGCTCAACTTTCCGTGAATGAAAATTTGTCTACGAAAAGCGTCAGCTACGTTGGTCAATTTCGAACGTGAAACGTTTGCCTCTCGCATAGGAAATGCAATTTTTTCGATATCTGTTATAAACTATTAAATTAGAAATCGACAACAAAATATACAAAATTTATATTCTATTTCAGTGTCCCTAAAAGCCCCAAAATCCAAAGCTCTTAGCTAAGTTAAATACATATGAGAATTCCATTTCATATTATTTTTTGCCACAACTCCTAGAAGCCTTATATATTCTTTCTCTTCAAGATCTTTGATATAGAATCTCAATGGAAAATTCAATTTTGCAAACATGTGTTTTACTCATGTTGAACTCAAGACTGTAAGCAAAACTCATACCAAAATTTTTTTAAGATCAGCGTTTAAGGCATCTATCTGCAAGTTTGATCTACATTCTACACCCCAGAATGCATATTGTTTTGGGTCCCAGGATTTAAAAGATATCTATGTGTTGTTGTGACACATTGTGATTTCTATTACGCAACATTTTTTAAAAACAATTGAATGTAATTTAAGTGTTTCATTAGACGCATGTTGCGAGATATTATCAGCAAAACTATGGAATGAACTGTTTAATTCAACAAGTCATTAATAAAGATAAGAAAGAGATTGGATGACAGAGCAGCACCCTGAGAAACTCCTACATTAGCTGAAAAGACGTTTGATGTAACACCAGCTGAAAAGACGTTTGATGTGACGTTTCATATATTTTCCTGAAATTTTCGCTAAGATAAAAAGCTCGCTATCCAAGATATGAAGTTCTCGTTAAATGCATATCATCTTAACTTACATATAAGACTGTTGTGCCATACTTTGTCGAATACTTTGGCAATATCAAGAGCAACCCCGAAAGTTTGACCATGATTCTCAAGCGACTTACTCCTGAACCTGAAAGTAAATCACCTGTCGCTCTACCTTTTCGGACCGTATAACTGTCCAACATTATAAGGATTTTTTACAATACTAAGAAACTCATAATATTAAACTTAATATATTTCTCAAATATCTTAGCAACAACTAACAAAGGAAGGACCATGTGTCAAAAACAAATCACGTAAGTTTTTTTTTAAATAAAATGTGAAGTCCAACAATTACAATATGTGTCACAATAGCACAGAAAACTTTTTAAAACCTAGGTTTAATTAACAGGCGTTCTGAGGTGTTGATACACTGAAAAAAAACATGTGGTATTTCCAATCGAAATGGGATTGTCTCAACTTCGCCGCGAGGGCGTATATGGCGATTTGAACACCGAAATTGATTCAACATTTGTACAGGTACAGAAGGTGTAGTTGAGACAACCGCACCAAATGTTTATGTGAAAATTAAATATGGGTGAATTAATTTCAAATATGTACTTCTATTTTGATATGAAAAATTCATGATATAAGGCCAAAGCAAATTTTTTCATAGTTATTAACTTTATTCAACTACTGTTATATTGCATGTAAGTTGTAACACTTTATATTTTAAATAAACCTCATTCTGTTATCGGGAAAATGTTTACCTGTAGTTGTCCCAATCACCCATAAACTCTTTGCAAGTAATTTTCTTTGTTTGAATAATAAACTGTTAACTTTGAGATGAGATTGTCATTATTTCAGTGTAGACAAATTTAGCATTAGGACACACAGCAAGCCTATATAGCCTATGAAATAAATTAACATTCTTTAGTGAGATCGAGAGATAAAGTTCAACCACAAATAGGGTTTGATAACCATATTGTGAAATTTAGAATTTAATCCAAATTTTTAAATTCTCTTCTCACATATTGTATGTTATTCCGAACATACGCACCAAGCCACCAAGAACACAGCAACCAAGCTTGAAGTAGAATGAGGATTCAAGCTCATGGTTAAGACAAATATATTTACTTTTATCTGAGGACCTAGTTTTCTCACTAACAATTGTTTCTGTAAAAAAAAACACCAGGTTTGAAACTCTCAAGATAAATGTTGGCTGAGGTAAGATCTATAGACAATCCTCCTAATCGAACGACAATTTTGCCATTTCAAATTGGATATTAGTAATCGAATCAAACTTCATATAACGTGTAGTAAAAAGAAACCAATATAAAAAAATATAATGAGGAGCAACGTCCCATGAACTAATATACCCAATATGTACACAATACGGTTCATACATTTAAACATGTAACTACGAACGCCACTAGTACACTAACGAAGCTGAACCAGATTCGATCAAATTTCACAAAACATAACTTTTGATTTAATTAAAGGTAAATATAAATAATAATTATACAATATACATAGTATTAAAAATTATCTTATCTGTGGTTTTCTTGTTTTTGTGAATTTCCATGTGTGTTTCTTTGTCAAAGATTTTCTTGTATGATTTTTTGCTTATTTGAATAAACATACAAATGTTTTTTTCTTTAAAACTTACCTAGAAAAAAGAAAAAAAATTATATAATTAAATATATATGGTTATAGTTATTTAAGTATTAAGGGCAGTAAAAGTGTTTTACCGCTTGAGGATATATGTTTTGAGATCGAGAAGAAGTCGAGAATGTATGTATCCGAAATCAGTAATGCTCTTAATGCCCAAAATGCAATTATTATGCAAATATTATATTTTTTGCACGATCAATAAAAATTCAATTAAAATTATTTAAATAATAAGATTCATTTCTAAGTTTTAATGTTTTGAAAAAATTTCTTAAAACAGTAAGCTTTTAATCATAATTCTATAAGTTTTTTTGTTGCAAAACTAAATTTCATAGAATATTTTTTCAAAATAAATTGGTTTTAAATCTTTTCATCGCAACATTTTTAAAAGAATATTATTTAAAGTTGCAGCTAGTAAGTTGACTTACGCATAGTTATTTAAATAAAAATCGTTTACGCCTAAACGAATCGTAAAACACATTTTACATCCTAGTTATCGTGACTGAAAGTTGAACTTAACGGCCGTAAAATAAAAGCCCGTTGCTATATAAAACATTAGTGTATTTTTCTACTTTGCCGCCCGTGAAATAATCGCCCAGAAAATAATCATAAAATTAGAACAAACAAATAAATTATTGTATGAAGTTTATAGAAAAAATCGTGGCATGTTTAGTATAATTTTCAAAATGTCTAGGGAGTTTAAAAAATTCAAAAATTGATTTATACCTCAATTAAGTTGTGTAGTTGACTGAGACTGACAGGAAGATTACGCCCTTGGTTCAATAAAAGCCCTCCCTTCGCGTCGGGCTTCAATATGAACCGCAGGCGTAATCTTCTACTTTCAGCCCTCGATATGTAAATAACTATTTTATTCACACCATGTGGTCTCCCTTACCGGTAAGTAATTACACCGTCTGCATGATCGGTAAGTAATTACTTACCGACTTGTGATTTGTAAACGAAACTTACTTTGTTTATTTACAAATCAGCAAACATGCTGATTATCAGCAAACATTTCTATGACTAACCCGACTTCTACCCAACCTTGTTTTGATCTGCCACGTCATACCTGGACTACATTGAACCGAATAAGAACGAATCATGGACGTTGTGCTGATTCTTTCTACAAGTGGGGCATTTCAGAGTCCCCTGAGTGTGACTGCGGCGCTCCACAACAAACTGTAAAACACATCGCAACTGTGTGTCCGGTTCGACGTTACAATGGCAACATCTCAGACATCCATTTGGTAACTCCCGATGTAGGAGCATGGATAGACTCGCTCGATGTAAACATCTAATGTTCAAATGTACTGCCCAATGTTCAAATATTTTAATATTTTACTTTTTAATTTTTAACTAAAAGACGCGCAATCATATTGATTGTAAGCTCATTTAATGTGTATTCATGTTTTGTTTTATGTAGATTTCATATGATAATCTATCTATTTTAAGTTTTATTTTTGTTTTATTTTTGTTTTTAATGTGTCACAACAAAAACCATACGCTAAATAAAAGCAAACATGCAAAATCGTGCAAAAATTATTTTTAAAAATTTTACTAAAATAAACCGAACCCTTTTCGGAATATCACAAATAATAATATTAATTCAATTTGATTTGTTAGTTTGTGTCAAAAATTAAAAAATAAAATTTTGTATTTTTAAATTTTTGACATAAACAAACAAATCAAAATGAATTTTTAAAACCTTTATAACGACTATATGGATCAAATATTTAAAAAAAATTCAAATACAATATCTTTGGAAACATTTCTATCGATTTCTTTAAAGTATAGACCTCTGCAGTTAAGCCGGGCATTCACATACAATAGAAACAGAAACAAAATTTCATACAAATTTGACAGCAAAAAATTTTGTTTCTGTAAAATTTGTATGGAATTCTGTTTCTGTTTCTGTTGTATATGAATTTTAGTCTTTAGAGTTTCCTAAGCAATCTGCTCCAACAAACCTTTAAACCAAAAAAAATTGTTCTTATATTTTAGTACGTTATTACGTACGTAAACAATGAAAAAATAATAGTATATTTTCCTACAAAAGATGAAAATATTGTTTTTTCGTGAGTAAACATTTGTTTACGAGACGCGGTAGCGTCTAGTGAGACATGTTTACGAACAAAAAACGTTTTTATCTCGCGTAGGAAATGCAATTTTTCTATGAAAGTATATATAATCGATATTTACTATAAATTATAAAGTTAGAAATCGACAACAAAACATTCAAAATTCATATTCTGTTTTTTCATGGTTACGTTGTTTAAAATACTTTGTAAAATTATATGAAAAACCATAGCAACTTCAATTTGTTATTCTTTTTACAATAGTGAAATAGACTTTTCATTTGTTATTATAGAAAATAGTATATTTTCCTACAAGATATGAAAACATTGTTTTTTCGTGAGTAAACATTTGTTTACAAGACCCGCTAGCGTCGAGTGAGACATGTTTACGAACGAAAAACGTTTTTATCTCGCGTAGGAAATGCAATTTTTTCTTTGATATAATACATATAATCGATATTTACTCTAAATTATAAAATTAGAAATCGACAACAAAACATTCAAAATTCATATTCTATTTCATGGTTACGTTGTTTAAAATACTTTGTAAAATTATATGAAAAACCATTGCAACTATAATTTGTTATTCTTTTCCACTACCTAGTGGATTGACTTTTCGCATAGAAAAAAAATTTAATGTATTGCAAATGTATGCATAGAACAAATTTATTTTTTTTAGAAATCACAATTAACCATTATATTTTTCGTAGTAATTGCATGACGAATGATATGGGGTAGACTTGCAGTGTTTTTGGTTTTACATATACATATTGTCACACATATGTTCTATGGTAGATTTGATTTTTGTTTTTGATTTGAACCATATATTACCAAAACAAAAATTTAACTTTAGCAACTAGTGAAGTATGAAAAAAGTTTTTCAAATACCAAAAAAGAAATTGAATTCATCGATATTAAAATATTTTTAACTGTTTAAATGCTGTGAAATGTTTTTGGCATGTCTACCAAAGGATTTAAACTCATTTGGTATTAATAAGGTTACGAGTTCGAATCCCAACCGAAACGCGTTTAGAAAAAAAGGTTGTTTTTAATTTAATAACTGTAAGGTTTTATTCATATAAACCCAAAAACTGATTTTGAATTGAAAAATTCATATGATTCACAAATATGCTTGACATTAATTCGCAAAATTGATTTCTAATTGATTCGAAACAATCAATAATAACTACACAAGTGCCTTATAGGATTGTACGTGGCAATAATATCCCATTGCTTTAGAAATACGTATACATAGTCTATTAAAATTCAGAAAATAATGAGACCATACTAGCTGATAAAAGATAATTGATATAATTATCAGTTGTGAAATCTCTGCTTATATAATAAACCTTTAAGCATATAAGAAGGTAACATATATTCATTAATTTTTCTCCAATTTATCACCAAACCTCTTTAAGTAATCCATTTAATTGTAAAGAACAATAAATTACAGTGTGTGTGTGTAAATACTTTATATACCAACTGGTCCATTATTTTAACCCTAAATATCTCAGTATCAAATATTTTTTTTACATAAACTTATTTGAGGGGTGTGGTTTTTTTGTTAGGTATACCAAAAATAAATACATCATTTTTATTTTTCTCATTGGCAAATTAGAAATAAAAGATGTTTTACTTCATGACATCCCTTAAAACCAATTGCTTTGAAAAAACCTCTTTTATTACCTGTTATTAAAAAAATCTTTTGTTAGAGCATAACTAACGGATATTTAAAAAATATTAAGTATTAAAACAGTTGTGTTGAACTCCATCTTTGAAAAATATTAATTTCCGTTATTTTTGTTTTGTTTTTATAGTGGTTGTAACATCAACACCAATGAATGAAGCAGAGCTACAGCTATATCGTGTTTTACAACGAGCTAGTTTATTAAAATATTATGATACCTTGTTGGAAATGGGAGGTGATGATGTTCAGCAATTGTGTGATGCAGGAGAAGAAGAGTTTTTAGAAATAATGGCATTAGTTGGAATGGCTTCGAAACCTTTGCACGTTAGACGGCTACAAAAATCGCTCCATGAATGGGTCAATAATCCTTCTGCATTTCAAACACCGTTACATAATGCGGGTAGGTACACTTTAAGTACCAATTCATGTTCAAGTGTTCCAAGAAATATTTTAATGTATTCCAGATAAATATATTGCAGACATGCCCAGAACGGGCTATAGTCCAGAACCTACTCAAAACTCCTCGACTGGATTAACAGGAATAGCCTCACGTAATTTGTTTGGATTATCATTATCATCACCATCATTTAGCTCATCAACACTACCTTATTCAGCATTGCAACATCCAATTACTTCAACAAATCCAACAAGTTTTAATCAATTATCATCATCAACAAATCCCATACTTCCAATTAATAGTAGCACAACAACAGCTTCATCATCAACAACATCGACGACCACACAACTAAGTCCGACATTATCTGAAATTCAAATCAATCGATTAATATCAGCTGCTGAACGATTATCCAAACAGCTTCCACAATTAGAACCAAAGCAACAAAACTTAAAGAAACGCTCATCACGTGAATTAGAACAGGTTATGGTAATGAGTGATTCCAATCCACGAAGAATGGACGAAATTCGAAAATATGCTGCTATTTATGGACGTTTTGACTGTAAGCGAAGGCCTGAAAAACCGTTAACATTGCACGAAGTATGTGTAAATGAAGCAGCAGCACAAATTTGTAAATATGTACCAGCTTTGTTGACACGCCGTGATGAATTATTTCCGTTGGCGCGACAAGTTGTACGTGATTCAGGATTTGGACATTCAGCTGGTATTGCTCGATTTGGTTTAACACAAAATTTACATCATGGTCATTCTATTGAACATCTTCATGATAATACATCGACAGTAACATCAAATGTACCGAAACGGTCTCGATTTTCAAGTGAAACAAGTTCGGATTTAGGAAAGGTAAAAAACTTGGAGAAATGCGATTTGTGATATATTATATGTTGTGATTGAATTTAATTGGCAGCAAAATTTTTTTTTAATCAAAATTTAAAATTTTTCTAAGCTTTATTTATTTTTTCAATATCTAGAAATTAAACAAAAATTAAATTAAATCTGTTTCTATAGTTAAACCAATTTCATATTAGAATATAACCGGTCTGAATTGTGAGAGATACCTATTTTAGTTTGTATTATGAATTTTAAGGAGTAATCCACAATTTATATATTTACAAGTGGTGACAGGCTTTATAGATTTTTTTGCAACTCAACAAAATGCCAGTGTTTGACTGCGTAACGAATCTACTTGCCAAAGGTTTTTTATTTTGAGATAGTTTCATGCCGGTCAGAATTTAAAGTTTTTTTGATATTGAATGTGGGATAAACACATTTGTTAAGGATTTGACTAGCGTTTTAATCCAAAGCATCGCTTTCTACACATTGAATTTGAAGGTATGGTTGGGTTTTTTAAGAGGAAAAATTCTCCTTTACGTGTTTCAGATGGATTCTCAACTTCCTCCTCATCAGTACCATGTTCGAATACATTGACAGATACGCTATCAATTATGCCACCGAGGAGATAAATTTTGTTTGGTTAAGTTGAATCTCTCTACCTTTAATAAATAATTTAAAAAAGCGATGTCTGCAGTATATCAATTGCAATATGACGAATAAGGCTTGAATTAGGATGGTATTTTAACGCGTGCAGTCGCTTGTGACATTTCGGTTGGTATGCACTGACAATTGTATACACCAAATTCAAAGTTGCGTGCATTGGCATTGTGGATAAAGCAAATAATTTTTGGTAAATAAAAAAACGATTCGATGACTCTCATAACTTATACAGACCCAAACAAAATTTTACAATTTTGTTTGTAAAAATACGACACACAAAATATTCTGAATATTCTGAATTTATTTGTAACTCAAATATTTTCCAAATAGCCTTTTTCCAATTTTAAGTATTTTTGGTAAATTTGCATAAATTTTCGTTGTTGGTTTTTCTGTGTTGAAATACAAAAACATTGTAAAATTTAATTAGCTATTTTTTGAGTTTAAAATTTAAAATATATGTTTCGTGTAACTTAAAATCGAACCGTAAACTGGAATCCGATCTTACCCGAAACGAAACTGTACCAAATTAAAGTAGAAAAACTGAATCATAACCGGGACGAAAAAATAAAATTAGAAACATAAGTAACCCTAAACGGAACGATAAAGACTTCGGTTTGATTTTCTGATGTAAACAAACAGATTTAGTTTAATTATTTATAAAGATAAAGCCTAGCTTTTGATGCTTTGCTATAACTATGCTTATAAATAATTTTTATTAATTTTCCATTTATTTTTAACAAATAATTAATCCGCTTGTATGTACTTGCAGCATCATTCATCACCGCCAAATTTATATTATTTATGATGAAGAAATAAAATTGTTTGTATTTGGAATGCTTTTAGAAACTAAAACTAAGTTCACGTCGCTTGAAAGTTTGTGCTAGTTTGTTTTATGCTTTAAAATAATGGCTTATAAAAGGATCTACCTGCTTACTAAATTATCATCTATTCGCTTATTATTATTTAAGCCTCGTTGACACTAAGATTGTTTACAAGCTGCTAGTTGACGAGTATAAAAGCTGGCGAGTAGATTGTAAAGTAGCCAACTAATCAACTTTTTCGGTAGATCAGCTAGTTAGATTGAAAACATGATTACACTAGGCGAGTGTACAAGCTAGTAAACTCGCTGGATAGTAGATTGTAAACTATCTTAGTGTCAACGAGGCTTTACGATATAAAATATCAATTTTGAAATAATTGAAGTTTTATACTTGGGTTAGGTTTATTAATCGCAATCACATTTGATATTTATTTATTTGTTATTCAATTTGCATGTTTTATTATTTAGTTATTTTGGGTGATAATATTCACTACGAATATGATATACCAACGAAACACGATTTTAATTTTTGTTTTCAATAATACATCATTATGTCTTTTTAACTTCTGATTTTATAGCGCTCTTTCACGAACAAAATATTTGTAGCTTATGAAAACAATTTATATTTTGGTTGTAGTATTTGTTGCTTGGTCCTTCATATAACTCATGTAAAATAGTAATGTTTCATAGAAATTTCATTTCGAATGTCTACCGTTGAGAATTCTTTTTACTTTTCAAATCAATTTGGATTCTATGGTTTAAAAAGCACAAACACCAAAAACTTATGTGAAACATGTTTGAAATCTTGATAAATGATATCGTTCGTTTGACGTAAGGGATCAGTTTTTGTTTATTTGTAATTTCTTTTTTAATTTTTGATCTACAGGTGTCACAACCCCACGTATTTCAATCTCTACTATTGACAGAGGAGTTAACGTGAGATATAACATACCATGGGAAATAGCAGTGAGATATTACTAGCCAAGGTGGTATCTTAGAGGTACTGGTAAATGTACTGTAGTCAGTCAACGGAAGCACCCTCAATCATTTTTATTTTTATTAATTAGTCGGACCTGTTTAGCACAGTTATGAAATATTCCTTGATAATGATTCGCTATTGCTTGCTCGAAGAAATGAGCCTACACAAAACTCTCTATTTGGACTGTAAACCTTGAGGAGACAGTGCGCCACATAATCAAGAATATCTAGCTAGATCATTTTAGTTTTGTTCCTGAAAACTTTTAAAAAGATTTGCTTTTTACCTCTCATTTTATTTTTATTTCCTACAATCTATCATGGAATATTGGCTTATGTTATATTTTATTATATTAATTATTATATTATATTTGATTAGATTTTATTTCTGATAATTTACTTACCAGAAATATTGTAAGTGCTTATAGTTGTTGGTTCTAATTAACTGGGAAATGGTTTTGGATATTACTAATGTTAGATGACCTTTGTAGATACCGCAATCTAAACATTTTTTTCTAACTCATAAACAGCCTTTCTTTTTGTTTTGTAAAGTTTAAAATGTCAATTTTTATTTTTATTTAAAAATTGATTAAATCTTGTTCTGCTTTGCATGGCTTTGGATCATTTTGTATTTATTACTATAATCTATAGAATCGGCTGTTCAAAAGTATTTAACTATTTTTTAGGCAGCTTGTAATATCGCTTTCTGGGCTGTTTTTAATGCTTTTGTTTTGCTAACATTACTTCTAAATAAATAAAGAGCTTGGATATTAAAAAATTATTTGTAGATTTAGTAGATTAAGCGCTTCGCGTAAATTCTTTGAACTGTAAACTCATATAATTTTTGGAGATTTTATAAATTTAATCGCTTTCTTTAATATTTTTTGGATATTCGCTTTTAGACGTTTTTTGTATTTAAAAGGTAATATAAAGTAAAACATACAGAAATATAATGCAATATTTAGAATAATAAAAACTAATGAAGCAACTTTTAAATTCAATTTCAGGAATTATTATTAGATGATAATCGTACAAATAGTCTGCTATCAATTTATCAAAGAATTGGTAGAACTTTTGATTTGACAGATAGCTCAATGAAATTTGGTTATTCAAAATCTGAATTCGATGATACTGATTCAAGATTTTCATTTAGCAGTTCTAATTCAACAACACAAGTAATTATTATTGATTTTAATTTTTTGGATAAAATATTTTTTTACATGGTTTAAACCTGCTTAAATATTCTTAAAATTCCATTTGCTTTAAAAGATATTTATTTTTTTTTGAATTGCAGGGATGCAATAATGGAGATGAGCAATATGATAACTCATTTTCAATAATAGAAAGTCCAACGAATGGAAAATCGAACGAAGATACCAATCTACTAAATCATAATCATTTTAATCTAAAATCACTTGAATGTCATAATAATCCAATTGGTGTTCAGATAATATCCTCATCTGGCGGTCATATTATAGCTGTTGCAAATCCAGCTTTAGCATTAAGTCCAGCTTTAAATGATTCATTTCCAGTGAAACGTGAAGTAATATCACCGGATAACCACTAGTTTTTTTGTTAATTAATTTATAAATCTATCACAATCGTATATTTATTTTTTATTTTAATAATCTTTAATTAGTTCAAGATATTCATTTTTATTTGTTTAATTAAATAATATGTATTAGTCGAAATTGTACAATTTTTGGGTAGTTAAATTTATTTTTGTATTTATTATGTCTATTTTTGTTACAAAACAACAACGGTGCAATTCAAAATATAAATTTCTGTATTGTAATTTTATGTAATACTTGTGATTCAAAATTTTTGTATAAAAATAAAATATAAAATATAAGTTTATGAAAGAGGGAGGATGAGGGTGGCATAAATTTTAAATTCTAATTATTTGTAACCAATTATATTTTCCTATAGTTTTAAATAAACTTTTTACTTAGTTTTAATTAGTATTTAAACTTTTATTTTTATTTGCTATTTTGTAAAATAAATATTGTATAGCATTTTTTTTTAATAAAAAGTGTTTTGTTATAAGAATTACAATATGTGTCATAACAACACATAGATACCTTTTAATGCCTAGGTCCCACAACCACATGCGCTCTAGGTGTTGATGAACGCTTTTTGTAAACTTTTGTGGATTGAACGCCTCGAGACTATTGATTCGGGCAAAGCAATCCATTTGTATGATGTATGGACAAAGACATCTCACTGCATCCTGTCACTATGTGTGTCCTGTCTCAATGCGTGATCTCAATAGTTTGACTGTTTGCATAAACCGATTGATGTGTAAAACGGGGAAAAAATATGGTTGAGGCATGATGGATCTGATTTCATCCGAGCACTGCTGGTGACGATATTTATAAAACAACAACGATATCAGCAACAGTGCGACGATGTTGTAGGGAATCAAGATTTGATATTAAATTTCGATAACCCACAATTCACATAGCACGCTTTCGGCTTTTGGACAGAGTCCAAAAGAGCTAGGATGGAACCGATGCAGCGCCATTAATGAAATGGTTTTAGTTGTTGACAACAGTCCACAATAAATTAAAGTATCCCCATTCTAATGTATACATCTTTATAATAAATATTGTTATGGTTCTACATAATCGCAACGAAATACAAAACAGTATTCTTTTTTATTTTTGTTTTATTAATTAGTTAGACATGTTTAGCACACTAAATATGAAATATTCATTATTTAGACTCTTTGAATATCCTAAGATACCATGTCAACTAGAAAGGAAGGAAATGAGGAAAATGGAAGGAATAGGGATATAGGGATAACTATACTAATTGTTTTAAATGATTATGGACATTTTCTTTAAATGCCTGAGGGGAAAATTCATCGGGAAATACAGAGGGAGACATTGAGTTCCACAATTTGGCCATTCTATTAAAATAGTCGTTCTGAAAGGACACAGTTCTACAACGAGGTATTTGTACAACAAATGGATGGGATAACTCGGCAGCTCTTGTTTGTCGATTATACTGCGCACACGATGGAAGGATATTTTGAATTTCCTTAGAGGAGAATTTGCTAAAGTTATATTTATAGTAGATTGATAATTCAGCCACATTTCTTCTGTGCTGGAGTGAATCAAGCTGGTCCGTTAGTTCGGTATTACCAATCAACCGTGTTGCTTTTCCCTGTACAGAGTCTAGACATTTTATTGTTGACTGACAAGCACCTCCCCAAACATGACAGCAGTACTCCATACATGGACGAATAAAGGACTTGAAGATTAGCAAAATTTGATCGGGATTGAAATACTTTTTACATCGACTCAAGAATTGCAGATTTAGCGAGGTTGAACACATGTTTATTCCATTTCAGGTTATTTTGAATATCCACTCCAAGAAGTCTAACTGATTCAACCTCACGCAATTCCTCGTGGTTTATTTTAATAGGAAAATGTTTATGTCGCTCTACTCGTGAAACACGGCATAGTTTGGTTTTGGTTGGATTAAATGAAACAAGATTACGATCTCCCCATTCCATTATACGCTCCAGATCTTTGTTGATAGAATCAATTAACAGCTCTCTATCAGTTGTGACTGCCGTATGAGATCGAGTTTTAGGGGATGCATGTGATGCATGCAATGTGGAGTCATCAGCAAAACTGTGGATTGGGTGCACTGTGGGAATAAGTAAGTCATTAATGTATAGAAGAAACAAGGTTGGTGAGAGTGCAGAACCTTGGGGAACCCCAGCATTGGTTGTGAAAATATTGGATGTGATACCATCTAAATTAACATGAAATTGGCGACCTGTAAGAAAACTATAAATCCATGAGACAGTAAGATGGTCTATGCCATAAGATTTTAATTTAGCTATGAGATTTATATGCCACACTTTATCAAATGCTTTAGAAATGTCAAGTGAAATACTGAATGTTTCACCATGGTTTTCCAGCGATTTGTTCCAGAGATGGGATACGTAGGCTAACAGATCACCTGTTGGATGACTTCTACGAAAACCATACTGTTTATCATCAATAATTCGCGACACTTCCAAATAATCTATTAAATTGTAGTTAAAATATTTTTCAAATATTTTAGCTAATACCGACAGAATTGCAATTGGTCTATAATTGTTAGGATCTGTCTTACTGCCTTTATTTGGTATGGGTTGAACGCTGGCCAGCTTCCAAGAGTCGGGAAATATTCCGGTTTTATAAGATAAATAGAAAATTTTTGTTAAAATTGGAGCTAGTTGCCTAGCAAAATTTTTAAGAATGAGGGGTGGAATACCGTCGGGGCCAGCAGATTTGTTGATATTGATAGAAAGAAGCATTTTCCGTACAATATTGCAACGAAAAATAATTGGTTTCATTTTCGTTACAACTGGGGGAATGAGTGTAGGCGAATGGGGAGGTTCAACTATGTTTGAGTTTTCTGCGAATATACGACCCAAAAAATCCGCCTTCTCTTTCGAGTCGCTCACGGGAATGTCATTCAGAACTAAGGTTGGAATAGAGGATCGAGTAAAATTGCTTTGGACTGATTTAACTGCCTGAAAAAAACTACGTGAGCCAGATGGGTGCTCGGCGAATTTCTTTGCTTTCTTCTGAATAAACGCTTTTTTGTCCAAGTCTATTTTGTATTTACTAATATTTCTGGCTTTCTTATAGGCGCTATAGGTTTCAGGTGTTTTATTAGCGTTATATGTCTTAAATGCTTTGCGTTTATTCCTCACTGCCTCATCAACATCCCGCGTGAACCAAGGCTCAGTTTTAGGAGTGATTAATCGATTTGGAATAAACCGCCGCATTCCGTCTTTTATGATTTCGGACATTCTTATTGCCGATGTGCTAGGATCTTGATCAACACAACAAATAGTTTTCCAAGGTGTTTCATCATAAAAGTTTCTCAGTCCCTCCCAGTTGGCGCGTTTATAGTTCCAAACGCGACGAGGATTTGCTTTAATTTGTGTCGGTGATGTAAATTGCACTATTGCTGATATTAGTAAATGGTCCGATGTTCCGAAGGGTTGTTCAACTTTTGTCTTCGTAGTATCTGGTTCGTTTGTCAAAAACAGATCCAGCAAATTATTGTTATGATGTAAATTGTCTGAGATTCTAGTGGGGCACTCTATCATTTGCGTTGTGGGGCACTCTATCATTTGCAGTTCGGCTTGTCTTCCTACGTCGTCAGTGCGCGATGAATACTTAAGCCATTCTTTATTATGAATATTAAAGTCTCCAAGAATGGTCAGTCTTGCCTTGGGGTAGTCCGTGGTAATCTTGTCTAGATTAGCCGATATTTGATCGAAAAAGGGACATCCTGAGGGAGAATTTGGGGATCTATATAATCCTATTATAAACATAGTTTCATCAACACCTGAGATCTTCAGTGCTATAGAATTATGGTGCTTAGAGTTCAACTCGTAGGACTTAATTCTCATGCATGAAAGTGAATCTCGAACAAATCCACGGACACCATGCTTGTTATAAAAGAAATGTTCCAATTCGTAACTAGGTATCCGGTATTTATCGGGATCCAACTTCGATGCTTTGCCACTAACAATTGTTTCGGTAAGAAACAATATGTCAGGTTTATTTTTTTAAATAAGAGAATATCATAGAAATTTTGTTCGGTAAGATCAAATACATATGCTTCTCGATTTAAAATGAACATATACGTTCTACGATTTTTATTTTAGAAATAAAATACGAAAAAGACGCAGGAAAATTAGGGAGCGTAAATACAAGAAATGCAGTAAATTTTCTAATAGTAGGCAGGAGATTTCGGCACCAAATTGCTTCTCAATTTTAATGTTTATTTTGTACATTTTTCACAGCTGCAAATTATGTATTTTTTTTTTTTTAATAAAATGTGTTGTGTAGTAGGGATTACAATATGTGTCACAATAGCACAAAAAAACCTTTTAAGACCAAGGTCCCACAACAACATACGTTCAAAGATGTTGATGGACGTAAATCTTTCTTTTTTTGTTTTTTTATATTTTTGGTCAAAGAATGGATAACTAAACAAAAAATCCTATCACTGACAAAATATGACATAGGCCAATATTTTATGATAGAATAGAGAAAATAAAAGTAAATTAAAAAGTAAATAGCAAATTTTTACAAAAATTTGCTGAAACAAAACAAAAATGTAGTTGCCAATAATCCAGCCGGTTGCATATTCCTTGATCCTGCGACGCACACATAGTTATATGAAGGCTCGTTTCCTCAAGGAAGCAATAGCGTCTCTTCATCAAGGATTATTTCACAGCTAAGATTGAGGGTGCTACCGTTGACCGAATACAGTTCATCCGCCACCACCCCTAAGATGTCACCTTGGCTAGTGATATCTCACTGCTATTGCCAGTGGTATGTGATATCTCACGTTAACTCGTATGTCAATAGCAGGGACTGGAGTACGCGGGGTTGTCACACCCGTAGATCAAAAATAAAAAAAAAAAATTCAAAACAATAAAAACTGATCCTTCCATGCGGATGAAAACTGATAACGATATATATCAATATATCGTTATATTATATTTCAATAAAACGTTTTTCACAGCTGCAAACCTAACTTTTTTTTTAAGTTTATCATTCGACATTTTTAATACAATAAATAACGGTAGTCACAGCTTTTTAATGACTTTTTTGACATTTCAAATGAGTTTGGAAAAAGTCATATGACCCAGATAGAATCTAGAAATGTGACTTCATTTTCGAAATTTCGAAATTCAAGTCATATGACTTGAAGTCATCAAGTTAGAATAGACCTGGTTTAAAATCGCGAGGACGACTCCGGAGATTGTATTGGTTTTCGTTCCTGAGGTGGGCAGACTTTAAATTTTTAAGCACCAATTGCCTTGCAATGCTTAGATGGTTATGTGGTGGTGTAACTTTTATGTCACTTTCGCTCAACATATCGAAATCACGCAGTAATTTGTAATTAGCGCCATGCGAGACTATATGTTGACCAAACACCAAGTAATGAGGAGAAACACAAGTTGACGAATGTGTTGCATTCCTTAATGCGGAAACAATTTCATGAATGTGTTTGTCCCACTCATTGTGATCATCGGCCACATCTGCTCGGATAGCTGAAATTACAGATCTGTCGACTCGTGCTGAAGCGTTTGCTTGTGGAAAGTATTTCGATGTAAAAATATGATGGACACCATAACGTTGGAGTAGATCTCTAAGAAGGTTGGACTCAAACTGACAACCATTGTCGGAAAACAATGTTTCGGGAACACCAAACATAGAAAAAATTCGATTTTCTAAATACCGAGTCAATGTCACAGCAGTAGCACACTTAAGTGTAACTTATCTAGGACAATTAAGGTATATTTGTTACCGAGTTTGGATTGCGGGTAAGGTCCGAGAAAATCGACATAGATATGTTGCCATGGCAACATATCTATGTCTTTCGACTTCAACAAATGATCCCATTTTAGGTCTTGTACTAAAGTTGACAGGCTTAGTCATCTTACACGTATCGCATCAACCAATGTAGGTTTTAACATCATGAGCCATCTTGGGCCAGTAGAAGGTTCGTTGTAAAATGTTCAAGGTTTTTGCAACACCAAGGTGGGCTAATTTGTGGGTTAACTATGGGCTTGAAGAAGAAGCTCTGGAATTAAAGATGCAGGTACAAATAACTTCCAAGAAGAGATACCAGTGTTTAACTCGGTGGGGATTGGGCAGAAGAAAACTTTACCATCTCGTACACACATGTTGATATTTTCTTTTTGTACCTTAATAATAAGTGATAGATAGTCATCACTTTTAAATGCCTCAGAATCTAAATCTACGTGTAACGGCAGAACGGTGTCATCGGGTGGTGTGGTGGAATCTATAAAAACTCTAGAGAGTGTATCAGGGACAATATTATCACTTCCTTTGCGATATTCGATTTTAAAATCAAAACCTTGGAGTTTTAAACTCCATCGTGCTAAACGACCGGATAACTCTTTCTGATTCACAAGCCACTTAAGGCTGGCATGATCGGTGATAATAGTGAACCGATACCCTTCGATATATGGTCGAAACTTCTTGACAGACATTACGGCAGCTAAGCTCTCTAGTTCGGTGATGCTGTAATTTCGCTGTGCTTTGGTAAGCTTATTGGAAATGAATGCGATTGGATGTTCAATATTTTCAGCCGAACGCTGGAGGAGAACACTTGCAACTCCTGTTTTAGAAGCATCGCATTGGATGAAGAATTCTTTGGAAAAATCTGGATTGGTTAAAACGGGAACTGTAACAAGAAAAGATTTAAGGGCTTCAAATGATTTTTGTGCATCATCATTCCATCGAGTGGTATATTTTGCTTGAGGAAGAATTTGCTTTTTCCACATTAATAGTTAAACGAGCGTTCCGTAATAGTCTAGCGACCTCAGTAAGCAGGGACATATGCTCTTCAATGGTTGATGAAACAACTAAAAGATCATCTAAGTAAACGAACACTCGATCATGTAAATGATGTGGAATGACTTTGTGCATGAGTTTACACATAGTTTGAGGAGAATTACTAAGTCCAAAAGGCATGACAGTAAACTGGTAAATATGGTCGACCATGAACTACAAAAGCTGTCTTATCCCGAGATGCCTCAAACTGGATCAAACTAGATACATATCAATACTAGATATGTATCTAGTTTGATCCAAACGACTTAACAGGCCCTCGATTAAAGTTAACGGGTAAGCATCTCTCACAGTAACCTCGTTTACTTTTCGTGCATCAAGACATAAACGTACTTGGCCATTTTTCTTTTTCACCAATGTAATAGGAGAACTCCACGCACTGTCACTTTCTTCGATTACACCTAGAGACAGCATTCTATCAAGTTCCTGATACATTGATGGCGCCCAATCTATAGTGACTAAGTTTTGTCGAAGAAGATGTCATTGGTAAATGCAGTACCGTAGACACTTTCCATTCCAATGGAACAGATGAGGTTGTAAATTGTAATTATATTGTGTTTATCATATGCAAGATGTTTTGGGAAAAATACGGCATTACCAGTTTTATGAATTTTATAGGGATGTTATCCAACCCAGTGGGATTAGATTTTACCAAGAAGACGGCCCTCCAAACTTCACTTAACGAAACGTTGCGAAAGGAGAACGAATATTTATTTTTGTAATGGCTGCATGTAATCTGTCCTTAGTTAAACCAGATTGAATTGTAGAACAAAATATGAGTTGAATTGCTCCGGTGTGAGTCCATTAAAGTCAATACTTTTTATCCTCTAAAATACCCGTTCGTTTAAGCTTGTTGCACAGTTGTTTAACAGGTTGATATATACTATAATAAGCAATCCTAAACGACTTCTTTGCATATCATATTAGAAGTGTAACACAGTTTCTATATTTGCAGAACATTTTCCGGTTATCTGGAATTGGATCTTCTTTATACGCTTTAAATGCCAGGTCCTTAGTAAGTTTAATGTCCATTTATGAGCACTGTTGGGATCAGCAACAGCACCATGGTGCTGTGGGGAAGTTGATGTCAGACTTCGATCACCCACGGCCGCAATTCGTATAGCACACTTTTGAACAAAGTTAGATGCAGCTGTACGCAAAATGAAAGGTTAAATTGCATAACAAAGCATTTCATAATCATTGAAGAAACACATTAAAATTTTCAAATACTTTCCATGTTTTAAACCCCTTTCATACATTTTTTACCTCATGTACCTATAATTACATTGTTTAAGAAATAATAAAAAATATCAAAGCTTTGTAATTATATATATATTTGTTTGTTATTTTAAAAAAAATTTATTTCCTTGCTAATTACAATAGAAAATTCATTAATAACCAAAAGTACCATCTGGAAAAGTTCCAGGAAATCCACTTGGTGGTATGCCACGTGGTTGAAATTGCGGTCGTTGAAAATTAGGTGGAGGTGGTCTCCAATTAGGTGGTGGTGGTCTTGCACCACCAGCTGCTCCTGTTGGTATTGGAGGGGGTGGGGTTGGTGCGTAATTTGGAGGAGGGGGTGGAAATCCACCTGACTGTCCAACATTAGATCCCCAGCTGGGTGGTGGTGGCATCATTCGAGGTGGTGGTGGCATTGCACCTACTGAAGGTGGTAATGGAGGTTGAGGTGGCATTGGCGGTTGCATCGGCGGTAAAGGTGGCGGTGGTATTCCTGCAGGGAATTGCCCTGTTGGTGGTGGAACGGGAGGAGGAGGTGGAAGACCACCTGTTGTTGAGGGAGGCGGCGGTGGTGCCAGTAAAGGCGGTGGAATCATTTGATTCATTCCAACCGGCATCATTGGTGGTACCGGTGCATCTGCGAACAATGTATGCGGGCGATCTGCATGTGAAAGTGGATTTTGTGCTGCCAATAATCTTTCAGCCGCTGATCCATGTCGTTCTCCCTTCAAATCCCTTTTAAATGCGTATGAAACTGTTATCGGTCTATTACAAAGATATTGCCCATTCATGGCATCCATAGCAGCATCGGACGCTTCAAAGCTGGCAAAATTTATAAACGCAAATCCTTTTGAGTTACCAGTTTCTGGATCTCGCATAATTTTTGGCGTTTGCAAAATAACACCAAACGCCGAAAATGTATCATATAATAATTTCTCATCAACTTCTGGATCTAAATTACCAATAAATATATTCGCACCTACATCTAGATTCTTCTGATGTGCTGAAGCTTTATTGACACGTATAGGTTTTCCATAAAGCTTAATCATATTCATAATTTTGATACCATAATCCGCATCCTCTTCGCCCAAAAATTCAACAAAACCATACCCCTGATGCATTTGTGTAACACGATCTTTTGGCATATGTATGTCAACTGTGAAACAAAATGTTAAAAAAAAATTATCCGCCGCTTTTATTTTATATATTGATCTTCAATCAAACCTACTGGCCCAGCCTGTACAAATAATTCCCATAGTAGAGATTCTGATACTTTATCATCAAGGCCTCCGACGTATATTGTAGCATCTGCAAGTATTAAATTTAGTAAAATTTTGTTTGTCTCATAATATGATATAACACCAATATACTACGATTATGAAAGTTTAAAGCGCGAGAGTTAGGGATTGGTCATTCAAACAAGTAGGCATTAATAGTTTTTGAAACAAGCTTCAAAAATGTATCCTCAAAGTTAGCTTTCGAAATACGTATTTGGTGAAATGAAACATAATTTAAAAAGAATAAGGCGTATATTATTTTATTTTTAAAAAAAATAGATTTCATTGTCAGACAGATTTTTGTACAAGTAGAATCGGATTTATCAAATTAGTTTAAATAAAAATATTAATTACAAACAGAATTATCAAACAAAATTTAAAAATAAAATTGATTATGAGCAAACCTACATCTATGCAATTTTGGAACGTTTTTTGATTGACTTAAAATCAACTAACTAAGATATATCATATTAATGTTCGTTCATTGTTTTAGAAAAAAAAATAATTTTTTGTGTTCATTCATTTGCAATAGTTTAAAATCTTTCCATTTTTACTGTTATTTGGGCTTTTTCGACCTTTTGCAGTTAGGGAAGGTTTATTTCCAAGAAAAACTGATGAAAGCTATTGGAGGTTCTGTTTTTTGTTGGAGCAGATGGATTAGGAGCCTCTAACTGCAGATGTCGGGCTTTTTAAAAACTGGTACAAATATATAAAAACTGGTACAACTGTTACAATACATATTGTGACGATTATGGAAGACGATAGAACACAACACAATACAACAGCTTTCGAGAAAATACTCGTTAGGGAAAATAGTTCTACAAAAGAAATATAAAAATCAATAAAACCAAATCAACGTAACCAAAGTAAACGTAAAGTAAATCTATTAGAGAATAGGTATAAATTAAAAAGAGTAGATTTCACACCTAGGTGTCAATATTTGAAGATCGTCTTATTATGTTTATGTTGATAAAGGAAAGAAAAAAGGATGTGTTATGTCTAGAATATTGTCGAGATATCGAGGCTATTTCATGTAGTATATATAAGAGGTGTTTTTAGAGGAGTAGTATAAAATTAATTGTGTATAAATATAGCAGTGATATAGGCGAGTTAAAATTAACAGTGTTATAAGTAGAAAATTAAAAGCGATATTGTGAACAAGTGTAATAGAATTATAAGTGGTGAATTATTGTTAGTAAAAGAAGAATTAAGGGGAACAGTAATAGGAGAAATATTTTTATAATAAAATCTTGAACGAATAAAATTATAACGTTTAGAAAATCCATTGTGTTTTAATTTTCTGATTTAGTGATCAAACTAAATAATTGTAACTCGGCGAAGAAACGTTACAATATTTATAAATTTTATAGAATTATTTTGAATAAAACGGGCGTTATAACGCTTTAATTTATACACTTTTAAGGCTGCAGCCAACTGGAACCCGGAATTGCCCAGTTAATGAACTTATCCAAGATAATGCTTGCGGCTTGCCTCATATCACTTGCAGGCACATTGCATCACTGCCACGCACATTGCAATTTTTATATGAAATCTACCTAAAAATATCTCGATTATGATCTGAGTCTACGGTATCGACGACAAATAATATAAAACAATGGATGTTTTTGAGTTTTTGCATGCAGTTTCTCACAAAATAATTATTTAAATGGTTTGGTTTTTTAGGAAATAATATAAAATTTGCGGTAAATTGTTTTTCTACGAGTTGTTCTTCTGCGAATTGTTATGCTGCGAATTGTTTTCTTCGAATTTTCATGGAATCGTGAGATATCAATAGCCCAGTTTTTGTGGCACCTAGGTCTTAAAAGTTGTGTGTTACACAACAATATGTGTGTTGTATGTAACACATATTATAATTCCTAACAAAAACATGAAACATAAATGTGGAGATTGTACTAAAATAGTAGTATACTTAAATTGCATTGCATGTGATGGTAAATGTAAAATATGGTATCATGCGAAATGTGTGAATATGACGAGCAATTTAAGACGGTGAAGTTTTTGGAAAGTTCGAAGGAAGGAAATGACATATGCTATTGTTTTGTAGCGAAACGGATATCATCACACGTTTAAATGAAGCAGTAGGTAAGATGATGGACAAGGGTGGTTATTTTGTAGTGTTCTCTAGGTGAGATAAATAGTGAGATAAATAAATTATGTTTAAATAATTTCTTTTATCTAATATAATCGATCAAAGACAAATATTTTATCTCACTTTTTATCTCACCTAGTGAGATAACACTACAAAATAACCACGAAGATGTACACAAGTTTAAAAATGCTTTTAGTTAGTTTTATTTTAAGCATTGCTATGAAGAGGTATTAAAAATAAAGGAGGAGCTGTCACATGAGTTAAAAGAGATTAAAATAACAAATTAAAAGGGAATGGATCATATGCAAAAGTGGTTAGAAACACAACAAATTAACCAAGAATCATTGTTAAATCAGTACTAAAACAAAATAAAAATAGAAGAAAACCAAACTTCCGCAGGAGGGATCGATTTTGATCGATTATGATCAATGTTGATCTACGGGTCTGACTACCCTGCGTACTCCAGTCCCTGCCATTGACATATGAGTTAGCGTGAGATATCACATACCACTGGCAATGGCAGGAGATGTCGTTAGCCAAGATGATATCTTAGGGTGCTGGCGGACGAATTTTAATTAGTCAACGGCAGCACTTCCAGTCTTAGCTGGACAGCGTTCCGTAGCGGTACCGCTCATTAGCTCTTCCGAGGAATCGGACCAACACGTAGTTATGTGTGGGCTTTGTGCCTCGATTGAGGTGGTGGGCGGTGCGTCTGGAGTGCGCTGCATCAGCTGGATTATTGGCATTTAGTTTTGTTTTGTTTTCTGCAAATTTCTCACAATTTGTTTTTCACTTATTATTTTGTTATTGTTTCTTCATCTTATCATGAAATATTGGCATATGTCATATTTTGTAGTATGATAGGATTTTTTACTTAGTTTTGCATTTTAAAATAAAACATAAACAAATAAAATAAACATTTTGATATATATATGGCAGTACAACCAAATCCACCCGCACATAAAGCGGCATGTCCACGGAATTTGCAGGGACAAAACATATATGAATCAATAAAAAATTTTAAAATAAATGTTCAAAACATCTGCGGATTGAACGCTAACCATGACCACGTGCAACATCATCTTGAGCACGACAAACCGAACATTCTATTCCTTACAGAAACACAAGTTTCTGAAAATTTTCTCTTTATAGAATCGCTTAATTCCAAATATAGGCTCGAATCAGCTTTCAAACTCCATCAGGGCGTATGCGCATTCATTCATGAGAGTGTTGCGTACACGCGCTTTCCAAATTTTGAACTACACGGTGACGGCTTCAATACAATGGTTTTAAAGATTTGTCTTCCAGAAATGACTTTTTTTACAATAGCTTTATACCGGTCCCCCAACAAACGTAACCCAAACTTTTTTAATATACTGACAAAAATTATGGACGAGATTAGAGCAAAGTCCCCTAACTGTGAAGTTATCGTTACCGGTGACTTCAACGTCCACAACAAATCATGGTTGGAATTCTCCAAATCGACCGTCGATGTTGACAATAGTGGAAAACTGGCAGAAATTTTTGCCGCGTCTCAGGGCCTATTCCAAATTGTTGAAAGCCCGACTTTCACTACCCGTAATGGCGGTGATAATAGTTTTCTTTTAGATCTCTATCTTACCACAATGCCAGATATTACGAGTGTCGATGTCGCGAAAGGTAGTATTGGAAATTCTGATCATTATTTAATCTCATCAATTATCAAAACTGATTTACTTAAAACTACAGCTCCCAAACCCCGTAAAATATTTCACTACTCAAAAATGGATAAGAGTGGTCTTCAAAATTTTTTCCATGGTTTCCCTTTCGCCCGTCATTGTTTTTACACTGTAATGTAAATGTTTCTGCTCAAAACTTTACACAAACCATCCAATTTGCTATCAATAAATTTGTCCCTTTCTCCATAGTAAAACCCAAACAAAAATACTTGTATTCGAAAGCTGCCAAAACGGCACTTAGAAACAAACGTAGATCGGTTAATATTTGGATTCATAACAAAACTCCCACTAATCGATCCCAATATCTAAAGGCCAACAAAATATCTAATCAGATTATCTCAAACGAAAAGTCCGAAATTGACAGAGCGAAAGCCTCCAAACTTACGTCTATGTCTGTTTCTGACAAGAGTTTCTACAGTGCCATTAATTCTTTAAATTCTGGTACAAAATTTTCTATTCCCCCTATTATTGAATCGTCAATGATCCCGCAAGAAAAGCTAACTTGTTCGCTGAACGCTTTGCTTTGAACTCCACTGTTTTGGAAACTCCTAAAGAAATACCCCAAATCCAGTCTTCAGGAGTTAATATGAATGAACTTCACTTCAAACCCAAAATAGTCGCTAAACTTTTAAAGGGGTTAAACATCAACAAAGCATCAGGAATGGACAATATTCCACCCATTATTTTAAAACCCTTTTCCAAAGAACTTGCACCAACTTTAACTAAAATATTCTATAAATCCTACAAATCTGGTATATTTCCCTCGTGCTGGAAGTTGGCAAATGTCCAGCCCGTCCCCAAAAAGGGACCAAAATCCGATATCTCAAATTATAGGCCAATATACTTACTATCGGTCCTATCCAAAGTCTATGAGCATTATATTAATACACATATTTCAAAATTTCTGGAAGAAAATCATTTAATATCCGACAGCCAATACGGTTTTCGAAACAAAAGATCAACTACCGATCTATTAAACTATGTAGCGCATTGTTGGAACAGCATACTTGATAAAGGTGGTGAAACATACGTTATCGCTTTAGACATCTCCAAGGCATTCGATCGAGTCTGGCATGCCAACTTAATCAACAAGCTCGTTGCGTACGGTTTTCATCCCAATGTTGTGAAGCTGATTCAAAATTTTCTATCCAACCGATACATTTCGGTAACCTTAGACGGATTTTCTTCTGAGTCTAAACTAATTAACGCTGGTGTACCCCAAGGCTCAGTATTATCCCCAACCCTATTTTTGATTTATATCAACGAATTGTTGAAAATCACCAGTAACCCAATAAATAGTTTTGCAGATGATAGTACTCTGCACAAGTCGTTCGAGCTCCTTCCTTCAAAAGGTAAAATGCACGAACGAATTAATCCTGCCCGGAGAGACGCTGCCATAAACGTGAACAAAGACCTGAATAAAGTCGCTGACTGGGGTGACCAAAACCTTGTCAATTTCAACTCCACCAAAACACAGCTGTTGATTGTTTCCAGATTAAAGACCGAGTTCCCCAAAGATATTTTATTTAGTATGTGTGATGAACCAATAGGTGAATGTAAAAACATTCGTTTATTGGGTGTCACAGTTTCAAATGACCTACTCTGGAACGATCATGTAATGGCGATGGCAAAAAGCGCGTCTAAAAAACTCGGCCTCCTAAATAGATGCAAAAAATTTTTCACTCCATACCAATTGCTCCATGTTTATAAGTCCTATATTCGTCCCTGTATGGAGTACTGCTGTCAAATTTGGGGTGCTGCCTCTGTTTCCATCTTGGCCCTCTTGGACTCTGTTCAAAAACGAGCTATACGAATTGTAGGTGATCGAACTTTGACATCAAAACTTGATTCCCTACAACATCGTCGCACTGTTGCTGACCTCGTTGTTTTTTACAAATATCGTCATCAGCAGTGCTCAGATGAAATCAGCGGCATCATGCTTCAAACTTATTCTTACCCCCGTTCCACTCGGCAATCGGCTGCCGCAACCAGTGAAACGGTAAAGATCCCGCGCTGTCATACTGGCAGATCGCAGAGAGACTTCTTTGTCCGAACTGCGTACAAATGGAATAGTTTGCCGGAACACTTAGTCTCAAGTGGCTTCAACCCACAGATGTTTAAAAAAAGCGTTAATCTACACCTTAGAACGCCAGTTGTTGTGGGACCCAGGTCTAGACCTGGGTCTTAAAAGGTATTTATGTGTTGTTGTGACACATATTCTAAACCCTATTACACAACACATTTTATTAAAAAAAAAAAAAAAAAAACTTGAATAAAGTTTATATCCGAATTAATGATAAGACTTAAGAGTGTCAAAAATAATGGAATAAAAAGAAGGAACATTGATTATATGGAGAAGAAAATGAGGAAAGCAGATACACGAAAACAGGAGATACAGGAAAATATGAAGTTTCGACATGTCAAATTAGGAAGACAGATAAGTGTGTTAAAGCAGTTAAATTAAAGCTAAAGTTAAAGAAATTTCTGAAAAAAGTAGACGATTCCAAATGAAATATTGTAATAGAAATAGTGTAATGTAAATAGTCGAGATGGGTGGATAGACTACAAGTTTTGTAAATGCAAAACAAGTTAAATACACTTATTGTAAAAATAGAAATACTGTAATGTCTTTACCTGAGGAGATAATTGGAATGTTATCATAGGAATAAGAAAGATAAAAATAGAGCCCAAAATGTTTAACTTTTTATAAAGCAACAGAAATTTACAATTTTTTAGGAAAAACGTAGTATAATGTAAAGGTGTGTCATTTAGGGAGTTTTCGATTAATTTGTATGAGAGTTCCATTTACAATGGCAGAATTTCGACCCCATCGCGATCTATAATGTTAATAAATGTGTATTAATCGTAAATTTCGGCAAGATTACTATAACTTAGGCGCGAGTTAATTTTTTGTTTATTATTTTCATCGTAAATTAAGAAAATTTAGTAAAAGGGACAGTTTTGATCGTTTATCTTATCTAGCACATAGGAAATAAAGTAAAAAAATTAAAAATAAATAAAAAAATTTTGTCAAAACCAGTGCAATTTTGTATGGATTTTGCTTTTTTCAAAGGTCTGTATCTTGGACCCCGGGGCTCCGATACAACTCGTTTTGGTTTTATTCGCTTCAGTGAGTGATTCTCTATTAAATAAAAAAAAATTCTTGGCGCCTAAGTAAAAGTAATATCCCCTAAATTTCGATCTTACATAAAAAAAATTTATGAAGAAATTGTAATTTAACATATACATTACCTTGATTTCTTTCTGCAATTGGCCCCGCAGCCATAGTAAGCAAATATTTTGTTTAGACTTTTTAACTTATAACACACACGCCCGGTTTGTTTAATTACGAAAACAAATTTGACATTACATACACTGTTAGATAATAGATTTATTTAAAATTTTTAGAATGCCCTCTTTAGATCATTCTGAGCACTAACAAAACAGATCGAAAACAAATACGCATAAAATTTAGTTTGACGTTTACCAAATAAAAAACATAGAATATCAAAACTAATTTCAGGTGAATTTTTCTCTATAATTTAAAGATAAATTTCCACAATATTTTTATAAATAAAAATTAGATTATTCAAAATGTCAATTTATGATGCAACTAATTATGTTCTGTTTAATAATCCTGTAAGCAGTACTTTGTTAACTGGATTATCTAGTTTAACTAAAGCTGTAGTAAGTTTTCCATTTTTACAATGTATGCGCTTCATGTAATAGAATTCCTTTTTCTTTCGTTAAAGGGATTAAGATCAAACACATCAACAGGAAAATCTGTAGCTGTGCAGGTAGAAATGTGTAAGCCGCTATGGAAATTATCTGGCAGAAATTTATATTTTGTAAGACTTGCGGGCTTAAGTGGAGCTTCGGCTGTAATATTAGGTGCCTACGGAGCTCATAAACCTTTCAAAACTTCAGAAGAAGTAGATTTACGTAAAGTATTCGAAACAGCAAACCGTTTTCATTTTTTTCATAGCATTGCTTTAATGGCAGTTCCTCTTTCCAGACGACCTGCCATTGTATATAAATTTATATGAATATTTTCAGAACAATCTGTAATATTTTTTTTTGTTTTAGAGCGGTACTTTAATTTTATTTGGTATGACCTTATTTTGTTTTCCATGTTATTATCGAGCGTTTACCGGCGATGCCAAATTCAATAAAATTGCACCAATTGGAGGCATGTTTTTAATTTTATCATGGGCTTCATTGTTACTATAAACATACTTAAAAGCATCACATTTAATGATATTAAAATATTTACTTTATTAGCAAAACCTTTCAAAGCACAAATAAAAATGAATAACTTTTTATAAAATTACTGAATTTTAAATTACCGATGTAAATAATGTTTATGATTCCAGAATTTGTGATTTAATATTAAACCGATCTAGTACATATTGTGGGAGGCAAAATGTTGCATTTATTTGCTTCAAGTTATTATATCCGAGGAGCGATAACGCACCCAATCCAAATAACGTATGAAATATATCTGGAAGGTTACCGGTTCGATCGCTAAAGCCACCAGTTGCAGTATCTTGACAAGATAATATAAATTGTTCTAATTTTTCAGAACTAATAAAGTGTAAACGACCCATCATTTTAAGTGATGCTAAAACCCACCATGAGTAACAAACATCTGGTAATTTTTCTGGTCGTCCATTTAAACCACCACTGGGTAACTGTCTTTCACATAGCCACCATGCCAATTTCTCACAATCCAAACGTTTTAGTTGATTTGTGATTGATAAAAATCCAACACAACAATAAATTAATCCAGCATGACTTTCAGCATTGGGTTTTGACCCAAACCCACCATCTGCGTTACAACATGACATTACAAATTCCACCGCCTTGTTAATATCGATTTCATTTAGTTTATTCTATAAACAGAAATAAAAATTATAAGTTTAAATATTAAGATACAAATCAATCTTACAATTAATGATAAAATCGCAACAGCGCAGAACGAAAATCTTGTATCCACTTCTCCCCATTTATCGCCGAAAAAGCTACCATCAATTTGTTGTAGCGATTGAACATAATGCGCAACAGCATTAACATTTATTTCATCAAGAGCATCATAAATACATAATATTTGTACAGCACTTAACGTGTATAATATATGAGGATCATGTCCATCACATGCGGATATTCCACCTGTATGTGGGCACTGACATTTTTTTACAAATTCAATAACATATTTTTTATCTAAGCGTAGTAGCTGATCCATTAAATCTAAAGCCGTAACCCCCCAAAATATACCAGACATTCTTAAAAATTCGGTCATAGCATATTCATAGTTGTTTTGATCATTTCCATGTGTGGCGATATAATCAATATGTTTATCGAATAGCAAATTTTTTTGATCTGAAGTAATCTGAATATCATTTATAACGACAGCCTGAAAAAAAAAAAATTTGGTTTATTGTAATGCTTCACTGCTGATGACGATATTTATAAAAAACAACGAGATCCGCAACAGTGCGACGGTGTTCTAGGGAATCAAGATTTGATGTTTAATTTTGATCAGCTAAAATTCATATACCACACTTTTGAACAGAGTTAAAAAGAGCTAGTATAGAAACAGATTGCAGTACCCTAAACTTGACAACAATATGCCATACAAGGGCGAATATAGAACTTATAAATGTGGAGTCATTGATACCGAGCGAAGCATTTTTACATCTATTGCGGAGGCCGAGTTTTTGTGACGCGCTCTTTGCCTGCCATCGCCTCTATATGATCGTTGTAGAGTAAGTTAGTGGAAATTGTGAATCCTAACAAACGAATGCTTTGACATTGGTCTATTTATTCATCTCACATACTAATTGAAATATCATTGGGGATCTCAGTTTTTCATCTGGAAACAATCAATAGCTGTGTTTTGGTCCAATTAAGTTGACCAACTTTTTATCACCGCAATCGGCGAACTTTTCTAGGTTCTTGTTTATATTTATGGCAGCGTCTCCGGGCGGAATTTATTCGTTCGTGCATTTTACCCTCTGAAGATAGAGGAATGAATGACTTGTGCAGTGTATTATCATCTGCATAACAATTTATTGTGTTACTGGTGATTTTCAATCAATTTTCATCTGCAAAACTATTTATTGGGTTACTGGTGATTTTCAATTAAAAATAGAGTGGGGGATAAAACTGAGCCTTGGGGTCTACCAGCGTTAATTTATTTAGACTTAGAAGATCGATGGATACCGAAATGTATTGGTCGGTGAGAAAATTTGGAATCAGCTTAACGACTACGGGGTGAACGTGCGCAGCGAACTTGTTGATCAGGTTGGCATGCCAGATTCGATCAAATGCTTTTAAGATGTATAATGCGATAACGTTCGTTTCACCACCTTTTTCAAGTATGCTGTTCCAACGATGGGCTACATAGTTCAATAGATCGGTTGTTGATCTTTTATTTCAAAACCCGTATTGGCTGTCAGATATTAAATGGTTGTCTTCCAAAAATGATGTGTGTATTAATATAATGGTCATATATTTTGTCATGTTACCTCACCAGGTGAGATAAAATATTTATCTATGATTGATTATATTAGATAAAAGAAATCATTTAAAAATAACTTCTTAATCTCACCTAGTGAGAAAACATGACAAAATCACCACGCTGGGAGTAAGGCTATTGGTTCATAAGTGGTTTGATTAGATTTTGATATTATTATTTCGAAAAATTAAGTAGAGTGTCGATCTTTAACTACCTAGAGAGACGTATAGCCTAATTACCTAGAGACTTACCTAGAGACGCTATACGAATGGAGGGAATGATGGCCATTTCTTAGGTTTGTATGTAAAATATATAATTTCAAACTATCATTTTTAATGAATATTAAAATAATATTAAATAATTGCATTCCATAATTACCATATTAATTTTTCATAGACTAATTTTTAACACTATTAATATATTTATGAAATAGAAAAACAAGTCAAATCCCTTCTTTTTTAATCAATAACAAATGTCATGTTAAAACTCAAAAGACACGAAAGAGAATAGCAGGGTTGCAACGTATAATACGTGAACGTATAAATCACGTATTATACGTACGTATAAAACGTATAGTATAAAACACACAATTATATACGTTTTATACCGTATAAAAGTAAAATTCTCGATAAAAATACATTTATTAAAATATATACATTTATTTTGGATTTTTGAGATCAATTAAACTCAAGTAAGTAAAGAAGTAATTGGAATATTTTCAATTCAAAGGTATGGTTTGAAGTTTCTCAGAAAAAAACTACAATTCACATTTTACGTGTTTCGGATCGGATACATTTATTATAAAAATATATATACATTTATTATAAAAATATATTTTTTAATGCGATCGTAAAATAAGATTTTGGGATAGACTAGCATAAGCATAAGATTTCGGGATAGACTACTTGTAGTGCTGAACTCAGCAAGTGCACGCCCGTCCACCCAGATATAGTATATTATAAAGTTAACACTTTTATTGGAAACAATCAGGACATGAAGTTTTCCGTAAATTAGATAAACGCAGTAGTAGTGGTGTCTTGAACGCCGATCGTTTGATTAACATTAACACTAATAAAAAAAAGTCCAAGCGTCAGGTATATCCGTTAGAAATAGGTAGATTTCGGGACCAGACAGCTTTGTGTACAAATAGAATTGAATATGTCAGATTAGTTTAAATAAAAAATTTAAGTAGAAACAAAATAATCCCAAAAATTTATCAAACCAACCAAACTAAATACATAAACGGTAACTACTTTATCAAAGCAATTTCGAATAGTTTTGTTTGATTTGGTTAAAACTCCTTAATAACATATATTGAATCCTTTGGTGGATTAACGTTCTAACTACGTCAAAACTGCATTACTACCACACATAATTTATAATCAACAACAACATCAAACAACTTGCACACCTCAAATATAATAAAAATATCTATCAATTTAAGAAAACTTTTGTAAATATGTAATTAATATACATATATTTATTTCAACTAAACCCCTTCCAAATATTCCAAATTTCCAAAGAAACTATTCCCTAATTCAAAACAAGAATGAATTTTCAAAACTACAACAACAAACACTCAAAACAACATTTTTAAAATGTTTTCGAAAAAAAATAACTCAAAAAAAGAAACAATATGTATATGAAACTTAATACTTAAAAATATCAAAACAAAAAATAGTTAATTACTATAACAAGAAGTCCATGTTATTATTCCATATGTTAGAAATATGTACAATGTAAGTCAAAATTTTTTATGTGACATTTTATACTATGAAATTTTTCAAATAATTATAAAAAACGTACATTAGTATAAATGTTCATCCATATTAGCGCTATTTTCCAGCGTTGCCGTAGCTTAACTTTGGATTTACTAACCATAGTTTTGATAAACTTCGACTTGAATGAAGAAATCCGATTTCAGTTTAACAGCCGGTTAAATTTAACCTCGAGTTAGTCAATTTCGAGTTAGTTAAATTATGAAGGGCATTAATAGAAAGTGGGTGACATATAAAAGGCTTTCAAGCGAAGTATGTATGCGAAATGAGTAAAGATGTTTGCTATTTATTTTTTGAAGAAAAATCTAATTTGATTTGAAATGTCTAATATTTTTTTGTTTATTTACTAATAGCATTTTCGATTGAGAACCAGTTCAAACCAGTTCTTTTTCAATACAACAAAATAATTTTCCCTCCAAATCATATTCGATTGAAGCAAAATAAAAGAACTAGTTCTGAACTAGTTGTGCATTTTTTCCCCCTTTGAAGAACTTGTTTTATTTTCAGTTCTTTTTGAGTTTAACCAGGGTTGCAACGTATAATAAGGTAACGTATAAAACACCTATTATACGTAGGTATAAACGTATAGTATATAAACTGACAATTAGGCGCGCTATTATACACTTCAGCTAAGCTATGCGAACTATGTTTTTTGTATATTAACGTAATCAAATGGATGACTATACACTTGAGCTAAGCTATGTCAGCTGAAATAGCTTAGCCCAAGTGTATAGTCATCCATTTGATTACGTTATATACAAAAAAACATAGTTCGCATAGCTTAGCTCAAGTGTATAGCGTGCCTAAATCGGGCATAAAATTTGCAACAAATTTTTGCTTGAAACAATTTCTCATGTAGTGAAGTAGTTTTCTTAATTTCTTGACTCTGCGGCTATATTAGCTGTTTGATCACAAAATAAACACAGTTTTTTTAAATCAAACACTTCATTCCTTTTTTACGATGTGATAATACAGGTTGATCTCATTCTAAGTGCCGTTTCGATGCCGCTATGGAATTTTTACTGATGTACGTTTTTCGACACACAACATGCACATTCACAGAAGTTAAAATATTTAAGAAGTCTATGTGACCATCATTTAAATCGATACTTGTAGTTCTTTAAGTTTTCAAGCCACGCATCACATTATCAAAATCACCTTCTGCAATTGGTTTCTCATAAATAAAACACAAATAAGCCATAATTTTCAAAATTTTACGTCCGTCGTTGCCAAATAAAAATAAATAAAAATAAAAAATAAATAAAATAAACTCACCGCCTTCTATCGCAAAAACGATTGAGCGCATGAAAAAATGTTTCTATTAAAATTGATCACAAATTTAATTGATAAATTATTAAATTTAATAATTTAATAAATAATATTATTTTTCAAACAAGTTTTTATTTAAATATAAATATCAGACGCGTTTCGGATATAAAATACCGTTTTTCGCTCTTCTATCGTATTTCTCCATTTTAAATTGTCAAAAAAAAAAATATTGTAAACATTGTTTGGTTTGGTTATAATTTGGTTTTAATAAAATTGTTTTTATTATTTATCGTGGTGATATTTTGACGAATTCATAATAAATATAAAAAATACTAGTGATTTTATTATAACTTAAAAATAATTTTAAGGAAAAATTAATATATTTAAGTGAAAATTTTGAATAAAACATTAAATATGAAGTGTAAATGACGTGTAAAAATTACCGAAAACATGAAATGCTCACCAAACAATATCTATGGGCCTGTCACAAAGAGCAACATCCTGCAACGACACCTTATCCACAACCACACCACCTAGAGACATAAGGCGTACTGCGAAATGCTTCTTAACTGATGTCAGACACAGTGAAATAATAGGTAACATTGACGAGCTTACGTATAAAACGGGCTTAAAAACGCTACACACAAAGGTTGTTGAGGACACATTAAAGAACTACGCTCCAAATCGAGTCCTCCAGAGTAAGCCGCCACAGGTCGCTGTGGAAGAGGTCAAACTACCGCGCAGCACCGAATCCACTCTAGCACAGTTAAGATCCGGTTGGTCACGCATCTTAAATAATTATATGAGTCGAATTGACCACAACATTGTTGACAAGTGTCCCATATGTGAGGGCTCGCCACATGATGTATACCACCTATTTAATTGTCTAGGAAAACCAACCAACCTGACGAAGGAAGATTTGTGGTACAGCCCAAGAGCAGTAGCAGAGTTCCTGAATCTAAACATGGAGCCGGAGGAGTAGGACCGCATCGTCGCTACAACAACAACACATAATAGAATGATTCGTTTTAGATTGTCAAATTTTTTATGTTGTATTGTCAAATTTTTTATGATGTTTTTCTGTGTAATGGCGTCTCTTTTTTTATATTAATTTTGGGGGCAAAAAAACGCTTAAATTGGAATTCAATGCAATAATAGAAATATTTACGGCGTAGAGGCGCCTAAAACGCAAGTGTGTTAGTAACAATTTATTGGTGTGCAAAAATTACTTCAACTTTTAGGCCCGCTATACACTTGAGCTAAGCTATGCGAACTATGTTTTTTGTATATAACGTAATCAAATGAATGACTATACACTTGAGCTAAGCTTATAGCTTAGCTCAAGTGTATAGTCATCCATTTGATTACGTTATATACAAAAAACATAGCTCGCATAGTTCGCATAGCTTAGCTCAAGTGTATAGCGGGCCTTAACATCAATTTCACTTCCTCTATTCTCTTAATTCTTTGGTATATACGAAAATTCAGCGAATTATCTCTCATTCCGAGGATGACCCCTTTTTTATGCTAAAATGACTAGACTATGATTAATATCTGAAGTAAGAAGTATTTTTAATTTATATGAATGAATTTCAAAAACAAAAACATATTATACGTTTTATACGTCACGTTTATACGTGTAGCGTATAAAACGTTTTATACGTGTATATTAACAACCCTGGAAAATAGTATAACAAAATCTTCATTTTTACTAAGTTTACACCAGTATCTAGTTTGCTACGTATCAAATTTGCTAGCCATTTTCACCATCATATATGTAATCGATAACGAATCGATTACGTACTACCTGGGACACTTCTTAAATTTGATACGGTGATGTAAACTCTTATTAATTAGGTACCCAGTTAAAAGTGTTATCAATCAGTTATTGATAATACTCGATAATGCATCATCTACATATCGATAACGCGTTATCAACATCATATAGGAATATCGTCGATAATTTTTGTTCTAATCTGTGGCACCACATTGGCCGTGGCCCAGTTCTCAAAAATGCCGATGAAATTGAAATTTTGACGTTTCTCGCTGAAATTTTTTATTTTGTTTTGCTTTATTTTCTTCTACCAAAATTTAATCACGAAAAAATAATTATTGAAAAACAAATATTATTTGAAATCAACAGAATCTGTCAAAATTTACTCAAGTACGATAGCAGAGTAAATTGAAATTATTTAGTCGATTTGCAGATTCAATTTCAATTTCATCGAGAAATGGACCACGGCCAATATCGACGAAAACTATCAATAACATATCAGTTAGATGTTATCATGTCATTATCAATTTATGTCATTGAGAATATTATCAATAACTGTTATTGAAAACGTATTGAAACCATGATGGGGATAATACATATATTAAGGTCTTAATATAAATAATAATTAAAAAACGGGGTGGTTTTAATTTCATATAAATTTTATTTATATCTAATTTTCATAAATTAATAATTTAATAAAAAGTTTTTTCTTATAATTAATCCGTGATTATTTTCATAATTACGTTATGTAATTCTGGACATGAATAACTCTGACTATTTCGACCATCATTCTATAATAAATAAATAAAAGCCAATTTTAAAATAACATATATATCATTATATATAACTATTATGTTTTTATATATATATATATATATATATATATATATATAGATATATATAGTATATATATATATATAGTATATATAATATATATATATATATATATATATATATATATATATATTATATATATATATATATATATATATATATATATATATATAATATATATAATATATATATATATATATATATATATATACTATATATCTATCTATATACTATATATATATATACTAAAATATCTATATAATATACTATATATCTATATATATATATATAGCAATCTAAAACTATTAAACTATAACTGAACTCTCTACTCCCCGACACAACCCACCCCACCTTAGCACACGACATAATACCATATACCCACTGTCTACATAACTAGTCATGAGTACAAATAAACCTCCTCACCCCATAACGACACAACCCGTCAAAAAACAGCCCACTCCTAACCCACCAACTTACACTCCAAACCCACCCAATCAATACCTAATAATATGTAATCAACCCCCCCTCCCTATGCAACGTATACATAAAATGTCCGACTATTGTTTACAAAAATTACTATGAGACCACGCACATACCACAATTTATGCATTTGGCTTTTTTCCGCACGTCGATAACAGTATCAATAACGCATGTTATCGATGTTGGATTTTTAAGTGGGTTGTCATTTCACTATAGTGTCAAATGATATCCATTTTTATTGTTTACTTGTCGGTAGTTTTTTTTTACATTCTAATACGTGACGTGTAATTGTTAAATTCAATTTGGAATATTTTTAACTTATTTTAAATTGTATTGTGCCAATTATTATTTTGAATATTGTTAAAAGTGGCGGTTAAATAAGTTTTGTAGTACCTTATTTTTATTTTTGTGTGATAAAAGATGTGTGAAAAGGAAAACTGGCAAAACTATGCGTGCTCTTATTTTAGTAGGTGGTTATGGGACGCGTCTTCGCCCGTTAACTTTAAGTCGCCCAAACCCTTAGTCGAATTTGCAAATAAACCAATCTTATTACACCAGGTTGAAGCGCTTGTTGAAGCTGGAGTAACACAGTTATTTTAGCGGTTTCGTACCGTGCAGAACAAATGGAAACAGAATTAAAAAATCAGAATTAAAAAATGAAGTAGAAAAATTGGGTGTGGAGTTAATATTTTCGCATGAGACTGAACCACTTGGTACCGCCGGACCTTTGGCATTAGCGAAAAATATCTTACTTGAAAGTTCTGAACCATTTTTTGTTCTTAACTCAGATGTTATCTGTGATTTTCCTTTCAAACAACTAGAAAAGTATCATCGGAATCATGGAAAAGAAGGTACGATTATTGTAACCAAAGTTGAAGAGCCCTCGAAGTATGGAGTTGTACTATATGATGACAACGGTTGTATCCAAAATTTCATAGAAAAACCCCAAGAATTTGTTAGTAACAAAATTAATGCTGGATTATATATTTTAAATCCTTCTGTATTATTACGTATTGAAATTAAACCAACATCAATAGAAAAAGAAGTTTTTCCCATAATGTCACAACAAGGTGAACTTTATGCTATGGAGCTTGCTGGATTTTGGATGGATGTAGGGCAACCTCGGGATTTTTTAACGGGAATGTGTTTGTATTTAAATTCTGTTAGACAAAATAATCCACAAAAATTATATTCTGGACAAGGCGTGGTTGGAAATGTTTTGGTAGATCCATCGGCGAAAATTGGCGATGGGTGTCGTATTGGACCTAATGTTACAATTGGACCAAATGTTGTTATTGAAGACGGTTAGTATAAAACAAAATATTAAATTTAAAAATTACTACATATTTCATGTTTTATTAATAGGAGTTTGTATTAAACGATGCACAATTTTAAGAAACGCAACAATTAAATCGCATTCGTGGATGGATAGTTGTATTATCGGTTGGCATTCGGTTGTTGGTTGTTGGGTACGGCTTGAAGGTACTACTGTCTTAGGCGAAGATGTAATTGTGAAAGATGAATTATATGTAAATGGTGGACAGGTACTGCCTCATAAAAGTATAGCAAATAGCGTACCAGAACCTCAAATTATCATGTAACAAACAATATTTTTTTCAAAATTCTTAGTTATTGTTTATGAAATTTTGATTTTTTGTTTAGTTAAAACGGCAATATCATAGCAAAAACGAAAAATTAAAGTTAAACAAATTTTTAATAAAAATAAGATTAACTTTGATAATACATACCAAGATTTTAAAACTAAGTAAATTATACCAAAAATGGCAAGATTAATTTTACTTAGGCGCTAGCTAATGTTTTTTTTAGGCTACTTTTATAAGCAAATTACAAAATTTTTTTTTGAAAATCAGTCCCGTGAACCAAGATATAGGCCTTTGAAAAAAAAATAACGTATAAAAATACACTTTTTTACCAAATGTTGCAATTTAAATGTTATTTTTGATGTACAATTTCAAAGAATCAACATGAATAACTTAAAAAAAATAATTATAACTTTAAGGGCCCACGTTATGACCATTTGACGCAAAATTACTTGAACTTAGGTGCAAGTGGATTTTTTTTTATTTTTATCGTAAATTAAGTAAATTTAGTAAAAGGGACAGTTTTGATCTGTTTATCCTATAAGCACATTGGAAATAAAGCAAAAATTAAAAAAACAAATTCTTGTCAAAAGTGTAATTTTGTATGGGTTTTGCTTTTTTCAAAGGCCTGTATCTTGGACCCCGGGGCTGATATACAACTCGTTTGGTTTTATTCGCTTCAGTGAGTGATTCTATATCAAATAAAAAAGAATCTTGGCGCCTAAGTAAAAGTAATACCCCCTCAAAAATTAATAAATGTACGTTTACGAATTCTGTTCGGCGATTTAGTTACATATTAGGTGCGTGTTTAAATTAATAAAAAAAACATCCCGAATACGATAAACAAACAAAATCACAAAAAAAATTCAGTACAAATTCTACACCACCAATTTCTACGATGCTATTTTTTTGTACTCGGTGTGGACAAAATAACAATTCTGTTTCCAAAAGAATAGGGTCGAAATCATAATTATGTGTTTGTGCAACCCAAAAGAATACAAATTTCGCTAATTCGGTGTTGAAACTTGTTCAGCACAGTCGAAAAGAATACACTACAACTTTTACATTAAGAACAAAATATTTCAAAAATAATTTTTTTTTCTCAAAATAAATTTTCCAAAGAATTAAGAGAATAGAGGAAGTGAAATTGATTTTAAAAGTTGAAGCAATTTTTGCACACCAATAAATTGTTACTAACACACTTGCGTTTTAGTAGTGGCGCCGTAAATATTTCTATTATTGCATTGAATTCCAAATTTAAGCGTATTTTTGCCCCCAAAATTAATATAAAAAAAAGAGACGCCATTACATAGAATAGAAAAACAACATAAAAAATTTTGACAACGTAGACCCGAAGCATTCTATTATTGTTTACATTGATTTTAGATTACATTTTTTTCTCGAAAATGTTTAAAAAACTTAACACTTATTAATCGAAAAGTAAATTATAATATTAATATTATTACTTATGATAAGAATCCATCCATCCTGAATATGTTTTTGGTAATTTTTACACGTCATTATCACACTTCATATTTAATGTTTTATTCAAAAGTTTCACCTAATATATTTAATTTTTCTGTAAAATTAATTTTAAATTATAATAAAATCACTAGTATTTCTTATATTTATTATAAATTCGTCAAAATAGCACCACGATAAATATTAAAAACAATTTTATTATAACCAAGCTAAGCAATGTTTACAAATTTTGTTTTTGACAACTTAGACCCAAAGAATTGAAGATAAAAAACAGAGGTATGTACCTATTAGATACTGGTGTAAACTTAGTAATTGTTTTGTTTGTTTTTTCATGTAATCTTAAAAACTAGAAATATATACGGTCTGTTTGGCGAGGAGCGTTCAATATAAAATATTGAATTGTATCATAAAAAATATGATATTATCATAATAAACAATAAACATCAAATTGAAACTATGTGCCAAGTTAGTAGAAAATAACAAAAAAACTAAAATAACAAAAAACAATGACAATTCAAACAGCTCTGCCATATATTTAAAATGCCAAAAAACAAATATATATACAAAAATTTAGAGTTAAATGGCGGAAATAGTCAACTAAATTTTTGACTATAGATTACAAACGATTTCAATTACAGTTTCTTGCCTGGGTATTTCAATTTATAATTTTTAGTACTAATTAGCATGGATTGGAACACAGTCTTTGTGTATATATATATTCACTGTTAGTACTCGAAGATAAGATATAAACCAATTTAGCGTAGGTAGCAACCCATTTCTATTTCTACCAACGTGCTAGCAAAAAACATTATGCTTCTCAATTCTGGTACAAAATATAAATTTGACGAACTCAATTTTATTTAGAAGCCGTCATTTGCAACGAAAAGTCGTAATAAAATTTCTAAGAATTTGTAATATTAATTAAAAATGGCTACAGAAACCGATGGGAAGAAATTACAAGATTTACGGGTAGTTGACTTAAAAGCAGAGTTAGATAAACGAAATTTAGATGTAACTGGTGTAAAATCTGTTTTATTTGATCGATTAAAAGCTGTAAGTTTTTCAATATATAATTTGATTGTTGTAACAACGCCATTTTACCTACATAGATAATACGTTTTGTAATTTGATTTGTTCGAAAATACAGAAGATTACCGCCAAGTTTTCAATGATATGAATATATTTTTGCAGGTAATTGAAGAGGAAGGCCATGATGTCGAAAAATATGTTTTTGATTTATCAGGCGAAGCTAAGAAAATATCTCCTCGAAAAACAGATCCTCAATTACGTAACTCCAAAACAGAGGAAGAAAACGTGATTGAAATCGAAGATGATGAAGATATTATGGAAAACCCTAACCAATTTTTCGACGAGTTATCCGATATGCTAGATCATGATGATTTAATTGTTAAAGATGAATTGGATCCAAGTGTGGAAGATCAAGACGAAGAGGTAAGTTTACATCTATTTAAAAAATTAAGAACATTTGATTCGTTGTTTTGCTTCTACCTTTTAATTGCACTTTAAACATGTTATATATTTTACATGTCTAAGGATATTTCTTTCCATTCTAGAAATACAATTTGTTTTAGGTTACTAATTTCCAATTTGTATTTACATGTTTATTAATTTTGTATAAAAAGCATTATCGGCCATGTTAACTCTACTTCGCATGCGTTAAATAGATATGCATCATCTATTTTGTAAATACATTTGTATATGGTTGGACGGGGCGCATACAACCATTGACCACCAATCATGTTTGATAATTTTCACAAGCATTTTAGACCACGTCAAACAGATTGTAATAAACGTGTTTTCAATTTGTTTGAAATATGTTAATTTGGTATTGAATAACAATGCTCATAAATTCGTGACTGCGCAAGCTCAAGCTCAATGAAAAAAATTAAACTTTGTGCATTGGATTAATCATTTTTGAAGGCTTTTACAAATGTTTAAACATTACCATAGTCCATACTGGAGGTCGATTCTGATCGGTTTTGTCAATTTTATTTCAATACTTTGTCTAAACTTTGTCTAATTCTCCAAAAAATATTTTCAATCTGGCAGCATTTCCGTTAAATGTGGATTTCTCCAATTTTTCTCTAATTTTTGTCAATACCTAAATAGGATATGACAAAATTTTGTTTACCTTTAAAACTATAATATCTTGTACTTGTATCAATAAAATTGTTTTGTTTTTTTATTAAATTTTAGTAAAATTATTTTATTTCATACTGATATCTAAAACAACATTTTTTGGATTATTTATGGTACAAATAGTTGAACTTATGTCCTAGGACTTAATAATATTTTATAAAGTCCTAGGACGTTAAAGTTCAACTTTTTGAGCAATATTTAAAACTCATTTCTTTTTATTTTAATAAATTTCCAGAATGAAATAAAATTTTGTATTTACCTCAAACGAAAAGTGTTTTTAAAGGTACTCACTAGTAATTTCGGTAAGGTACCCACTAGTACCTTTTCTAAGTACTCACTAGTAAACAACTAGCTCGTACTTTAAAGTTTCACTTTTCGTTCTAGATAAATAAATAACTATTGAAGTTTTGTTAAACCTAAAAACTATATATAGTACCGAAAAATCGGTTTTTAGTGCATTAAATTTTAAAAAATTACAATTATATATATTTATTTTATTATTATAATGCTATTTAGATATTAGTTTTTTATAAATTTGACAATTCAACACATTAAATAATGTTTCAATAAGGTCCAATCAAAACGCTTCATTTACTATTTTTTAGCAAATCAAAACGATTTGTTTCGATTATTTTTTTCTGGTAGGAAGGAACAGCGAATATTTTCCGCCTACTTATGTTGAATTCTTTTTGTCCAGAGTGAAAAAGTGATTTTTTTTTCATAAAAAGAACATGCAAAAATATGATCCAGTTTTGTAGTTGTAGACTGAGAGCCAGTGACCGGCAAACTTACGGTATTTTAGCAAACTCCATATTGATGCTAGGTATAGTTTTTCACCTGCCGTAGTTGAAATGGGTATTCACTATCCCCGCCGATGGTTCCTTTGGGCGTGTCCGCAAGTCAAAAAACGTAAAAATTGAGTTCAAAAACGTGATTTCTGCAAGTCTGCCGTTTTAATATTTTAAAGTATACAATCTGTTTTTAGTAAAAAATCCAATGGCAGACACCTACTCCGGTTCCGAGTATTTTTTTTTTAAATTTCAAAGTTTTAAAATTTCATGAAAATTTACTTTATAGTCCAGTAACTTTATACATCACAGTATGCGTCAAATCCGGTAGTTCTGATTTTTTGCAGACTTGTTTATGATGTTGGCCTAATGAATAATCCAAGTTTGTGACCTCGAGCGCCGAGCGCAACTTTGTCAAAAATCGAAAAAATCGTTATATTTTCAAATTTTGGCGATTATAGCCCTAAAGGACTAGTTTTTTCTTTATACTACCTTAGGACGGTTTTAAAGTTGACTAAATTTGCTACAATATGATATTAGAACTGTCTCTAGACCGAATAGTTTCCGAGATTGAACCTTTCAAAGTTTATCATTTTTTTAACTTCGCAATATTTTGCAATATTTTAGACATTATTTTAGTCACTCGAAAATTTATTCAGAACGACAGAATTGCAAAAAATTGCGAATTCCGAAAACAATGATAAACTTTGAACTGCTTAATCTCGGACACTATTGGGTCTACAGGGACAGTTCTAGTATCATATTGTAGCAAATTTAGTCTACTTTAAAACCGTTTTCAGAAAGTGTAAAGAAAAAACTAGTCCTTAAGGGTTATAATCGCCAAAATTTGAAAAAATAACGATTTTTTCGTGGTTTTCGTGGTTTCATTCATTCATAGGTAGATTTCGAGATCAGACAGTTCTGTGTATAAGTAGAATCTGATGTATCAGATTAGTTTAAACAAAACAAACTAATTACAAACAGATATCGAACAAATTTTAAAAAGAAAATTAGCTACATATAAGCAAAACTACATCTATCCAATTTTGCAACAAACAAATATCAGATATACCACAGAAGATATGTCTGACAATTTATGTTTAAAACGTATTTTGTGTTTTACAAGCTTTTTTGTTGGAGCCGCTCACTCAGAAACTTCCAACTGCAGAGGTTTATTTTTTGGAAGAAATCGATAGAAAAGATTTCAAATATTTTAAATTTGTGAAGTTTTTAAAAATATTAGTATTCAAATGGCCGTTATATCGAATCTAAAAAACAGACTTTTTTTCTAGTATAAAGCCTCTAGTTTCTTAACCTTGTGTTGGATGTGGCTGATTTACGAACTTGTCCAAAATATTTATAAAACACACATTTTTAAAAAAAGATTTTTGATCTGGCTTTACAAATGCGACTGTGAGAGTGCCGGTTGTTTAAAAAAAAATTTTTTTTTGCAAACTTTTTTGTTGGAGACGCTCACTCAGAAACCTCTAACTGCAGAATTCTATTTTAGAGTAAATTGATAAAAAAGATTCTAAATTTGCTAATATTTTTTTAAATATTGGTATCCAATATAACGGTTTTAAAAAATCAATTTTTTTTTTTTTTAGAAAAAAGGCACTAGTTGCCTAACCACGTGTCGGATTTTGCTGATTCACGAACTCGTCCAAGATATTAATAGAACACACATGTACAGAACAGTTTTTTGATCTACCTTAAACAAATGCGACCGTGAGAGTGCCGGTGGTTTTCGTTATATCCCATATCGTTAAATTGTGCAAAATAGTAGGTGTCGCTACAAAGTTGGTAGCTCTTTCTATTAAAAAAAAATTTTCTACATCTATTAAAGTGTTTTTGATTCTAAAAAAATCTCTTTACACGATTTCGAAAATAAAAGATTTGGTACATCATTGTATGAAGATTTCATGATTTAAAGGCGCTATTATAGTGTTAAATTCTATCAAATTAAAAACAGGTTTGCCCATTAATTCTTGACCTATAACTCATTTATTCGTCCCCCTATGAATTACTGCTCACATATTTTTGAAAGAGCATATCCAACAAGCTTCAAGTATATAGATGTCGACTAGAATATCCAAAATACTCGAATTTGCAAGTACCCGGGTAGTCGAGTGTTTAATATCTAAAATCGGTATGAATTGCATGAATTTACTTTATACTGATAATGTACTTTTCTTAATAAAATGTGTTGTGTAAACTGTACTATAGAAATTTCAATATGCGTCACAATAACATATAGAAATCTTTTAAGGGCTGGGTTTACCTAGGTTTTAAGCATGCAAAGTCTTATCTCCCAATCAATATTAATTTTGACTTACATATCTTTTTGGATCTTACGGATCTCTACTTACGGATTGTTTCTTGATAATCAACATTTTTAGTCAATTAAATTACCCGGGTAGTATGTATATCGAAATACCCGGGTATAGTCAGGAGGGATCCGCATGGAGGGATCAGTTTTTATTGTTTTGAAATTGTTTTTTATTTTTTACGGGTGTGCCAACCCCGCGTACTGCAGTCCCTGCTATTGACATACGATTTAACGTGAGATATCACATACCACTGGCAGTAGCAGTGAGATATCACTAGCCAAGGTGACATCTTAGGGGTGGTGGCGGATGAACTTTATTCAGTCAACGGTAGCACCCTCAATCTTAGCTGTGAAATAATCCTTGATGATGAGACGCTATTGCTTTCTGAAGGAAACGAGCCTTCATATAACTATGTGTGGGCTTTAATCTTTAAGAAAGACGGTGCGTCACAGGATCAAGGAAAAGCAACCGGCTGGATTATTGGCAACTGCATTTTTGTTTTGTTTCAGTTAATTTTTGTAAAAATTTGCTATTTACTTTTTAATTTACTTTTATTTTCTCTATTCTATCATAAAATATTGGCCTATGTCATATTTTGTCAGTGATAGGATTTTTTGTTTAGTTATTCATTCTTTAACAAAAAAAAACAAAAAAAGAAAGATTTACGTCCATCAACACCTTTGAACGTATGTTGTTGTGGAACCTTGGTCTAAAAAGGTTTTTATGTGTTATTGTGATACATATTGTAATTCCTACTACACAACACATTTTATTAAAAAAAGAAAAAAAAATGTTAAAAAAGCCAAAAATATCTGGGTGGGTACTCGATAATCGGCATTGGGTACAATGGCGACCATCTGTATAGTCATTAAATTGATTGGTAATATAAATCTTATAATCCAGGTTGTTTTTATTAGCAAATGCGAAATGTTTTGTATTAGGCAATATTCTACAAATACAACACGAATGCGCATTCTTCTGAAGAAATGAAATTATACTTCCCCGAGTTTGCGACATTTTCCCGTCCCAACCCGTTTCCAAACTCTTCCAAATACATTGACATTTTAGCGTAATTTTTGCTTCTTCAACATTCTTTACCTTCTTTGGTTTTTCATGATAATATTAATAACTTTCTATGTCAATGTCCACGAATTTTGTTTTAAAATTCTGAAAAAATTCACGGATGACTTTTAGACCATAAACAACTTAATTCCGGTTCAAGGTTATGAAAATTAAAATGAAGCATTTTTTGTGGGAAACCCTAATGATCATGTCTTTTAAGATGAATCTGGCGCAGTCGTTGAAGGCAACCTTTAGCTTACCCTCACGAACCCTCACTTACGGACGGCAATGTGTAAGCATTCGTTGTCATCACCATTTCTGATAGCTTACTTTGGAACGATCATATAATGGCAAATAACGTTTGCAGAAATATGGGCCTCAACAAATGCAAAATAAAATATTCCACTTCACACTTGTAAGTCCAAAAATTATTCCCTGTATTTGGTTGTCAAGTTTCAGCCACTGCATCTGTTTACATCCTGGCCCGTTTGAACAGTTCAACTATTAGTGATCGAAACTTATCATATCTCAAATCACCACAACAACTTCGCATAACAACTGATCTCTTTATTTTTATAAATATTGTCACCAACATTGCACAGATATAATAATCCGTGTGACACATGTCAGTTGGCTTGTCCAAAATAAATACAAATAGCGTGATTTACCGGAATCAATAGCATTGACTGGCTTCAATACAGCTAGGTTTTTAAAAAAATCTATGAACACCGCTGAACGCTTGTTGTCCTAGGTCTTAAGAGGTACACAACACAAAATGTTTGTATTGTTTTCATATATTTTTTAAGTAAAATGTACCTATGTTGCAGAATAGGAATTTCCATATGTGTCCCAACAACACATGGAAACCTTTTAAGATTTGGGTCGCACAACAACATGTATTCTCTGAGTTTATTGGAAGTAAAATTGCCTATTTATTTTGTTTTTTTATGTTTAAAGATCAATTCAACTAAGCAATAAATCCTATCAAATAATAAAATATGAAATAGGCCCATATTTCACGATGGTAGAAATAAAAACAAAACAAAAGTAAAATGCAAATTGTTTTTGTTGTAGCAAACTATAATAGGGTTGCCAATAATCCAGCTAGTAGCATATTCCTTGATCAGTTGACACACTGCCTACCTCAATGATTAAAGCCCATATATATGGTCATATAATGGCTCATTTCTTCCACGAAGCAAAAGCATGACATTATCACGGAATGCTCCATCTTTCATCACCCCAAAGATATCACCTTGGCTAGTGATATCTCACGTCTATTGCCAATGTTAACTCGTATGCCAATCGCAGGGACTCCAGCACGTCTATTCCGGCATTTCCCTGTGAATTGAGAAAAAAGAGTGCAATAAATGAAATAAAGATAGTAGATTTTTGTATGAGATGAGCTTAGAATGAAGGCAATTCTTTACGAGGATGTAGTTTCCCGAAACGAGCGTAGCGAGTGGAGTGCCATAATCCTAAGCGAATACAAGAAGCTATTTTATCCACGACTAAAATATTTCGTTTAATTTCTAGTTTTGATGCAAAAATTTGTATCGCTGTATTGAAATAAATACATCAAAGATAGCGAAAATCAAAACAAGTTTGTTCTTTAATTTGTTAGGGGAAAATTTAATAAACTATAGAACTATTAAAGAATTTTAATCAAATTCACTAATTGTGGAATGAATACAATTACAATGGAAGACATACGCATGGAAAGCATATATTCTTTAGTAGTCGTGGATAAAATATTTTCTAATACGAATTTGTTATTTCCCGCGGCACGGGATACTAGTTATGAAAAAATTGCTATAATTTATTTCTCAATTCCTATTTCATGATGTACCGGAATAGGGCTACATGTGGCATTTAACAAAAACAATTCTACCCATGATGCGTGTAAATGTAGCTATTGCTACAATTTCTGTTGGAACCTATTTTAAAGAAACTCAAACCTAGAAATACTTGACAAGGATATCCAGATATCTTGTATAGTAACAGCTATGAATCAAGCGTTGGTGTCTGATTCATCTCTACAATTTAATATTGTTATAAACATTTTTCCCAGCATCGAAGAAAAATAATTATTACAAAAACACACAACTCTATTTACCATTTTACTTTCAATGTGAAAATTGTAACTTCCGATATGAGAATAATAACTTTCAATAAGAGACTAGTAAATTTCAATATAAGACTATTAATGTCCAATAGGAGAATCATATTGAAAGTGACTGTTCTCAGATTGAAAATTATTATCCGCATTGAAAGTTGTTATTTTTTTTTTTAAATAAAAAGTGTTGTGTTATAGGGTTTAGAATATGTGTCACAACCACACATAAATACCTTTTAAGACCTAGGTCCCACAACTTGCGTTCTAAGGTGTTGATGAACGCTTTTTTTTTAAACCTCTGCGGATTGAAGCCACCTGAGACTATGGATTCCGGCAAATCCATTTGTATGCAGTTCGGACAAAGAAGTCTTTCTGCGAGCTGCCAGTATGACAGCGCGGGATCTCGACCGTTTGACTGGTTGCGGTAGCCGATTGCCGAGTGGAACGGTGGTAAAAATAAGTTTGAAGCATGATGCTGCTGATTTCGTCTGGGCACTTGACGATATTTGTAAAAAAAACAACGAGGTCAGCAACAACGATGTTGCAGGGAATCAAGTATTGATGTCAAAGCTCGATCACCCACAATTCGTATAACCCGCTTTTGAACAGAGTCCAAGAGGGCCAAGATGGAAACAGAAGCAGCACCCCAAATTTGACAACAGTACTCCATACAGGAACGAATATAAGACTTATAAACATGTAGCAATTGGTATGATGGAGTGAAAATTTTTTTTTGCATCTATTTAGGAGGCCGCGTTTTTTGCCATCGCCATTACATGATCGTTCCAGAGTAGGTTATTTGAAACTGTGACACCCAATAAATGAATGTTTTTACATTCACGTATATTGAAAGTTATTATTATATGTTTATTATAGATGCGCTACCTTATTATTTTACTAAACGTGTGGATTACGTTACTTTTGTGTTAAAAAATTGTCATATTTATTGTTTTTAATTTATTTTTCATTGGTAGAATGTAAATTTAATTCTAGTTTAAGATGGTTCTGCAAATGGGTTTGTACTTTGCAATAATTTAAGTTTTCTCGGTTCGGTATTTTTAACGTTGGAATGAGCATGTTACCAATGCAAATGTCCTCCTTCTTACTGAGTGAAAAGGGTAGAAGTGAACTTTTCAGTATATATTGCGTTTTCTGTTTCTAAACCATTTATTGAAAGCGTTGGTAGGTGTGCAGTTTTTTGGTGAGTTGCTCCATGCCGATTCCTGTTGTGAGCACCGCGTAGTATACAGTATATACTGTTGCCGCATTTACAGCGACATTGCAAATTAGTAGAGAGTATATTAATTTTTGGGAAAAGGAGACGGTGTAGAAATCAAAGATTTTTATTTGCAATGGTGTTCGCGAAGTATTAAATTAAAAAAATTTGATTTTAGTAAGGCTAGATTTCAAATTAGTTGCAAGCTTTTAAAATAAAAAGTGTTTACAGCACAGATTTAAATTACATCTACTAATTTGCTATGCCGCAGTAAATGCGGTATGTATACTATATATCAACAATTTCAACTTTTCTGAAAAACGCATATAATCTACTAATACACAATATTTCATATTACTTCACGAAACTTCTTCGTATAGGTAAATTCTTCTTTGGATTAATTATAACTGATCCGAGCTAATGTTTTCCAACCCAACTGCTGGCCTACAAAACTGGACAGAAAACTTCTACCACTCCATGATATTCCTAGTCTAACTGTTCCTAAAATTACAACTTTTTTGAAGAAACTTCGTTTAATCCGCAAATGCTACCCCTTGATATTATCCAACGTATTAGTTCCTATTAGTCGAGAAAGCGTAGATAAAGTCTTCTACTAGCTTTAATGCTTCTTTCAAAACTTACAACTTTTTTTTAAAAGAAAATAACACTAAAGTCTGACCCCATCTAATATTTTCCAACCAAACTCTTCCTTTTTAATAGGATACTTCATTACTTTTTCCAACCAAGTAAATAATTTCTATCCAAACCAACGCTAGTAAATGCTTCTTTTCGTTCCTTATTTAAGGAATTGCGTTTTTTTTTATTTTATTCATTGTTTTCATAAATTTTTATTAAAAAATATTAAATAATATGTAGTAACAAAGCTATCAACCTAGTCCTAAACAAAATTTTCCCTCCGCGGTCGCATCGATTTCTCGAAAACGAGTTATCAAAAAAAGAAAAATTAAAGTTCATTAAAATTTGTATGAATGTTATCGTTCTACTTGTTTTTATTTATTTTGATTTTTTGCAAAATGGCGACCGATTGAAAATTTTTCCATTTTTTTTTTGTCTTAAAAGTAGTCTTAAAAAATTAAAGCTATCGGATACGCTTAACATTGTAAAAACAAACAGATACAAAAAAATTTGAAAATTGGTTGATAATTGCTAGAATAAACGGCTGCAAAATTTAATTTTACTGAAAAATTGTGTATTTAATTCGGAGCTAAAGTGACTTTTTGTGTTTCGTCTATAATTGTCGGCCTCCCTACGATCGGCCGCCAAACTATAAACGCAACACAAAAAGTAGCATTTCAGCTCCTAATTAAAGCCACTGTGACGACAGAAAAAATAAATGATTTTAAGGAATTTTTTTGACTTGGATAATGTGGAATATCAGGACCGCGTTTTTTTATGTGATTAATAAAAATATAAAATAATAGTTTATTTAGTATTAATACCAATACATAATTTCTACGTTTTTCTAAGTTAATTTGTACGCTTTTCACCGAATAATGAGGCAAACAGCACACGAGCCTATTTTAGGGGTTATGTTTGATCTAGGGATTGCAAACCCCGGATCCAGACACATTTTTATGATACCGCAATCCCGGGACTACAGAATGGTCATATTTGCCGGGATTAATCAATGAAAACACCGAATCCTGTTTTCCTGTTTTCTTGATTTGTAATTGTTTTGTTTGGTCGGATATGACAACCTCGCGTACTCCAGTCCCTGTTAATGGCATATGAGTTAAAGTGAGATCATATACCGCTGACAATAGGAGTCGGTTACCACTTACCAAGGCTTATATCTTAGGAGTGCTGGTGGATTAACTCTATTCAGTTAACGGTAGCACCTTTTATTTTTTCTCCACTGTATCATGAAATATTGACCCATGCCTATGCAGCTCTTCAGTTTGTACTGAGTAAGCTAGGAAATCAAAGCAACCTATTAGCTAGTGAGTTGACCAATGTCTCAATAACTCGCACAAAAGAAGAGGAAAACCAATACATCTGGAATATTTAAATATTTGCAGAATGGAAACGTTGGCGTTGTGAAATACATCAAACATATTTCCCATTCCAAGTCGAAGCTCTATAAAAGATTTAATTAAAGATAATGAGAACGAGCAAAATTTTTAAAGAAATCTGTCACGTCCAGCTGAAAAAATATTTATTAAATAGTTTAAAAAAAATAAAATTTAACTATAAAGAAATAGGAATGATTGATTTTATTCTTCTTTTTATAATTTTCTTGATCTGTTTCTCTTAAAATAGGTCAACAGCAGTCCTCTAACTTTCACCAAAAATCTTTGTCTGGTATCAAAAATTGTAAGATCTTCGTGAAAACGCTCGCCCTAATCGTTACGGCGCTCAAGTTTTCATGAAAAAAGTTCAGGTGTGATAGTTGATAGTTTTTTAATACATATTTTATTTAAATATTTTATTGCTATATTTTTTTTTTTCATAATTTTCATCTATATGATTTCCTAAGAATCCATGGATGACCGTTATAAAGAATCCTGAGAATCCTTTTCCTTAGTAAACAAAAGTTTTTCAAAGTCCTTATATAGCATTAGTTTTCGTATTTGTGACCGAAAAAAATCCCTCTGAATTTTTTGTCTGAAATACTAGGTTAAAAAAGGATAGGTAAAAAAAAATTATTGTACTAAAAAACATGTGACTATAGATATTTATCGAATATCGCCTTTCATTAATTTAGTATAAGGTAGTATAATTTCATAATTTTATTAGGGGCCGGTTGTACATTAGCAGTTTAAGCTACAGCTTAGTAGAACCCGATAGGAGGTTGAGCTTAAGCTTAAATGACAATGGGTTGTACAATGAGATTATGGTTAAGTTCTAAAGATTAAGTTAAGTTTTCAAAATCCATAATCTACTGAAAAAGTCGTCTGTGTATGCAAGATTTGAGATGTGATTCTCAAGATTATTTCGCAAAATACTAGTCAGAATTATTATTCTTGTTGTTTTCCAACGATTGATTGAGATTGATTTGATTGTTTTTTTTTTTTTTTTAATAAAGTTAGGTTAGTTTCTTGAACCACACTTGAACCAACAAATTTGGGCGCTCAACTTGAACTTAAGCTTAAGCTCATACTCGCGACTAAACCGCAATTGTACAACGCGAAACTGAACAGAATCTCAGGTTTAGCATAATTTCAGCTTGAACCTCGGCTGAACTGCAATTGTTCAACCGGCCCTAAATAATTGATATATCAAATCAAATTTTGGGAAACACTCGTATATAATGTTTTAAAACATTTTTTGTTTCAGAACGAAAACGAAAAAGATGCAGGCGAGGAAAATGTTGCTGATTCTAATAATGCAGATAATGAAGATTCTTTAAATTTGACTATCGGCGAAGATGAAGAGAAGTTACTACAATGCGAGGTAAACATTTTAGATATCAACTGAAGGGTACAGGGGAAAAACAACGTAAGTCCATTTTTTTCGAAATCGAGTTAGTGCTGCTATCTATTGAAGAAATTCAAAAGCTTTTAGCTGGTATATTCAATTTTGATGAATATCAAACCCAACCCATATAAAGCAATTGAAAAGAATTCGCATATCAACGAATTATTGAAAATCACCAGCAACCCAATAAATAGATTTGCAGATGATAGTACTCTGCACAAGTCGTTCGAGCCCCTTCCTTCAAAAGGTAAAATGCACGAACGAATTAATCCTGCCCGGACAGACGCTGTCATAAACGTGAATAAAAACCAAAAAAAGTCGCCGATTGGGGTGACCAAAACCTGGTCAATTTCAACTCTACCAAAACACAGCTGTTGATTGTTTCCAGATCAAAGACCGAGTTCCCCAAAGATATTTTATTCAGTATGTTTGATGAACCAATAGGTGAATTTAAAAACATTCGTCACAGTTTCAAATGACCTACTCTGGAACGATCATGTAATGGCGATGACAAAAAGCGCGTCTAAAAAACTCGGCCTCCTAAATAGATGCAAAAACTGTTTCACTTCATATCAATGCTCCATGTTTATAAGTCCTATATTCGTCCCTGTATGGAGTCAAGTTTGGGGTGCTGCTTCTGTTTCCATCTGGGCCTTCTTGGACTCTGTTCAAAAGCGGGCTATACGAATTGTATGTGATCGAACTTTGACATCAAAAGTTGATTCCCTACAACTTCGTCGCACTGTTGCTGACCTCGTTGTTTTTTTTACAAATATCGTCATCAACAGTGCTCAGATGAAATCAGCAGCATCATGCTTCAAACTTATTCTTACCCCCGTTCCACTCGACAATCGGCTACCGCAACCAGTCAAACGGTCGAGATCCCACGCTGTCATACTGGCAGATCGCAGAAAGACTTCTTTGTCCGAACTGCATACAAATGGAATAGTTTGCCGGAATCCTTAGTCTCAGGTGGCTTTAACCCGCAGAGGTTTAAAAAAGCGTTCATCAAGGCCTTAGAACGCCGTTGTTGTGGAACCTAGGTCTTAAAAGCTATTTGTGTTGTTGTAAAAACAACAATTTACAGGGGAAAACAACTTAATCCACCATTTTTTACCAAAAAACGTGAAATGATATTTTCACTAAAAACACTTTTATGAACCATGTCTATTTATTGTTTAATCCGAGTTCACAAATTTTCTTGCATTTTAAAGACGTCAACCGCAAAAATTCAATTTTCTCGAAATTTGATTTTATGGACTTACGTTGCTACCTGTACCCTTCAACTGTTTTGGATTATCGCATGACACCTATTTTTGTTTATTTTAGGACAATGATGTAAAAACTAAAGGTAAGTTTTTTTAACATTGATTTTTTAGTTTTATTTTTGATTGAGAAGATATATGAAATATCTTTCGGACAGGACACGTAAAAAGTGATGCCAGTGATACCAGAAATGATCTTAAGATTTATTTGTACTATGAACAAGAACTTACCATTTATTTTTAAATACGTGACTAAGTATCACGAACATGCATTTGCAGAGCAAAAACACACAAAAGTTGTGAAAAAAAGAAAGTCCACAACTTAATTTCAAATAAGGCATTGTTATCAAAATGAGTTTTGTTTGGTCATTTTTTTAGAATTGATCATAGGACTAACTGATATAAGAAAAATAGAAAGAATTTTTGAAAACGTTTATACGTAGTATGAATAATTTTTGTTTATTTTTTTACGCATGATTTTGTTGATTTGCCATTTTGTTTAAATTTTTGATCTATGGGCCTGACAACGCCGCGAATTTCACTCCGCGTCCCTGCTATTGCGTATGTCGATATGTTAACGTGAGATACCATTGCCAAGTAAGATATCAATAGCCAAGGTGATATCATTGGGGTTTATAAATATTGTCAACCAACATGCTTAGCATTGAAGAATCGCAACGGTGCTATCTGATGAACTCTATTCAGTATTATATTCAAAAAAGTGATAAAAATCAAACCATTTAAATTATACCAAATTTATTAAAATCGACCTTAAGGTTTCGATCACTAGGTGATCATTCTCAAGAGAATTTTTAAACACAGGGTAATAAAATACAAAATTAAACTAGAAAATAACAGGTTTTTTAAAGCAAATAATTTATGTTTTTGTTAAAACATCATTCTAAACACTTTTTATGCGTAGTATTAGTAAAAATATTCTAATCTTTGATATGAAATTCGATGATTTCATTGTATTTAAGATTATTTCTACATATTTTAATGCAGTTCTTCATTTTTATGAATAAATTACTACACAAATACAAATAATTATTTTGTAAAACATTAATTTAAACTTTAATTTTTATAAATTTAGTTTAATTTGAATATCTTAAAGTAAAATTTCGGATAAAAACTGATTTTATTTTAAAATACAAAACGGAATATGTCAAATGTCATGGATGAAGAACGCACAGATATACAAATCAAATACTTCAAAAAATATTCGTGTAGCCACACGTAATTATTCTACCTTATATATTTATTCAATAAGATTTCTTAACTGTTTCCTCATGATCAATAGATAATGAAGCTAACTACATTTTAAAGCATTGTGCTAATATTAAAAAATAATGTTGTTGTTGTAGCGACGTGTTTGGTGCTAATCCTCCGGCTCCATGTCCAGGTTCAGGAACTCTGCTACTGCCCTTGGGCGGTACCACAAATCTTCCTTCGTCAAGTTTGTAAAATTTGCAGGACAATTAAATAGGTGGTCTACATCGTGTGGCGTGTCCTCACATGCGGGACACTTGTCAATAATTTCAGCTTCAACTCTGCTCATGTAGTTGTTTAGAATGCGTGACCAACCGGATCTTAGTTGAGCTAGGATGGATCTGGTGCTACGGGGTAGGTGGACCTCTTCGGCAGCTACTTTTGGTGGCTTTCTATTCAAAATACGATTTGGAATATAGTTCTTTATTGTATTTTCAACCGTTTTTGTGTGGAGTGTTTTTAAGCCAGTTCTATAAGTACATTCGTCTATGTTAACAGTAATCTGGCTATCTCTGACATCTTGCAGAAAGCATCTTGCTGTCTTCCTTATGTCTCTAGGTGGTTCGATCGTAGTTAAGGTGTCATCGCAAGTATGTTGCTCTTTGTGACAGGCCAATAGATATTGTTTGGTTAGCATTTCATTATGTTCACGGGCAGGCAATATGTTACTTTCCTCGTGCAAGTGATCTCGGTGAGCCATCAGGTGACATCCGGTTGCGGTTCGCAAGGCAGCATTTTGTGTTGTTTGTAACTTTCTCCAGTGAGTGTTGACAACTTGGGAGGTCCATATGGGTGCAGCATAATTTAAAATAGGTCTTCCTATTGCTTTGTATGTTGTTATGATCGTGTTTTTATCTTTGCCCCATGAACTACCCGCTAGTGCTTTTAATGCGTTATTCCTTTTTCAATCTTGGGTTTATTTATTGTGCATGAGCGTTGAATTTAAGCAGTAGGTCGAATATTACCCCCAGCAGTCTCGAATTTTTTTTACTGTGGTATGTGGAATAAGTATGTTGTCTATGCAGATGCTTAGTGTTGAATTTACCTCCTTCGTCCATGTGGTGAAAAGTGTAGATGTAGACTTTTCAGTGGAAACTTTTAGTTTTCTGCTTTTAAACCAATCATTCAGAATATTAAGGTTTTATTCAGGATATTTGTGAGTTGTTGCAGGTTATTTCCTGTTGCAAGCACTGTGCAGTCGTCTGCATATGGCGTGATGGTTATTCCTTCTGGTGGAGTAGGCAAACTGCTTAGGTAGAGATTGAACAGTGACGGTGAGAGAACTCCGCCTTGAAGAACTCCTTGTCTTAGCACTCTCATTTTGGACTTGCAGTTACGAAACTCAACATATGCTTGGCGAATGGCGACCTCTGAGGTAATTGCACAACCAGCGCTTCATTAAACCTGGCAGATTAGTATTGAAGATATCATCCAATAGAGCAGCGTTCGACACTGTGTCGAATGCTTTTGACAGGTCAAGTGCAACTAAAATTGTTCTAGCGCATGGTTGTTTTTGATTCAGACCATCACTGATCTGGTTTTGTATTCTGTGTAGCGCGGTGGTTGTACTGTGTGCTCGCCTGAAGCCATGTTGATGTGGCGCCAAATTGCAGGATTTTGTCAGCTGAGGGAGCAGAAGTGCTTCGATGAGTTTTGGGACCGATGAAAGGATGGATATTGGTCTGTAAGACTCTCCTTTTCTTCAGGTTTTCCTGGTTTTAAAATGGGGATGATTCTGGCCGTTTTCCAGATATTTGGTATCTGAAGAGTATTTAAAGATGTATTAAGTGTAGTAGTGAGGAAGTTCAAACCTTTGGGTCCGATGTGTTTGAGCATGATGGCTGAGATGCCGTCGGGTCCTATAGCTTTTGATGGCTTAATTTTCCATACTGCATTCTCCACCTCTTCTTCGGAAAATATAATATCCTCCAAGTTGTCAATGTTAAGTTTGCGCATGTGTCTCAACACTGATCTGTCTCTTTCTCGTGTTTACGCTGCTTTTCTGTAAACTGAATTTGTTTGCGCATTTCCTGTCGTTTTCAATGGGGATATCGTCGAAGGAGATCATGCAATTATTTTGTGGTTGTCGACGATGAGTTAGGCCCTTAATGACCTTCCAAAGACTTTTACTAGTACCCAGGTTTGATTTACTCACTAACTCTCTCCATTTATTTCTTTTATTTACTTGGTCACGGACCAGTTGTTAATTTGCTTGTTCAGGTCCGGAATTCTTTGATTTGAAAGCACACACGCTTCATGTGGAAAGTTTGGTTTTTGTTTATGAATTCTACCAGCTGGTATGTATCGAGCTCTAGCCTTATTAAAAATTTCTCTGAATTGTTTTTCCCCAGAGAGGGGAAGAACCGTGACTAGAATATTGTTATGGCACATATAATTTATAATATCATCTATCTTATTGGTTAAACCGTTACAATTAAATTGCATAATTTTCACGTGACTCGAAGTTTCCGGATGCGTGTTCATTCCCATTGTGTTTTGCTGCGAGCTCGTGATGGTATGTTGACTAGATAATTGACAGTATGGCGCTATGTAGTGTTTGGTCCATTGTTTATGTGGCCAAACCTGAGCAGTTCTTGAGGTGACACCATTCTTTACAGGTGTTGCACTGGATGGATATTATGTTTGCCCTTAAAATGCTTTTACATATTGAACAATGCCATGCTTTAGTTGGTCCCGGATTTCTTTCAATACCAGCCATGACGAGGAGTACTTGAAACAGTGAGGCCAGTGACAGCTGCTTCCTAACCCAAAAAATGGAGCGACGGATTTGCAACTTTCGTCGAAATTGTTGTGATGGTCCTTGGTCGGAATTTGGTTCCGAGTACTTCTGGGGCGTAGACCCGTCCATCTTGAGAAGTATTAAAAAATAATAATAAATAGTGTTGCTCAAATCTCACGAGTAAAAACTCATGCATTTTAGGCATGCACCGTAATCCGTATATCTTCTTTATTTCTTTCACTCACACTTTGCGTCTATTGCCGTGGCCCATTTCTCAAAAAAGCCGATGAAATTGAAATTATTACGTTTCTCGCTGAAATATTATTTTTTGTTTGCTTTATTGTCTTCCACAAAAATTAAATTACGAAAAAATAATTTCAAAATATTCGTCGGAGTGACGTGAATAATCCATTGTATAATTCTTTAATTATAATTGCGACACCTTTTATTATTCACTATTGTTATATATAAAAAACAATAATTTTAAAATTTTTTAGTATATATATTTTTTATAATTCACACTACTATAGTTTCGATCTCGTGGAGATCATCAACGGGCGTAGATATGTAACTAAATTTTTTCTTACAAATTGTTAATATTTATACATATTACAAAAAATCAATTATTGTGACATAATAATATACAAAACAAAAAAGGGTTGAACATCAATTAAAAATAGTAATTTTTTCAAACAGTTTTTGGATAAGATTTTGATTGGAAATTTTTTTGTTGGGAAAAACCCTCCTAAAGCCGCAATTAGACTATTGCAGAACTCTGCAATATTCGTGCAATGGTAGTGTGCAAAATATTCATTACAGAAAAGTTAGGCAATGAACTCATTGCAAAACATTTCCATGAGCCAGTGCAATGTGTTGCAATGAGTTCATTGCCAAACTTTTCTGCAATGAATATTTTACACACTACCATTGCAGAAATATTGCAGAGTTCTGCAATAGTCTAATTGCGGCTTAATCGACGAATATTTTTGACTCTAAGGTAAAAATTTTTGTTTAAGTTTTTTATGACTAAGGTAAAAAAGAAGAAAGTTACATTGACAAATCAAAATCTTATTATCTACATATAATTAGGAAAATTAAAACCAAACTTTAATTTAGATTAAAAAAGGAATTTTTAAACCATAAACTGCCGGCTATATAAACTCTTTGTATTTAATTTTGTTCATTATGAATTATTACTATAAGTTGAAGAGTGGTGAACTAATTTTGGAATCTTCTAAGTTCATTAAGTTATCGTGTTGAGCGGCTATATGAAACGATTCGTACACTGAAAAAAAAATTGAATTTCATTACAACCTCATCTCGAAGTTGGCAATTGATTATTCATGCAAAGAAAAGTTATTTGCAAACAATTTCAATTTGTGTGATTGGGACAACTACACGATAACATTTTCCTAACAACAGAATGAAGTATTTAAAATATAAAGTGTTATTATATCCAATATAACAGTAGTTGAATAAAGATAGTAACTATTTCCATGAAAAAAAATTTCTTTGGCCTTATGAATTTTTCATTTTAAAGTTTAAGTATTTGAGATTAATTGAAATTTATTTTATTTTCACATAAATATTTCGTGTGATTGTCTCAACTTCATCGATTTATAATTGTAGAGTTGTTGAAGCAATTTCGTAGTTTGATTCGCCATATGTGACCGCACGGTGAGATTGAGACAATTACATTTCGATTGGAAATAGGACATGTTTTTTTCAGTGTATGCGTCCAGCTTCCACTTTTGTCGGATTACTCGTATTAATCTGGGGTTCGCACTATCTATTTGGTTGTTATTTTCCAACATAACTTTTGCCACACTTGACTTGTTTCTCTGTTTATGAGATGTGGCCGCTTTGTGTTCCTTCAATCTGGTTTCCCTGCTAGTCTGACCCACATACGCATTTTATTTGGTAGATTCCCGATTTATTCTCTTGATCTTCTTTATCTTTGAAGTTATTTAGGTGGTTTTTAATTGTTGTTGTTGGACGTGTGACGAGGTCTATTGTGTTTCTGGAACATTTTTTGTAGTTTATTTGTAATTTGTGGGTAATATGGTACACATATTCTGGTTTTTTGTTCTATTGTTTTTAATGGTATTATACCTGTGTGCTGTTTGAAAAGGTGTTTTTACTGGTGCTTATTAGTTATGTTGTCTGCAAAAAATAATTATTGAAAAACAAATTTTATTTGAATTTCAACACAATCAATTTCATCGGCATTTTTGAGAAATGGGCGACGGCATTTATTGTTATTTTTCGTCTTAAACTCGACATAAAAGAAAAAGAGACAATTTCAATTACTTTTGATTACAGCATTGTCTTCTTTTTATAATGAATTTGTTTTTGCGTTCCAAAATTTTAAGGTCACATCTTATTCTTTTAATAAACTCATAAAAAATTGAAAATCCAAATTTAAATTTTCATTGTTTAGTGTTATTCTAGTTTTGTGAAAATAAGTACTAGCCTTGTAACAGAGTGCGTGATGTCTGATATAAATACAGAAATTTTTTAGAATGTGTGCTTCTCTGATCGTTAAATACTCTGAGTGCACCTATATTAAAAGAAAACAGTTAACACGGTATCTGGAAAGATACTAAATTTAAGTGGTAGGCAGCTATGTTTGTTTGCTACAATAAAAACATGTAGAATAAGATCTCAATGCCAGTATTTGACCTCCAACTTTACTACTGGTAAATTACAATTCCACGTACTATTAATTTTTAAAAAAATATTGATAGAGCATACATGTTGCTGTTTACAAAAGCATAAGGTTTTCTAGATAAATTATCAATCACCTAAATTACTAAAGTAATTATCCCATACAGATCATAAAATAAGACTTAACAAATAACATGCATTGCATAACATTGATTAGACCGGTTGTGATGTATGGGTCACAAACGTGGACCCTTACTCAAAATGACGAATCGCATTTATCTTTATCTGAGCGTAAGAACCTACGCTATATTTTTGGTCCACCTAAGACAGACGATGGAGAGTATAGAACCCGATGTAACTTTGAGATCAGAGACCTTCTTGAGGGTCCTGATATAATAGGTTGTATCCGTTCTAATAGGATTGGTTTGGGCATGTTCAACGATCCTACTCACAGTCTGGAATGATTAGAAAAATGTACGTTAGTACCCCAGGGAGTGGGCGATCGCGAAGTAGACCACGACTACAATGGGAGACTGACGTAATTAACGGCTGCCATGGTAATTATGTCGCTGTTGCGAATGACCGTGGTGAATATTCATTAGCCTGGCAACGCTCCTACATGGAGCATGAACGCCGTTAAAAAAAAAATCAAAACATTAACACGTAAACACATAATCTAAATCTAAATAAACGGTAAACACATAATCTAAAACAACAGGTGCAGAAACTTGTGAAAAGTTATATAGTTGCAGAGATTAAGGCGCGTTATTTTCAGTTAGCATAACAATGAGCAAAGCAGTAACATTAGTGGATTTTTATTAAAAATATCCAATTTGGAAAACCAAGATACCTTTATTTTATATACAAGTTGGAGAAAGAAACTATCAAAACTGAAATATGATGTTAAAATAAAGTTTTTTTCGATATTAACTATGGCCACTTCCTGTTGAGAAAATCTTTAAAAAACAATTAAACTTTTACATCATTCCTATAAGTAATTAATCACTACATATTCGTTTTAATTAGATTTCCATGAACCACCGAAACCAGGTCGAAATGAGTCCAAACAATCAAATGAATCATCTGAAGATCGAGAAAAACGAAAGCAATCGTTAAAAGTATCAGGTACCAAAGACGATGACAAAAAATCTGGTGAATCGAAGAAGAAAGATAATATTGAAAAATCACAATCGAATGTGTCGAGTTTGAATAGTACAACGGACAGCAAAGAAAAAAGTTCAGAAGAAAATGATACAAAAAATGATGATTTAACAAGCGAACAAACTCCAGAGAGGTTGGTTGGTTTTGACTAAAAATGCATTTCTACATTGACAAACTTTGCATTGAAGTCATTCAAAAATTTGCTGTTTCATCGTGTTTGACCGGATTTTTTTGTTTTTTTTTTATTCACAGTGAAAGTAAGGTATCGTCAGCAAAAACAACATCTGTCAAAGATGAGAAAGGTAAATTATTTTACATCAGCATAAGGCAACCGTGTAATGAATTATTGCATAATTTATTCTTTATTGTAAAACATACTGAAAGTCATATATATTGCATCATATTTGTTTCATGTTAAGTAGTAGGTAGGTTTAAATGTATTTTTATTGTGATTTAAAAAACAGTCAATGATTTAAAAAAAAACAAAAAACTGTCGTTTAAGATCTATAGAATGGTTTTAATAGGAATGGAACTTTAAAGGTTCTCTGGCTAATGGTAAAACTTAAAAACTACAAAATTGGAAGAGATATGGAAGATCGTCTATGATAAACAATATGCTGTTATGTTTAAACTTTAAGTTTACAACCAAAGAGATAATCAATACAATAATGTATCAATATGCTTCTGAGAACTATTTTTACGTCAACCAGTAATATTGATTAAAACGAGAAGAAATTAATTCTTGAAGGCCAACTTAATTCACACGTATCACTTGAAAAGGTCTAATAGAATGAAAACAACCCTGTATTAAATATATTTGATCATATGAGTGTGCCCTTTTAGTGATTGGATCATCTAACAAAATATGAGAGTGTAAAACCAAACCTTAAAGTTAATTGACACTGTGCCGCTTAAAAAGGTCTAATAGAATTAAATATATTTAATCATATGCGTGCGCCGCGCCACCTTCATGATTGGATTATCCAACAAAATATGAAAATGTAAAAATTTAACCCAATATTGCATATATACCAACACAATTTATTCAAGATTTTGGCAGATATTCTTTAAACATATTAATTAAAAAACTAAGCAAATAAAAACAGTTGTGACTTTAGATCAACATACTTTAAATCAAGTATAAAATCAGTTAGTGAACGAAATAGAAAATAATGGTTAATAAAACAAAACATAAAATTGAAGACAATAGAATTTCATCTATATAAGTAATGTTTACTCAAATGTTTAAAAAAAAAAACTTAATTTACGCGCTATTGTTTATTTTTAAATAGTGATGCAATATATATGATCGACAGTCTTTGTCCCAAGTGTCCTGAAAATTAAATGACATTTAGATGAAGACGTTTTTTTAAAAAAAAAGTTTTATGAAATAATAAATAGTCTGGAATTTGAATGTGTTTTGATAATTCCAATTGTCATATATTCTATTCACATGTCAATGGTATACATTATCGTTTCAAAATTCTAAACTCTTTATCTTTAACATATCACATGCTAACGGTATTCGTTATCGTTTCAAAATTCTAAACTATTATCTTTAGTTTTTAAAAAGTCGTAATTGTCCAAATGTCGCAACTTCTTAAATGTAATGTACGTCCATTTACTTCCAAATAATATTAAAATTAAAATTTTTTTTGTCAAAAATTAAAGTGATTAACTTAAAAATTTTAGATTTTTAATATTATTTAATAATTAATGCATAGAAAATATATTATTAATTAATTCACAATATTTACATAAAATAATATATTTCTTGTTGTGGAAATTTCCTTTTTATTTGCGGGTGTTCCAGAATCAACGTCAAAGGGTTCAACCACTGCTAAGACTAAATTAAATTCGTCGATTTCAACAGGGGCAGCATCACCCGGCAGAAATTTATGGGTTTCTGGTTTATCATCTATAACCAGAGCAACAGATTTAAAACTACTTTTTTCAAAATATGGAAAAGTTATTGGAGCAAAAGTTGTAACAAATACAAGAACTCCTGGAACACGTTGTTATGGATATGTAACAATGAGTTCCGCAAATGATGCTGCAAAATGTATCGAATATTTACATCGTACAGAATTAAATGGAAGAATTATTTCCGTTGAAAGAGCAAAATCGGATTTAGGACCGGTTAAAACGCATGCAACTGGTGCTCATGTCACACCCAAAAGTATAGTTACATGTCCTCCAATAAAAAAAGATGAAGAAAAGAAAGAAGGTTCAACCACAAACACCGTTAATAAAACAACGGAGAAAAAAATTTCTTCAGGCAAAGAGGACGTTTCGTCACTTTCATCCAGCAAAAAGGAAGAACAGACCAAATCAGGTGAAAGTTCCACTAAAGATAAAGAGAGCAAAAGTGATGGTAAAGATGTCAAACAAGAGATAAAACAACGCGAGACCAGTCGAATATCATCAAACTCAATTGATCGTGATAAAAAGGCGCGTGATGCAAGATCTCCACGACGTCACCAAATAGATCGTCCTAGAGACCGAGAAAGAGATCGTGAACGAGAAATTTTATCAGTCCAAAAAATTAGAAACATTAGAGATGAAAGCATGAGACAACGTTTACGTGACAGAGAACGTCAACTGCGAGAGGAAGAACACCGTCGTCGTGATACACGTAGAAGACAACGATTAGAAGAGGATCGTTTAGCTAGAGAACGGGAAAAACTTGCATTCGAAAGAGAACGCCTAGAACGTGAGAAATCAGAACTGCTGCGTTTGGAACGAGAACGACAGAAACTAGAAAGAGAAAAACTTGAGTTGGAGCGGTTGGAAATAAAAAGACAACAAATAAAGTACGACAAACTATTTTTGATAATTTATTTTACGATAATTGATAATTTATAAACCTGGCGTTAAAATTCATGATTTCAATTTTTAAGAAAATCTTCGGATAAAATGAAGATGAACGATAATGATTCTCGTTGAACTTGATATCATTTTTGTTTATATTTTATTTTAAAAATTCAATGTGTTGCAAGTTAAAAGTTCCTCTACTTTTAGTATGTTTCTTCTTTTTTTAGTCACCATATTAATTGAATTGGAATTATAATTTTACAAAACACTATCCCAACAAATAGCGTGAGAAATATATTAATATAGTTTTTTATTACATAAAATGAACATATAACTGTTATTTTAATAATTTAATATCTTGTAATTTTGATAATATTTTACAGAATTGCGGAGGCAAAGAGGGTATTAAAGCGTCCATCGACAGACCGTGAGCGTTACCCAGAAGCGGACAGAAAAAGAGCCGCCCCTCCAGATCGTCGTTTTGAAGCGCCACCGCCGCCACGATTTGATACCACAATTGCAAGGTAACGACAGGTTTTTTGTTTTATTTATAGAAGAAATTGAATAAAAATTGGTATTTTTAGCCGGGTTGCTCAATACGAACGTCCTGTCCCAGGAACAGAAGTTAAAAAACGTGAAGAATACCCCAGTTCTTCAAAGAGAGATGAATATCCTCCGAAAAGAGATGCATACAAACGTTCTACGGCTGAATATGGTAAAAGAGATATTACTATACCCAGAGGTAATGTGCATACATATACAAATATTGTTTTTAATTTAGTGAATAGAAATAAACCCTGCTTTCTAGTTTATGTTAACAAGTAAAATTTTCTCGAGTGGTGTGAATGAATAATAAGTGACTTGGTTGACGAAGGCGTTTTACTAAAATAAGGGGTTTCTTTGAAAAGTTTATTATTTCCTTAAAAGAAAATACTTAAACCGACTGATGTTCTAAATGACCTCGAACATTGCGTATTGCGAGTTTGTTCATCCACAAAACGGCTCATTCTCAATAGACAAAACGCAGATGCATAGAGATGTTGATTCTTTTCTATCGACTATTTATAATCTTTTTTGGCCGTAAAGATCTTTGTCTATCGGCTCATCTAGCAATTTTAATTATCTTTCATTGTTCAAATTTAACCCTCAACCTTTATAAGCCAGACACATCTGACAAAAGGTCACATTTCTATCATTATGAAAACGTGGAATCTCAATTCGATAAAAGTAATTTCCAAATCTTCTGGATTCGATCACTGATTAGTAAGCAAAAACATCAGGTTTTATTTGTATTCAATACTTTTGTTTCTCAACAACAGAAAACCAATACACCAAATAATATCCTTTATCTAGAATATTTCTTCAACAGCTTTAGAAACTCCAACGGTTGATCTTAGAAATTTTCATTATAAACTCAGCGTCCAAAAATAATACACAAAATATTTCTATTTAATAACACTTTAAAACTGTTACAATTGAATTTCATTTTACTTTTATTTACACGATTTTATGTGTACGATACAACTTTTCGTTTACAACTGAATTCATTCCAATCCGTCTAAAATAGCCTGTTTAAATCAGAGTTTAAAACGCCCGTTATATCCTTACTTCGTTTTTTTCAGATAGAGTAATTAACAAAAAATATAACATCGTTCATACTACTAAATCGAAATAAATTCTTTCACACATTTTTACTTCGGTTTTGAAAAAACCTAAGTATTGCATTCATGAGCGAAAAGTGAAATTCTTACCCCCACTTTTTTGGCATTTCTCGACGTTTTAGGATTCTAAAAAAGCAAAAAAAATGTATGTCTGCCGGCCGTCACAACCGACGAAATCTAGAAAACGGCTGGAGGAATTTCAAACATTTTTTATTCTAAGAATAGGTATACTCAATGGTAAGAACCGAAAGGACGATGTGTTCGATAGCTGTCCCGGAAGTGTGTCAAAAAAATCATCAAATGTGTTAAAACAAGGAAATTTGCAATTTTTTTTTGCTTAAAAACCGCTCATTTTAAGTGATTACGAGTAGGAACCTTGAATTTGGAGAAATATTGATAGTAGGGATTGGTATGTGAGACCAAAATCTAGATTATTGCATTAGAAGTTTGTCAAAAAAATGTTGTCAAGTGTGTCAAAAGAATGATTTTCATTTTTTTTATACAATTTTTTGGGAAAAAAATGAACTTAATTATTTGTACAACATGAAAGTTTATTATTATTATTGAGAATTTTATTGCATTATTAGTTTGTCAAAAAAATATTGTCAAGTGTGTCAAAAATGATTTTCATTTACTTTTTTAACCAATTTTTTGGAAAAAAAACTTTATTATTTGTATGACTGAAATTGGACATGGAAATTTTTGAATTTGTTATAGTTTTTGGAATTTCGAAAAATGTTTGTATTTTTCATTTTGTAATAATTTTTGCAATAATTTTAAAATTTTTGAAAAAGTTTTAATATTTGATTTTGTTATAAATTTTGCAATATATTTAGAATTTTTGAAAAATTTAATTTTTTGATTTTATTATAATTTTTGGAATTTTGAAAAAAGTTTCAATTTTTGAAATATTTTTAGAATTTCGGAAAAAATTTTAATTTTTGATTTTTTTTAATTTTTACATTTTTGGAATTTTCAAAGAAATATTAATTTTTCATTTTGTAATATTTTCTCGAAACGCTAAATGGAGAGGTTTTTGATTGTTAGTTGCTGATTGTATCTCTTTTCACTAAATTATGTTAATTGGAGGGTTCAGAGTACAAGTGAACCAAGTCCATTTTTAATCTTTTGTTCAGGCAGAAGTTCAGGCATTTTGTTCAGGCATTTTGTCATTTGTTCGGCATATGCTGGACCACAAAAGGTTAAACAAATTTAATTTATAATTAAAAAAACGGTTATAGGTAATTTTATTATAAAGCTTTAACTTTAAACCTCTGTAGCACAAAAAAGCACAAAATGGACTTGGTTCACTTGTATTCTGAGCCCTCCAATTTATGGTCTGTTATGATTTTGCGGCAACGTATTGATGTGTTAGTTTTGTGATAAATTTCTAAACAGAGATAAAAAAATACATGTACTTTTACAAAGAGTTTTATGTTTGATATACATCGCTGCCCAAAACTAAAAACAATGTCCTCATAAAAGATTTATGCCGAAAACTATCAAAATTCTTAACCAAAACCGAAGTCTTGATATCTCAGAGCTTGAGTTTTCAGCCCCTCCATCTTTTTATATTTGTTTCATATTTTTATATTTGTTTCATATTTTTATATTTGTTTCATATTTCCGCATGAAAATAAAATACATTTTTTTTCTGCATATGACATGAAAAATTATCGGAAAAATATAATCGTCAAAAAATATAAAGGTGAAATCAAAAAATTTGCAGCCTTGATAAAAACAGGTCAGGAACAGGATAAAAACAGATCTAACAAAAAAATTAATCATGATTTCTTAATTATTTTTTTTTATTGCTAGTAAAGTTTTATAAATTTCTTATTATTCTAATTTGTCATAATTAATTACCAAAATAGTTTCTTAATTTTAAAATATCAAATGTGAAATGAAGTTTGCTAGCATGCAGAGCAGAGGTTTAGGCGCGCTATACACTTGAGCTAACTATTTCAGCTGACATAGCTTACCATGTATAGTCATCCATTTGATTACGTTATATACAAAAAACATAGTTCGCATAGCTTAGCTCAAGTGTATACCCCTAAGAACCTTGCAGCAAAATGAGTCAGATCAAAACCCTCGATATTCAAAGCCTGATTGTTTGACGCCGTATGCAAAAAAAAACAATGAACTTTGTCATATGCAAAAAGATGGAATAGCGTTTTGCGTAAATTTTTGTTATATAGTTTTATGTTTCAAAATTGCGCTAAATTTTTATTGTATTGAGTTCTATATTTTAAAAGGTTCACGATTTGTTGTGCTAAAAAAACAACCAGGCTTTGAATATTGAGGGATATGGTCAGATCCAAAGTTTGCTCTTTTTCACTTAAAATTACGCTGAGTTCAAAATTTAAATTGAGAACCGAAAACGCTCTAAGGGCCGGTTGTACAATTGCAGTTCAGCCGAGGTTTAAGTTGAAATTATGCTAAACCTGATGTTCAGTTACGCGTTGAACAATTGCGGTTTTGTCGAGAGTATGAGCTTAAGCCAGGGTTCAAGTTTAGCGCCCAATTTTGTTGGTTCAAGTACGGTTCAAGAAACTAACCTAACTTGTAACTTAAACTAAGCTCCTATCGGGTTCTACTAAGCTTTAGCTAAACTGCTATTGTACAACCGGCCCTAAGTATTGTAAATTGTTTCGAATAAAAAAGGTGGAAACGACGCCACAGGTTTTTAAATGGCGAATAAGTTAGTCTCCTCCACAAATAAGTATTAAACAAATCTTCGTTTAGAATGATTAAAATTCTAACCGCATGTTCAAATAAATTTTTCAATATGGTCAAACCTTGGAGGAAATTGGGCTTGTATTCTTTTACGGTTCATGCACAATGAAGAAACTGTTAAGCCGCAATTAGACTATTGCAGAACTCTGCTATATTTCTGCAATGGTAGTGTGTAAAATATTCATTGCAGAAAAGTTTGGCAATGAACTCATTGCAAAACATTGCAATGTTTTAAAATGAGTTCATTGCCAAACTTTTCTGCAATGAATATTTTACACACTATCAATGCAGAAATATTGCAGAGTTCTGCAATAGTCTAATTGCGGCTTAACTCATGAGATCTAAGTTTGTATGATTATTTTGAGAAAAAAAATTGTTTTTTTTTTTAAATACTACTCAATGAAAAATTGAAAAATTTTTACCTAATGATAATAGAGAATGAAAGCATTGTGCATTGTGCTGCTATTAAAAATAATAATAGAAAGTTGCTCAAATCTTATGGCTCATGAGTAAAAGTTTTTCCGTAAGATTTTAAGATCTTTTTTTTAGCTTTTTCATTTAGTAAAAAATATTTAAACAAATTTTTTTTTTTTAAAGTAATTTTCAAACAGGGATCTCTCATGAGTCACGAGTAAAAGTTTTTTCATTGTGGTTGCACCGTGACATGTTGTAAGTTGTAACCATTGAAGCTTTTGATCTAAAATTTAAAAGAGCATATTGTTACCATTATTTATTAACCACCTTCATTAGAAAATTTTAACTCGATTGTTTCGTGGGAAGATGCTGAAACTTGATTACAAACTATAATTCCAATCTTGGAAACATTCAAACCAAGTTAAAATTTATAAAAATGTCATTGTGTGATAACAGTTATTTTTACTTCCAATTATTATATCAATTCTATTATCTATTGACCTATTATGCGATATAATATTAAGTAATAATTTATTTCTTTACTTAGGTGGTGCTTATGATAGTCGTAATACATCACTGAGTCATCGTGAACCGCCGCACAATTCTGCATCAGGAAAAGATTCACGTTATGATCATCCATCCGATCGCGCAAATCCGTCAGTAGGTTTCCGTGGTGAAGGACGAGATGAGCGTGATCAAAGGCATGTTTTATCTAATATTCCTTACAAAATTGATGAATCGTTTAAAGGAAATCTATCATTTGTTAATAGAGTAAATTCAAATAGTGGAGGAGCTAAATCCAGATATATTGATGCACCGCCAGCAGATAATCGCTATCCAGAACGTACAGCATCTTCACCATGGTATAACACAGGCTCGGCACAATCGAAACCTTTCAACCTGTCATCGGCACTAGGAAATGATTCTTGGAATTCAAAGTCGACAACTGATATATGGCGAACAATGGAATCAAACCAAAATCGGTATGATCGCACTTATAATGAGCGAAAATCACAACCAGCATCATCCCAATATATTGATCCACCTAGACAAAATGCTTTTATGGGCCGGCCACAAGATCGTTACAACAGCGGTTCACGTTATGAAAACGGAAGATTTTAAAATGTATATATTTATGTGTAGAATTATTTCAAATCATTGTGTTATATATTTGACACAGTCGATTAGAATGTGGAATTTTATTATCTTCAGAATAGCTAGTTTAGTTTAATTATAAACTATGCATAATTTTAATTATTGGTACACTAAGTATCAACGAAAAACAAGTTTTTATTCAAAGGGTTTTTATTTAATATGAAACTTGGGTTAATGAAATAATAATTATAGTAAAACTACTTGCTATCAGTGTAACTCAATGTTTGTGTTTCTTTTATTTATATGAATATGAGCAGTATCGTAAAAGTTTTCGGCTTTGAAACCCCAGAAAACAGCATTAAAATTATCATTGGTCGTTGTATATACTTTATATAACTTATCGTTTTTCCCTTTTAATGTCCTCTTTTGGAATTTGTGGTTTGGGTGCACAACCGCCCATGTGTAAAGCTCTGGTTTCTTCATCAAGTTTGGTACTATCTTTCGGCGGTTTGTAGTCAGTAACATGATCTACCCTCAAGGTTCTACCTAATATCTAAAAGTTAATGGATATTAAACTTTAGAGAGATTATAGACAAAATCTTACCTTAATGCCATTTAAATTATCCACAGTTAAAACAGTTGAGCGTTGATCTTCGAAACAAATAAAACAGAATCCTTTTGGTTTTCCGGTTCCTTTATCACGTACTAAATTTATATTAACGATTTCACCATATTGTGAAAATACACTTAAGACATCACCTTCAGTCAATTCGTACGGTAAGCCACCAACAAAAATCCATGCACTTTTTTTATACTGATCGTGCCATGATGATTTATTTACACATTTCAAATCATATTCGCTTAGTTTAAGGACATTCTTCACGTTTCTGAAAATGTTGCATATTTGTATATTATTTATTTTTAGAATGATGGCAAACATTACGATTTAAGAAACCTAGCACCTTGATAAAAACTTACGTCATTGGATTCATACTGGGGTAAGTATTAAAAGATACCAAATTCTATAGAGCTTTATATTTAATTAAACTTCAACTTTCCCGAAAAAACTTATGTTGGATTCTTTTTGTCCAGAGCGAAAAAGTGATTTTTTATTTCATAAAAAGAACATGAAAAAATATAATCCAGTTTTGTAGTTGTATTTGTGAACTGTCATTGAATATTTTTGTAATAAATTGTATTTAATTAATTAGTTTGTTGTTAAATTTTAACTTAAAACACGATTTAAACAATATTTTATTTAAAAGTAACTTTCAATATTACAAAAAATAATAAGTAAATGGCGTTTTGTTTGTTTACTAATTTTGACAGATTTTTTAAATGCATTTGTATACTTTATTGTATTTGCTCTAGCTTAAAATCTAGATTCAAACAAATATTTTTCGGGCAAGAAGAAACCACTTTTTGGTTAAATAAAACACGTAATGTCAAAAAAATTGATCTCAGATCAAAATGGGGCGTATTAGCAATTTTTTTGGCAAAACGAATTCGACAATATTAACATTTGTATTTCGAAAACCTTAAATAATTGTTATTACTTGCAAATCAAGATCGTTTTGCGTTGTTTTTAGTATAGTTGCATCATTATTAATTTTGCAGTAAATTTTAATACGTAATTACTGATTTCTAATTAGGATTTGACAGATTACATACAGCAATAGAACAATTTGAAGTTTAAAAGAAAAACTTATCAAATTGCTGTATGTAATTAATATGTTAAATACATAGAAGAATATCACGATTTGATGTATAAATAGAGCTTTATACTTATTTTACTATATAATTAATTTTGTAAAAGTCAAAATGCTTGAATTACAATAATACGTTCATGCTTTCTCCGCTGATGACAACCCAGTCCGCTGAATGCGTTGTAAAATAGATTATAGCGTTTTAGGTTGAAAATAGACTCATATTTAGGGACACGTTCCAGTGACTGTGAATTGATTGTTCCCGCTAAACATGGTGAATCGTTTACGAACCATTTACGAACCGTTTACGAACCGCATTGTTCGTTTACGGTTCGTAAACGATTCACCATGTTTAGCGTGTTGTTAATATTCCGAAAATAATCAAAATGGAGCCAAAACAACAAAAATTTAAAGTTTTAGACTAGACGTACGTTTTGGAGTAGCAAAGTACACTTTCTGACGTTGTCACACAATTTTAGGAATAACATAATGAAAAGCATTTGTTGTTGCGTAAAATATAAACCAATTTGATAGGTCGATCTCCTACGAACTTAAATGTTGAGCTACATAGTAAATATTATGCTTGTGATGTTTACGACCATTTAATATTTTATTTTACATTTGTTGAATTTCTTTGTATCCTGCAGAAATGTACTTTATAGTCAAAGTTCAGGAAGTAAGCGTGGTGTAATAAAGTGTAATTTATCAAACATTCCAAATCATCGATTTTTATGATAATTCAATGATTCAAACATTTTTTTTACTGATTTATGATGAAAACAGCTATCAATAAAAATAGATTTTGCTATCGGTGTAAACGTAAATTGTTTATCACAAAACCGTTTTTCGAGAAGTATCTAGTAGTCTAAAGATGGCGCTATGAATGGATCAGCGCATGACTGGAACTTTCTTACAACTATTTTTCTGACAGTTCTTTATAATTAAATAGAAATTTTAAAAGTGTTTTAAAATGTTTTCTATTAAAACAGGTTTACGAAGTTCTATAACAAATAGCATTAAAATAAACTTAAACAGTAATGCGTATTATAATATAAAAAAATTATCTACACAAAATCTAACCAAACTTTCCAAATTAAATGGGAATTTCGTCATTCGTAATAATAATAATTATATTAGTGAATTAAGAAGGAAAGATGTTTTCAGTGTCTATTCAATTTTTTCAAAAAGATATTTTTGTTCTGCTAAACGAGATTCAGATGATGAAGGAGTAGAAGAAGTTGATAGTAATATAGACCAAAATTACAATCAACCACCAGTTTTACCAGCAACTGTAGCTATTCCTGATGTATGGCCACATTTACCTGTGATTGCAACACGAAGGAATCCAGTATTTCCACGATTTATGAAAATTTTAGAAGTATATTTCTAAAGTTATTTGTTGCTTTATATTAATGGCTACTTTATTTAAGGTCTCAAATCCAATGCTAATAGACTTGATTAGAAGAAAAGTAAAACTTAATCAACCATATGTGGGAATATTTTTAAAAAAAAATGATGAAAATGAAAACGAAGTAATGGAAAATCTCAGTGATATATATTCCGTAGGAACATTTGCTCAAGTACAAGAAATGCAAGATTTGGGTGATAAATTACGACTAGTGGTTATTGCCCATCGTAGAATAAAAATAAACGGCCAATTATTTGAAGATTTAGATCCACCTCCTAAAAAAGGTATGTAAAGCTCTTTTAAAACATGGTATATAAAATTATCTAAAAATATATATAGAAATGATAATCAGTTATCCGATGTTAAATGTCAAACTTAACATAACAACAGATGAAACCGATGCAGATAGGCGACGCAAGAAGCACCTTCGACGCATTAAACAAACAAAAAATGAAAATAATGATGCAATAAAAGATGCAGGAAAAGCAAAACGAGAAGAAATAAAACAAGAGGCAGTTAAAAAGAGGCTATTAGTTGAAGGAGAAAAGCAGCCGGTATTAATGGTTGAAGTAGAAAATATCACACACGAGAGTTATAAACAAAGTGAGGAAATTAAAGCACTGACACAGGAAGTGATAAAAACAATACGAGATATCATAACTATGAATCCGTTGTATCGGTATGTTGTTTTGTTTTCTAATTATTTTTTATATTCCTGCATGGAGGATCATTTTAATTTCATTGATGTTGTAGCGGATGCGGTGCTAATCTTACAGCTCTCTGCTGCTTCCGGTGCTAGAAAATCTGATACTGCCCTTGGGCGGTACCACCCACAAATCTTCCTTCGCCAGGTCAGTTGAGTTTAATTGTTGGCAATTGGTGGTTTGTATCATGTGGCGTGCCCTCACATGCGGGCAACTTGTCAAAAATTTCCAGGTCAATTCTACTCGCTGAGTTGTTTTAGTTGCGTGACCAACCGGATCTTAACTGCGCTAGAATGGATTTGGTGCTGCGTGGTAATTTGACCTCCTCGGCAGCGACTTGCAGTGTCTTGGCATTGAGAACTCGATTGGGGCGTAGGTCCTTGTTGTGTCTTCAACAACATTGGTATGAATGGTTTTATAGGGAAACTCGTCGATGTTGCCGCTGATTTGGTTATTTATCACATCATGTAGGAAGCATTTCGCAGTTCGCTTTATGTCCATGTTTTGCAATCGTTGATAAAGTGTCATTGCAGGAATGTGGATCGTTGTGACAGGCCAATAGATATTGTTTGGTAAGCATTTCATTATATTCCCGGACTAGTAATATGCTACATTCCTCGTGCAAGTGATCTCGGTGAGTTATCAAATGACTTCTGGTTGCGGTTCGCAAGGCTGTGTTTTGTGTGTAACTTATTCCAGTGAGTGTAAGCGGTTTGGGGTGTCCATATGGGTGCAGCGTAACTTAAAATAGGTCTCGTATTGCTTTGTATGTATTATTGAATGTAATGTATTATTCTTGTTTTTTAGACTTGTGTCTTATTATTATTATTATTATTCATTTATTTCGGCTCAATTTACACAAATTACATAAACATTCATTGTTATTAAAATAAATTAAACACTTCACAAAACCTTAGCAAGTAATACATGATTTCAACCTCAATTATTAACTATTACAACTATTTTGAATGGTTTGATTATTGCTTACTTTACAATACTTATTTAATCTTAAGAATAATACAAATTTATGTTACGTTCTCAATATAGACAACTGATTTCAAATCCTAAGCTTTCTTATTTAGAAAGGAGAAGAAAACTATAGTTATTATTTAATTTTCTATAAATATAAAAAGAGTTATTACCCAATGCTATTATAAATTGTTGCAAACATTTTGATTAACACTTTAAAATTAATAAATCTTAACAAATCCTAGTACATCCAATGTTGGCAAAATTACACTACTTTGTTTAGTTATAACTATTATGTATAGTTCCCACTATCCACTTTGAACACAATTCAAAACATTTATACAAAAGGAAAAAGTGTAGAAGTTTAGGCTGAACAAAAAACATCCCGGACAGCCTTGGAGAAGCCCTTAATAGAAGACAACGACTTAAGGGCTTCTGGCCTTATGGAATTGTATGTTTGAGAAGCCACACACGCAGAGTTTTGTTTAGGAATGATGAAATTATTATTACGTGTTCTGGATGAAACGATCACTCTTGAAACCAAATACCGCGGCAACACCTTCGCCTTGATGCGGTGCATAAATATAGTAAGTCTGAATTTCAGATATGAAGTATTCCGAAACTATCACTAATGTACTATTTATAGTGAAACACTTTGAAACATTTAATTAACTATAAGTTATATTTATTCACGATAACTACAGACACTTGAATTACTAGATATATAATTGACTAAGACGACCGACTGATTCAGACTGACTGATCACAAAATTGTATTTGATTTTATCTCTTCATTAATTTATGTTCTAGCGTAATTGAAATATAAATACATCTCAATTACGATGCATAAACTTAAAAGTTAATGCATTCCATTAATACATATCAATTTCCCTTTTTTAATTTTTCATTAATAAATAAATAATTAATTAACTAAATAAATAAATAATCAAATAAATAAATACATAACTAAATAAATTTTCTAAAGCTTCTAACATGCATATAAAATTTCATTAACCTAATTAATATTTTTAAAATGTTGGACTGTTAAATGACGGATATCTAAATCGTGAAACAGCAGATTTAGTTCTCTGCGATCTTCTTAAAAATAGTTCTTCTTCATTATCAGTAGATGAACGACGACGTTTACGGCTTTTTGGTTTAGGACTTCTTTCTACCGGCACTATCTCAAATGGTGGATGAAACTTATCTTCAAGTACTGATTTTCTTATTTGGTTGGCATGCACATGACGTATACAGTTTTTTACATTTATCAAATACACATACGGACTGATTTGTTTCAAAATTCTTGCAGGTATCCATTTGAGATAATCTCGGAAGTGATTTCTGTACATAACTTTATCACCTACTTCGTATATTACTTCAACTTTAGTATTCTCATCTTTCCCTTTTTTATTTAGCGTTTTATTTTCTAATTCTGAATCAAAAGAAACTTTTTTATGTGTAACTTTTAATCCTTCACAATTTTCTTCTTTAATTTTTGGGTTGATAGAATTCAGCATAGTTCGCGGTGTGTAACAAAACAGTAACTCAGATGGAGCCCTTGAAGTGACTGTTGATGGAGTATTATTATAAGCAAAAATAATTTTATTTAACTTAACAAATGTCGACAGTTTTTGAGTTTGAACATCCAATAAATATTTTTTTAGATACGACTTAACTGTCTGTACTCCGCGCTCTGCCAAACCATTGGATTGTGGATGGTATGGAGGTGACTTAAGAATCGTTATTTTATGATCAAGACCAAATTCATTAAATTTGTATGAATTAAATGGCGGACCGTTGTCCGTGCAAATCTTATCTGGAAGACCAAAATAGATGAAAATAGATTGTAGTTCTGAGATTACAGCGGTTGCATCTGATTTTTTAATTAATTTGACATCAATAAATTTACTAAAAGCATCTACTAAAATCAAAAACGTCTTGCCTTCAAAATAAAACAAATCAAGATGTATCCTATCAAACGGAAATCTAGGTGGAGACCACGAGGATGTGATAATTTCTTTTTTTATGTTTTGGGTTGACGAACAAATTTCACACGATTTGACTTTGTTTACGATATCTATGTTCATCGATTTCCACCAAAACAAACTTCGACCTAAGATTTTCATGCGTACAATTCCTTCATGGTTACTATGTAACATTTCCAACATTTTTTCAACGTAAGCATGAGGAATTACTAATCTACTCAAATAAAACAAGCATTTATGATCCACACTGAAATTTTCGCGAATTCGATAATAGTCTTTAAGGGAGTTGGGTATACTATTTGGCCACCCATACATCACATACTCAAACAATTTCGACAGTAAACTATCTTTTGATGTTCCTAAAACTATTTCATTCAAGGTAACTGGCAATTCTGGAATTAAATTGACAGTTTGAATTGCATATGTATCTATTTCTTGGCATTGAGTGAGGGGAAGGCGAGAAAGTGCATCGACATTTGCCATTTCCTTTCCTGGTCGATGTTGAAATTCGTAATCATACATACTTAAGATTACTGCCCAACGTTGTAAACGAGAAGTTGCTACTACCGTAGTACCTTTTTGTGGGTTAAATATTTCCCGTAAAGCTTGAGAATCGGAACAAAGTAAAAACTTGTGCCCGTAAATGTACTTATGAAATTTCTTCACAGCAAAAATGACAGCTAATGCTTCTCTATGAATCTGTGAGTATTGTTTTTCCGCGGGTGAGAGCGTACTTGACGCGAACAAAATCGGCTTTTCAACTCCATTCACCAGATGTGAAAGACAAGCTCCTACGCCATATGGACTAGCATCAGCGGCAACAATTAAGGGTTTCGCAGGATCATATAGCTCCAAAATATTATTTTGCAAAATTAATTCCTTGCAATTTTCAAAAGTGGTTTGACAGCTTTCCGTCCAGATATATTTAACATCTTTACCTAACAACTGGTATAAATTTTTCAATTCGGAAGACAAATGTGGTATGAATCTGCCATAGTAGTTCAACAATCCTAGAAAAGATTGCAGTTCTAAAAGGTTTTTTGGGGCAGGTGCTTTTTTAATGGCGTCTAATTTATTTTCGTTAGGCTTGATGCCTGACGCAGATATTGTGTGACCCAAAAAATCAACAGTTTTTTGAAAAAACTTACATTTGTCAACATTAATTTTAACATTATAAGTATTTAGTCGATTAAGAACATCCGACAAAATTTCTCTGCACTCTTTCAAATCTTTTGCACCAATTAAAATGTCGTCCAGATAACATACTGTTTTTTTAAGACCTAATAAAATTTGATCAATAATAGATTGAAAGATGGACGGTGCACTTTTAACCCCAAAGGGTAAACGGGTGAATTGGTAAAGACCTTTTTGAGTATTGATAGTTAAAAACTCCTTAGCTTTCTCGGAAACTTCTAACTGCTGGTAAGCTCCAGATAAATCAATCACGCAGAATATGCTTGACATTGCCAAACTAGCGAACAAATCATCAATGCGTGGAAGAGGATAATGTTCGGTTCGAACAAAAGGATTCAAAGTGACCTTACAATCGATGCAAAGTCGAATTTTCCCAGACGATTTTTGCACAGGAACCACTGGAGAGGCCCATCTACTAAATTTAACGGGAATTAATACACCGTCGTGACATAATCGGTCAATTTCATCATTAACCTTTTCCCGAAGATGATACGGTACTTCATAAGCTTTATGAAATACAGGAGTAGATTCCGATTTTAAAATAATGTCTGCTGTATAATTTTTTATTGTACCTGGCGAATCTGGAAGTACACATGGAAAATTCTTTTTAATCCAATCTAAAACATTAGAGGACTCAATCAAAGGCTGTTGATATACTTGACATATCAAAGATCTCCATAATGGAAATAATGTATTAAGCCATGGTCGCCCTAATAGAGGCCTTATAGGTTTAATACCATCAATTACTACTAACTCCATCAAATGTCCTTCATTCTCACGACTGGTTTTGACATCCACAAAAATTTTACCGATAGCTTGAATTCTATCACCTGAAACAGAAGAAAATTGTGCATCTATAGCTTCTAATTTAACATTTACAAAAAATTTATGATACTTATCTAAACTTATAATAGATTTGCATGCTCCAGAGTCTACTTCAAAAGTAAATGGTTTATTTTCGACAAATATTTCCAATAAAAGAGGCTCATCTTGTTGCTCAAAAGCGTTAACATTTTCATCAAAAATTTTATCCAATTTGTGTAAGTTCATCTGATGTAAATCTTCGGATATCGATTGTATTGTATGACTTCTTTCTTTTGAATATGAACGTTGACCTTGATTATTGTAGTGAGGTGAACGATTTCTTGATCTTCTGCGCTGTTGTTGTTGTTTGCTACACATTCGAGAAGTGTGTCCAATATTATGACAAACAAAACACTCCCAATTCACAGCTGGACATGTATCTGAGTTGTGAAAACGCCCACAACGACTGCATTGACCACTACTATTACGAACTCTACCTGGACTTCGTTCACGGCTAGGACTTCGAAACTGACTGGAAGTTCGACCTTGACTAAAACTTCGACTTCTTCGACGATGTCTTCTCAGCTCACTAGATCTTAAGTTATTTCTGCTTCTGTGATAACCAAAATTAGCTACATCATTATGTGCTGGTACAACTGCATATGCTCCTAGCGGTTTTTCTTTTTCGGCCATTTCCCAAGATAAAGCCGTTTCCATCGCTATTGTAAACGTTAAAGATTTTTGTTTTAACAAATATGACCGCAACTCAACATCTCGTAGACCAAAAACGAATCTATCTCTCAAAGCTTCATTAAGAAAATTTTTAAAGTTGCATGTTTGAGCTAACGATTTTAGCTGCACGGTATATTCAGCAATCGATTGACCTTGACGCTGATCTTCCTTATGAAACCTGTACCGTTCTGGTATTTCATTGACCTCAGGTGCGAAATGATTTTTTAATACTGCAACCAATTCCTCATAAGTTTTCTGAGACGGTTTATCCGGCACTACCAGCTTTTTTAAAACAGAATACGTTTCTGATCCAATATTTGTTATTAAATAAGACTTCTTTTTACATTCCGCTATTTCATTCAACTCAAAATACTGTTCGATTCGTTCAACATATTCGGTAAAATCATCTCCAAGGACGTAGTGTTCTATACTGCCTAGCATTATTTTTGACTTAATTAACAACTTACGGCACTTTTCCGCTATCATAAATTGTTTATACAAAATTTAAATCACTCAGAACAAATAACTCTAACCAATTATTAATTTCACGAAAACTGATAAATAAAAAGTTTTTTTCTTGTTTGACCTACCGTCTAGTTTTACATAACGGAATACTTGTATCAAACTTCTACAGATCCCATCTTCATCGCCATTGAAGTATTCCGAAACTATCACTAATGTACTATTTATAGTGAAACACTTTGAAACATTTAATTAACTATAAGTTATATTTATTCACGATAACTACAGACACTTGAATTACTAGATATATAATTGACTAAGACGACCGACTGATTCAGACTGACTGATCACAAAATTGTATTTGATTTTATCTCTTCATTAATTTATGTTCTAGCGTAATTGAAATATAAATACATCTCAATTACGATGCATAAACTTAAAAGTTAATGCATTCCATTAATACATATCAAGATAGTCAAATTGCAGCTGAGAATTGTATAGGTTTTAGGAAAAATATAGAAATACGACCCCTTCTTCTGACATTGTAAACGAATCTCGCACAGTCGTTAAAAGCCACCCTAAGCTTCCGCTCACTAGACTTAATCCATTTTGCAGAATAAGACATCTCCATACGTAATGATAGGAACTAGTAAAGATCTTACAAGCATAAGATGAAGGTTAGTAGGAAGTAGACGAGCATTAGCCCACAGGAGTCTAAGACCAAAGTAGACCTTGTCAATCGTTCTATGAATATGGCTATTCCACTTAAGCTTGCTGTTAATAACTATGCCCAGGTTATTCACCTCATTTACGAAAGGAATTACAACACCATTAATTTTTATTGGGATATGAACCAACTCAGAATTACCATTAATTAGGATAGCTTTGGTTTTACCAGCATTAAGTAGAAGCCGATTATTGATAGACCAGTCATATATGCTCTGTAGGTCCTCATTAATTTTGTTAACCGCTATATCAGCCTGGTTCTTAGGTACAGCCATACATAACTGGATGTCGTCCGCATACATTCTGGTTGAGGAGAACTTCACACTTTTCTCCAGGTCATTAACATACATACAGAACAATAGAGGACCCCAGATAGAGCCCTGCGGTACCCCAGAGAAGAGTTCACGGGAATTAGAAGATCCCACATCAGTCTTTACCAATTGATATCTCGGGGTAAGATAACTCCATATCATCTCAAGGACCGAATTACTGAACATAAAATAACAGTTTAGTTTAGAGCAAAGCACCGAGAAGTCTACATTATTGAATGTTTTGGAGAAATCAAGCAGAACCAGAATAGACGACAACAACATATCACTATGTTCACAAATTTCCCCAATAAGATCGGCGACAGTAGTAACAGCACTTTAATTCTTTCTGAACCCTGATTGTTTATCCGTTAGCAGCGAATGGCGATCCAGATGATCAAGAATTTGATTACACATAAGTTTCTCGAGAATTTTAGAGAGCACCGACAAAATACTAATAGGTCGGTAGTCATCAACCGAAGATGGCAAGTTTGTCTTCGGAACAGGTACCACCCTAGCCAACTTCCAGGCCAGAGGAAAAGACGACGTCGTCAAACAAGTACCAATAATATGCGTAACATGCACATAAATAAAAGGCATGATAAGCTGTAAAAAACGCCCATCCACCTGATGGCATCCAGTTGATTTAGATTCAATTGACGAGTACGCACAGAGCAATTCATCATGGTCAACAATACGGAAACCAAATTCGAAGCCGCCAACTGAAGAGCCGAGCAAAGAGAAATTCTTAATCGGAGCAAAAGAGCTACCATACTCCACGAATGCATCATTGACCAAGTTAGAATCTACATTACAAGGTGTGCTCGTTTTACCACAAGCTCCTATCCCTTTTAGCTTCGTCCAGAGCTGCTGTGAGGACAGGTTGCGGTTAAATCTATTGATCATTGCAAGCTTTCTCGCCTCCATGATTTTCCTTTTCACCAACTTACAGAGATCAGTATACCTAACATAATCCTTCGATTTATTATGAACCCAGAGCATGTAGGCCTCATTCCTATTCTTTCTAAGCTGTTTAATTTCAGGGGTCGTTACACCTCCACGAATTTTAGGAGAAAATAGCTAAATAGGCACGAATTTATCAAAGGCACGAACTGTATCTTGTGGAACTTCTTGTCTAGCACGCTTATGTTAGATTTACAGTTACAGAATTCAACGTATGTTTGGCGACCTTTAAGGTAGTTGAACAACTAGTGCTTTATTAAACCGGGCAGATTGGTGTTAAAGATATCATCCAGTAGTAAAGCGTGCGAAACTGTCGAAAACTTTTGATAGGTCGAGTGCAAACAAGATTGTTCTAGCACAGAGCTGTTTTTGGTTCAGACCATCACTGATATGATTTTGGATCCTGTGGAAGAGCGGTTGTTGTTGTAGCGACCTTTTTCGTCGAAATTGTTGTGATGGTCCTTGGTCGGAATTGGGTTCCGAGTGCTTCTGGGGCGTAGACCCGTCCATCTTGATAAGAGCGGTGTTTGTACTATGTGCTGTTCGGAAGCCATGTTGTTGGCTTAAGCGTCAAATACGGTCAACAAAACAAAATGCTTATCTGTAGTTTGAGTATGTTTTGGGCGAAAGACTAAAACGTTAGAAAACAAAAAACAATTAAAAAATGCTACTTTTGGATTCCACCGTCCTTGAAAAAAAATTTAAGATTAAAACTAAAAAACTTCGTGTAAAATAAACAAAAATTTAGTAATTTTTTTTGCAAGTGGATTTCTTTTTTGATTCATTGTTTTCTTTTGAGCTTAGACACCTCTAATCGACATTTTAAATAAGAAATCTTATAATATTAATTAATTTATCCTATGTATATTAGATAACACTTTTAAACACTAACTCAAAAAATTTAAAAAGTGGAATAAATCGCTTTTGATTCTATGAATACATTTGATCTTCTCAGAAGAATGCTCATTCGTAATGTATTTGAAAAAATGGATTTTTTAAAATAATTTTCCTAAATATCCTAACTTTTGAACTGCGTTTTAGGTAGGTTAAAACTTTGAGTTGAATATTCTTATTCATAACCTGTTAAACCAATTGTGATTTATCGAAACATCGATTTATTACATCAAATGTTAATTCCCTGTAACATCGTCGCACTGTTGCTAATCTCGTTTTTTTTGTTTTATAAATATACTCATCAACAGTGCTGAAAGAAAACCGGATGGCCATGCCAAAAATATATTCTTATCGCCCGGTCACTCGTCAGTGGGTTATTGTAAACGATCACGATCCAAAGCATCATACAGACAGAATGCAGATGTTCGTATGTCCGAACTGCAAATAAAGGGAATAGTTTATGCAATAAAGACCAGTAGTCTCTGGTGGCCTCAAACCATAAGGTTTAAAAAACGTCCAAGGACATATCTATGTGTTGTTGTGTATATATCATATACGTATCCATATATTGTAATTGGTATTGATCTAAATCAGGTTTGCCAATCTGTTTGGGCAAACCTCAGAAACCAAATATAAACATTGTTATACTTCTTTATATATCGAGGGCTGAAAGGGTTCATATTGAAACCCGACGCGAAGCAAGAGCTTTTCTTGAACCAAACGTATCTTTCTTTCAACCTGCGTGCATGTACAACGTTTTACGCACAACTGAATTGTAGAATAAATCTTTTACGTGTCATCAGTTCGGCGTATCCGGTTTCAATAAATAACAAGTCATCAGTTTCGGAGTATTACACAGCTGGTACAAGTCTTCAACTACACAGTTAATCGCTATCTTAGAGGGACATTGATTATATATCAACTGTCAACCATACATCAACTTTTTAGCAATAACTTGTACAAGTCTTCAACTACACAGTTAATTGCTATCTTAAAATTAGTAGAGGGACATCAACCATACATTAACTATCCTAGTTGAGCATCATCATATTCACCAGTCGGCAATATTTTCCTTTTTGTTGTTATTTTAATTTTTCCGTTAAGTATAGTTTTTGATTTCATTAATTTTCTTTTTTCTTTTATGCTTATGCAGCGGAAGTCTTTTAATTGAGTCGCCATACAACCGCTTAACCTAGTAGTTTACCTTCTAGCCTAGTGACGATATTGTCACTCGTGCTTTTTTTCTTTTGGTGTACTGTGGGCTTGCTAGTTTCTTTCTTTTGTTGTTACTATAACCATGTCAAACTCAACCAAGTGTCCTTCTTGTGCCAAGTCCGTGTCCAATAATTTAATTCTATTTTGTGCGATGCGTGCTACCAAGTTTGATACTCCAGATTCTAAATTTGGACTTATTCTGAGTAAGCTGTCCTCACTTGTGTTACTTTCCGACATGAAATCTGACATTCAAGCACTACGCAGTGATCTTGGTACCGTTAAAACCGATTCATCCGCCCTTCAGCAAGAGCACCTTGCTCTTTCAGGTCAGTTTGAGTCTTTTAAGTCTAGTCATGGTACTGCAATGACTACGCATGTCGATGCGCAGTTGGCACCGTTCCAGAGTTCACTTGCGTCCCTTCAGCATGCTAGTGACAATTTCCAGTTAGATCTTTCCAAAGTCCAGCTTGAGAGTCTTAGGCTACTCAGAGGCGAAAGCGATATTATTGTCTCTGGTATTCCTAGTTCTGATGCGGTCTTGCATACTTTTAAAAATGTTTACCATAGTTATCATCATATTGCTGGCTTAATAGACAAAAATTCTCGATACTAATTTCTTTCTCTAGTATTTATACCAGGGATTGCGTCATGAAGTCATATCATTTGATGAAAAAAGTTAAACTTCACGATATCTTCCCTGAAATCAATCTAAGAGGCACTGTCCACTTCAACGATAATTTACCACCTCTATTGGCTGATCTTACTAAGCGCTCTCGCGTATTGAAAAGGGGCAAACTTATTCTTGGTTTCAAGGTTGGTTATGCGTCTATCACAATTAATCTGCTGGATGGATCTATCTTTGAAACGTGCAGCTTGGATTCATTCTTGACCAAATTTCCGACGTAGCTGATTTTTCACCCAATTAATTTATTAAATTGTAAATTGCTGTTCTTTATTAATCTAAAGAGTTGTCAATTTGCTGTTTTCAGTTGTATGTCATGTGATCTGTTTTGTGATATTTTTTTTAATACCATTATATTATGATCATGTGTTCTGAGTCTTGATCCGTTTTGGTGAATTGCAGCGGTATCGTCGGTGGCTTAATATTGCACCCTTGCATTTTCATATTTGATTTTCTTTCTTTGCGGCTAATTCTTTTTGCGTAATTTTTGTGTATGTCTGTTATTTTTCGGTTATTAATGCAGTTCCTATATGGGTTCTTTGTTAATGTTTTGTGTTTTCGTCAGTCCTCTACCTTCAATCCTTTTCCTCTCCTGCACCCTCCTTCCACTTTCCTTGTTCCCTTTCCTTTAGCATAACTCAGATATGTGTCCTTCGTTGGCATCACTGTCTCTGTCCACCATGGCTAGTAATACACATTCGTTGGTAGCTAGTGACAATTCTATTTTATCTGGAGCTCTTAGTCTGTATTGTAAGTCCCTCAATGTTGGTCATTTCAACGCTCAGAGTCTGAAACCTAGTCCAAATTCCACTAAACTGGAGGAGGTAAGGTCTATTCTGTCGGGTAACTTCCTTGACCTGGTAGGCGTTTCAGAAACCTGGCTTAAGTCTTATGTTTCAAATTTGGCTGGTAGAGTTGATGGGTATCGCGTGTATCGTCACGACCGCCCGCGTAGACGTGGAAGTGGTGTTGCTCTGTTTGTTAATGAGAAGCTCAAATCCAAATTGATCGGCACATTTGATGATTTGGATGCTGAGGCTGTCTTGGTTCAGGTCCTGGTGGGTGGCAGGAATGTGTTGGTTGTTGTGGCATATCTTTGCAATGGCAATTTTTCGCTCCTTGAGGATTTTTTGTCTCCATACGTTTCTCAGTTTTCTTCTATTGTTGTCCTAGGAGATTTTAATACAAACATTTTAATGCAAGCAAATATGATGGACGCTCTTGGGACATGCTCTCGTCTAGCACTGAGTATTGTCCATAACAATGCGCCTACGCATTATGCTTATAACTAGCCAGTTGGGTCTTGTATAGATTTTTGCTTGGTAAGCGATATAACTTTACTTAACATGAGCCGTCAGTTCCGAGTGCCTGGAATCTCGGCTCACTCCTTATATATTCGTGTCCCTTAATCTGCCTAAAGTCCTGGTGCCAACCAAGAAATTTTTTCGTGACTACAATAACATCAATTTTGAGCTTCTCTGCAACGAGCTCTCGCTTGTTGATCTGTCCTCTTTCTATAGCTGTACAGACTCTGACACAATGCCTACCGTTCTTAATACCTATCTGCCTAATGTCTTCGAGAGATACGTGCCTGTTCGTTCCTATACGAGTAGTCCACCTCTTTCTATCAGTATTTCCCCTGATATGGTTCACGTTCGTTATCTGCGTGACTTTTCATATAAGGCGTATCAGAGAGACCCCTCTGAGACTGGCTGGAAGATTTTTTGTACCTATAGAAACAGGTTTAGGTCTATGGTCAGAAAGGCTAAGTTGGAGCTTGGTTCTCGGATTTTTTCTAATGTTTCTTCTACCAAGGACATGTGGTCCAAGCTTAAGCACATTGGTGCGCTTAATTCTGAACCTGACCTTTCTCTCCTGAGTGTGCAGGACCTGAATCGGTTAAACCGGACATTTACATCAATAAATTCATATGCTCCCCTTCCACGCTTCGATATGCTCCCCTTCCACGCTTCGATATGCTCCTTCCGGAAAGTCCTAATGCTTTTTCCTTCCGCTCGGTCACTAACTCTGATGTTGAGATGGCGGTTTTTGCTATTTCATCAAATGCTGTGGGGTCGGATGGTATTGCTTTGGAGTTTTTAAAGCTTATTTTTCCTCTCATTCTGCCACATGTTTGTCATCTTCTAAACTTCATTCTTATGTCATCATCCTTCCCTAGTGGTTGGAAGTTCTCTAATATTACGCCACTCCCTAAAGGAGCTACGAACGAGTTTCGACCAATTAGTGTCCTTCCCACATTGTCTAAGGTTCTTGAAAGGCTCATCAATGATCAAATACTCGAACATGTTACTTCGAACAAGTTGTTGTCCGACCATCAATCTGGTTTTAGGAAGCATTATAGTACTACTCACACGTTGGTTGATATCTCTGATCGTTTACTCCGCAACAAGGATGGTAAACTGATTAGTCTTCTTCTCTTCCTGGACTTTAGTAAGGCCTTCGACTCCATCGATCATGCATTGCTGGTTTCCAAACTTAAATCCACGTTCTTTTTTTCATCCAGTGCCTGTAACCTTGTTGTTTCTTACTTGTGCCATGTTTTTTCTTGCTTGTGGTCACAACGTGTGACTTCAGGCATGTCTGCTTCTAGTTCTTCTCCTATTCTCAATGGTGTTCCACAGGGTTTCATTTTGGGTCCTCTTCTTTTTTCGCTATTTATCAATGATATTACGTCCCTTCCCTGTCATTCGATGCTTCACCTCTTTGCGGATGACGTTCAGTTGCTCCATGCTTGTCCACAATTTGACATCCATCGCTGTTTTCTTGAAGCTAATGCTGATCTCAAACTAATATCGGACTAGGCTGTCTCAAATAGGTTGGTGCTTAGCCTGCTTAAGTCACAAGCCATGCTGTTTAATTGCCCTTCATCGCTCTATAATCATGGGTCGACTATCAAGACCGGTGATACTGTGATCCCTTTTGCTACACAGGTGAAGAATCTTGGCGTAATTTTTGATAGCGATCTTTCTTGGAGACCTCATATTAATTATGTCATTGGCAGAGTTGTTGTCATCTTGAAAAGGCTTAGTAGCCTGAATCATTCCCTGTCTGTGCATATAAAAAACGACTTGCTCATGCACTTGTCATGCCATTGTTTGATTATGGTATTGAGGTCTATTCTGGCTGCACCCTGGAGAATATCGGATTAATTCGGATTAATATCGGATTAAGAAGTCCTTTAACTGGGTTGTTCGCTTCGTTTATGGTTTTAAAATTAGACAACACGTTTCTGGCTTTGCTATAAAGTTTATCGGCACATCATTTAACGATCACATTAGAATGCGACTCCTTCTCCTCTTCTTTAAACTCTTCAAATATGGGTGTCCGCCCTATATGACGAAATGGTTTATTTTTGGTCCGTCAACTCGGTTTATTTAATCACCCCTTCCGTCCATAAGCTGTAACACTTGTGCTCTGTCGTACTCGTTTAGAACGTCTAAGCTGTTCAACGACCTTACGCAGGAGCTAAAGCGGTTCAATATGTCTGTCTCTAGTTTTAAAACAAAGCTCTCATCCTTATGAACTGCTCTGGCACTGCCTAGCCTTAAAACCTGTATTTGTCGCTATTGCTACTTTCTCAAATTGCCATGTTTTTCTGACGATGGTCTTGTAATATCTGCGTTGGTGTTCCTTTTCCCACTTCCTTTCCTTTTCCTTCCTCATTTCCTTCCTACCCTTAACTTCCTTTCCCTCCTTCCGTATGTTATGGTATTCTTAACAACTATTAAACCAGTAAGCCTATAGCTAGCATCCATCTTCCCCGTTTATATTTGTCGTGTACTTTTGTTGCCTATGAATTATGTAGAGGGGGTATGGCGGCTTAATTTGGCTCTGGTCTGCGCTGTCGTTGATTTGTGTTCTCAAGTATTTTTTATATTAATTTTTATAACAATATTTTTGTTTTTTTCTTTGGATTATATTATATTTATGTATAGTATGTATGTATAGCATGTATAGTTTAAGTAGAATTTTTTTTTTTTCATTATGGCTCCTGCCGTCAATTTGTTTTTTTTCACTGAGGGCAATACATTGGGCCTTGGCCTGTTTGCCGTCATGTACAAAATAAATAAATAAATCAGTTTTGGAATTTTATAAACTCGTAGACATTTTGAAAATTCGAAAAACGGCTAAACATGATTTTCACTATATAATATGTAATTCCATTTGTATGTTCTAATATCATGATTGTTTTATAGCAACGGGCTCATATTTTACGACGGTAAAGTACAAATTTCCGCCTCGATAAATAAGTTGTAAAAAGTTCATTTGTGACAAAACAATTCATTTATGCGTAAAAACATTTAAGTATAATAATTAATTTGATTAGGTGCAAAATACGCAATGTATTTATTTTATTATATTGGTTTGTTATTTTACGTACAAACGAATCGTAAAACACATTTACATCCTAGTTATCGTGGCTGAAAGTTGAACTTGACATCCGTAAAATAAAATCCCGTTGCTATATGAAATATTAATATATTTTTCTACTTTACCGCCCGTAAAATAATCACCCGTAAAATATTCATAAAATTAGAACAAACAAATAAATTATTGTATGAAGTTTATAGAGAAAATCATGGCATGTTTGGCATAATTTTCAAAATGTCTAGCGAGTTTAAAAAATTCAAAAATTGATTTATACTACAATAAAGTTGTGCAGTTGTGCGTAAAACGTTGTACATACACTCAGACTGAAAGGAAGATTACGCCCTTGGTTCAATAAAAGCCCTCGCTTCGCGTCGGGCTTCAATTTGAACCGCTGGGGTAATCTTCTACTTTCAGCCCTCGATATGTAAATAACTATTCCAAAATGTATCTTTTCTTTTACAGTGAAAGTCTCCAGCAAATGTTACACCAAAATCAAAGGGTAGTGGATAATCCAATTTATTTATGTGATCTAGGTGCATCTCTCTCAGCAGCTGATCCTCCAGATCTTCAAGCAATTTTGGAGGAACTAAATGTGCCCAAACGCTTACTCCTTTCTCTATCGTTGCTTAAAAAAGAATTGGAACTGTCTAAGCTACAACAAAAAATTGGTCGAGAAGTTGAAGAAAAAGTTAAACAGCAACATCGCAAGTATATATTGCATGAACAATTAAAAGTGATAAAAAAAGAATTGGGTATTGAAAAAGACGATAAAGATGCAATTGGTGAAAAATATCGAGAAAGAATTAAGGATAAAATCGTTCCAAAAGCGGTGGCGGTTGTTATAGATGAAGAGTTAAATAAATTGAACTTTTTAGAAAGTCATAGTTCTGAATTTAATGTAACACGAAACTATTTAGATTGGCTAACTTGTTTACCATGGGGTGTGATGAGTACAGAAAATTTAGACCTTGTGAGAGCGGTGGAGATTCTTGAAGCAGACCATTATGGAATGGAAGATATAAAAAAAAGAATTCTAGAATTTATAGCTGTAAGCCAATTAAAAGGTACAACCCAAGGTAAAATTTTATGTTTTCACGGACCGCCTGGTGTTGGCAAAACAAGTATCGCTCGTTCCATAGCACGAGCTTTAAATCGTGAATATTTTAGATTTAGTGTTGGAGGTATGACAGATGTTGCTGAAATAAAGGGCCACCGTAGGACATATGTGGGAGCTATGCCTGGAAAATTAATTCAATGTTTAAAAAAGACAAATACTGAAAATCCGTTAGTTTTAATTGATGAAGTAGACAAAATTGGAAAAGGATATCAAGGAGATCCTAGTTCAGCTTTACTCGAATTATTAGATCCGGAACAAAACGCTAATTTTTTAGACCATTATTTAGATGTTGCTGTTGATTTATCTCGTGTTTTGTTTATATGTACAGCTAACGTTATTGATACTATCCCAGAACCACTAAGAGATCGAATGGAAATGATTGAAATGTCAGGTGAGTTATTAATTAAAAACTGTTCAAAACATTGTCTATGACACCCATTTTTGAACGATATTCAAGAAAAAAATACGCCAGAAAACTATAATAGTCCCTTGTTTCTTTTAGGATATGTAGCAGAAGAAAAATTAGCAATTGCCAAACAATATCTGATCCCACAAGCATTAAAAGATAGTGGTCTCGATACGACTAAAATAGAAATCACTGATGCTTCTCTTAACGGTCTCATAAAAAGTTACTGCCGGGAAAGCGGAGTTAGAAATCTTCAGAAACACATCGAAAAAGTAAGATGTTTTATTTTTATTAAACTTTTTCGGTGAACTATGATTAGTGTGTCACAGTTTAAGTTTATTATTTTTCTATTTAGGTTTGGAAAACAAAAGATATAAGATTGCAAAATACAGACATTAGAAAAATATTGGTGTATTTTGAAAACTTTAACCTTTAAAATTAAGAAAAAATAGAAACTGATATTCAATTATTAATTCAGTAAATTATTTGTGATATAACATCACCCCGATGGAAAATCTCCCATCAAGAATAATATAAGAACTGAATCTAAAAAATTACGGTGCAAATTATGAAACTTTTTGCAATCCATACAATTTTCGGCCGATCTAGTTTCGAACCAATGAGAAAATTTTAAACTTATAAAAGTTTATCATTCTCATCAGGGCTAGCCGACTAGATCATCTAATTTGCAACATAATTTTTTAGATCCAGTTCTTTGATATTCAATTCTCAAAAAATGAGGAATTATTAATTTTAATTTATATGGTTAACATTGTTTATCGTCCGATATAATTTAAAATACGTTTAATTTAACCTTTGATAAGATACAATCAACCAATCGATATATAATGTACAGTATAGTATATAGTATACTAGCTACATACGCTTCTATTAGCTATATATAATATCTTAAGAAGTTTCTAGTATTTTTTGGGTCCCGCGTAAATAATTTAGTTTTATTCTTAAGCTATAGCAATATATTTTACAAATTTAGGTTATATTTATTTTTAATTTGTGTTTAATCGTTTTGTATACACAATAGGTTATGGCATTTGTTAGTATTTTAATGTCGAATTCTTTTCAGGACAAAATAAGTATGAAAAAACCTGGAATATTCTAGCGAATCAATTACTGTTCCATTAGTAAAGATTGCCGGGGTTCATTGGGGGCAACCCGGCAACTTCAACTAGTTATCTCAATTTTATCGTTTCCTTACTGGAACAACATATGAAGTTGTGGCAAAACTTTTTAAAATTTTCTGTAACTTAATATAAAGTTTCAACTTTCAAGTGAATATATTGTACATTTACGCCCTTTCTTAACTTAAGATTTTGGTTTTCCTGTCTGCAATGCATAATATAGTCAGTCAGTTGTCTTTTCGTTACTGTTTCGGTGCATCTAGCCAGGTTCTTAGTACGTCCTATCTTGCTGTCATTAATTTGTTTTCATTCGACTTATTTTTCTTATTATTATTAGTTTTCTGTTTTTGCTCCATTCTATTATTACTATCACTGTAAATACCCATATTTTTTGTCTTTTCTGAGTACCTCAGAGTGTCTTTGTTGGTACAATGTAAGTTTATATATGTAAATGGTTGATTGTTTTATTTTAATAATAATAAAATAATACTATTTTCTAAATATTATAATGCTAATAAAATTTAATTTTTTATAGATTGTAAGAAAAGTTGCATATAAAATTGTTAAAAAGGAAACCGAACATATTAAAATAGAGGATACAAATTTAAATGATTTCCTTGGTAAACCGGTATTTACGCATGATCGAATGTACGATGTAACACCACCTGGTGTTGTTATGGGTCTGGCATGGACAGCAATGGGTGGTTCTACATTATATATTGAAACAGCTAAACGAAAATTCGATGATGTAAAATCAAATGTAGAAGCATCTTTCAACGGTAGTTTAGAATTAACTGGTCATTTAGGACAAGTAATGAAAGAGTCAGCCACTATTGCATTAACGGTCGCAAGAAATTTTATGAAAGAGACTGATTTACAAAACAACTTTCTTGAAACAAGTCACATACATTTGCACGTACCGGAGGGAGCAACGCCGAAAGATGGACCCAGCGCTGGTGTTACTATTGTAACTGCTCTGTTGTCGTTAGCGCTTAAACAACCCGTTCGACAAAATATTGCAATGACAGGAGAAGTATCATTAATTGGAAAAGTTCTTCCGGTTGGTGGAATTAAAGAAAAAACTATAGCTGTAAGTGGTTTTATTAAATTTTATTTTTTACAAATATAATTCAATCAAAATTCTTTATACAGGCCAAAAGAAGTGGTGTTACCTGTATTATTTTACCAGAAGAAAATAAGCGAGATTTTACAGATTTACCTACATTTATAACTGATGGTCTTGAAGTCCATTATGCGTCTAATTATTCTGATGTTTATAAAATCGCTTTCCTGCCAAAATAAAGATTTAATAGTTAGTTTAAATTAATTTAAAAATAATTTTCTTTTAACATAAATAAAACTTGTCCATTCACATAAAGCTTCTTAGGCTACGAACAGAGTGGAAGCTTTGAGCGATGTTGTGCACAAAACGGTAATGCAAGCTTAAATAACTACAAAACTGCATGCGTATAATCAAATGAGAGTGTTCAGTGCAGCTGTTCGTTAAGTATGCTTTCTAAAACTTTCCCTAAGTAATCTTCCTAACACAGCCATTTAATTTGGTCAGGTAGCAATTTTTTAATTCGGGACTCTATTTAGTTTATCCTGGTTCAAAACTGTTTCCGATTTATAATGCGTCTTCTGGTTTTTTGTTTCCCTATTATTATTATTATATACTATTATTATTATATATTACTATTATATAAAGCTAAAATTTTGTTTCGTGGTTTAAAAGTTTTAAAAATTTTCAAAAACTAATAAAATGAAAACTGCTAGTCAGCTCAATGTTGTGTGACTCCGGTCCATTAGAGCTATTATATTTATAAGTTTCAATCCAATTGAATCTGCGGTTTAGGAGTTAAACAGCTAATTTTCGATCTCTTCGATTCCGTTAATATATGTCTTAAATAAAAGCTAAAGTTACGTCAATGCTTCACATCAAGTTTTAGTTGTGTAGCCTTAGTAGTTTTCATTTTATTTGCATTTGAAGGTTTTCTTTAATTCCCATTCTATCTAATTTTAAGATTTTATTCAATCGTCTTCCACTCAAGAGAGTATTGAATTGCGGTCTGATCTGGTCGTACTATGGGCACACCAGAATTAGATGCTCAATATCCTCCACCACATAACATCTTTCACACAAATTATTTCCATTCAGACGACGTTTGAACAAACATTCCTTCAAATTGTCATGGCTCATTCGTATCCTTTCAATCGTTCTTATCATTCTAGTACTTCCCTTGAGGCCCTTATAATAAGGTTTTCTCAAAGGAATACTCACTAGCTCTCTGTACTTTTGGCCTTTCACTTGACTTTTACTCTCATATTCACACTCCCATTTATGCCAGATCATTTGCTGAAACATCCTAAGTACACCCCTTGCATCCTTCCTTTCATACACAATGGCTTGCTCATTCATGCTTCCCCTTTTCGCTAACGTATCGGCCCTTTCATTCCCAGTGATCAGACAATGCGATGGTATCCATTGAATGGACACCTCACACTGATTTCCTTTCACTAGCCCATATATCATGTCCACATATACATTGCCTTGGCTACCACCTCCATTTTGTAGCAAGATCATTCCACTTTTGGAATCGGAGAATATTACTATCGTCCTTTTCCTCTCATTTATTCTCAACTTGATACGTTCATACATCCCAATCAACTCAGCATTCGTTATACAGATGCTGTTTTCCAGTTTCACAGAACTCTCATAGTCAATCACAGGCCCGAACACTCCTATTCCACATCCATATTCATTTACACTAGCATCTGTATAAACAGCGAAATATGCATGATACGTCATTTTCACACTCAACCACAGTCTTTTAACTATGGTTTCATTCATTTCATTCTTACTAAGTTTCCCAAATTCCAAACACACTACAAGGTTAGCAGGCTTCACCCCCCGGCCAATGTTAGCCCCGGCTCAAAGGGGGTTGACTCTGTAACCTTGTCAACATTTCCTCAATTAGTTGATTTTGGTTCGTCTTCATTCTTACTATCTCACGTACTGTGATCCACTCTCTCTTAAAATCAAGAGGTGAATCACCAACTTCCGAATAAAGACAGTGGATTGGAGTCGTATTTATCGCCCCCAATACCACTCTCACACATTTTCTCGACTTTCATCAACTTACGAAAACCAACTACAGAACCATCACCATACACTCCAATTCCATACGCAATTTTTGTGGAAACTAACGCCTTTCTTAACATATCAGTCACTCCAGGGTGAGCTCCCCATTTTGGTTTGCTCACTCTTTTGATCACATTCAATCTTTTCTTACACTCATCGGCCAGGAACTCCATGTGTTTCTTAATGTTCATGTGCCGATCGATCCAAATACCTAAATACTTAACTACATTCACTTGTTCAATTCTATCATTCTCCACTCTAATATCTAACACTCTTTGTGGTCCCATTCGAAATTTCATACAATTACATTTGCTCACATTCACTCTAAGGTTTAAGCTCTTAAGCTTCAGCACAACCTGATTTACACCATGCTGTGCTCGCTGAATCGCTTCGTCGGGAGATCTACCTTTCGCAACGATAACGATATCATCTGCAAACTGCAGGATGATTAGATCGCTATCGCTGATCTGGTGTATCTCCCGCGTATAAAGATTGAAGAGGGTCGGTGAAATTTTACTACCTTGCGGCAGTCCTAAATTCACCTCACTCAATCTAAAAGTTTTCCCATTCATAACTATTCTCCTTTCACTAATAAACGCATATATCAGTTCAATCCATTTCCTCGGAAACTCCAAGTTTGTAAGAACTTGGCTCAACTTCCTCGGAACCACATAGTCATAAGCCCTCTGAACATCCAAAAATACCGCTACAATCTTTCTGTTATCCTTTCTCACTTCCCATACAAACTTTTCCACACACTCTACTGCAGAGTGGTTCTTTCTGAAACCATACGTAGTTTCTGGCAACAAGTTATTCTCATTCACAAATCTATCAATCCTTCCTTTCAGCATACCATTCACCAATTTCATTAAAACATTCAACATACATATACCCCTATAACTTGATGCCAATTCAGGATCTTTGTCCTTCTTAGGTATTGGAACCACTCTGCTTTCTTTCCATTTATCTGGTATTTCATTTTCCATCCATGCATTATTGAGCACAGAAAACAAATTTTGTTTTGCTTCCATGCCCAATTTCTGAATCATTCTATAACTCACTCTGTTTGTTCCTGGAGTAGTAGACTTAGAGTTGTCTAATACCTCCATGAACTCACTCCATTCAAAAGGGCCACTCATATCATCACTTTCACATCCATAATCATTCTGGAGAACCTCATTCAAAGTATTATCCACGTTACCCATCATTCTTATAAATTCAATCCCTTTTTCACGGTCATCCAACACCACATTCCTTCCACCAACTTTCATTCCTCTCACTCTATTGAACTTTTGCCATACATCCCGTGTAGTCGTCCTATGTGTCATTTCAGACACATAATTACGCCAACACTTCCTTTTCGCACTACGGATGGCCTTCTTTAACTTTGCTGTCATTCTAGACAGAGCGATTCTGTTTTCGGTGCAAATGCACCGGTTAAAATTGCGTAAAGCCATCCGTTTCTTTTCATACCAGTACTGGATCTCATTATTCCACCAAGCTTTCACTCGAATATCTTTCATATCAACCGTTTTGACGCATATTTCGTTCATTCTCTCTATTTCACACTCAAGTTGTTCCGCGTTAAAAAAATCATTCACAGTGAGAATCTCATCAATTCGTTCCACCCATTTCTTTTCATTCATTAATTCCCTTTTATCCCGATTGAGCCTGTTATCTCTTACATTCATTTCGATCATATAATGATCTCCACCCAAATTCTCTTTACTAACATTCCAAGTGATCTCGGTAGCCAGGTCAATCGAAACCAAAGAGATATCGATTGCACTAGCTATTCCGCCCACTCTCGCTAACCTAGTTGGTCTACCATCATTCAGAATAACCATTTCGCTATTCTGAATCAGGGTGGTTATTTTGTAGCGTTATCTCACTAGGTGAGATAAAAAGTGAGATAAAATATTTGTCTTTGATCGATTGTATTAGATAAAGGAAATCATTTAAACATAATTTTTTTATCTCACTATTTATCTCACCTAGTGAGATAACGCTACAAAATAACCACCCAGGTCACTCAACCGGGTCTCTCTCGCACAGTTTCTCATACATCCCCACATTCGCGCATGCGCATTCATATCTCCAATTATAAGATCACTTTTTCCTCTTGCCCATTCAAACAAACAATCAAGATCTCTCAAGGCACATTCTCTCTCTTCTGCATTCACAGCTGGGGGTACATACACACTCACAAGTAATAGATTTCTGTCCAAATTTTCTGTTTGTACTGTTCTGTTTGTTTGTTCTGTTCTTCCATAAACACAAAATTAGGCAAAAGAACACTGCGCAGTCGAATACTGGTTTTAGCCAGTATAGCAACTCCACCATATCCGTCACCTCTCGGTTTAGACAGAAATCTATAACCAGTCATTCGAAACGTCTTGTTTGCACGCTCCCATGTTTCACTAACAAACACTACATTCATACTTGTATTTGCCAGATAGTTCTGTAGCATATCACGCTTAGCGTAAATGCTTTGAGAATTGATCTGGCCAATACTTAATCTTTCGTTCGATCTACTCATTCATTTCTCCATTTATTCACTCATTCATCGGAATCGTGCTTACAAGAATTTTAAATATGATAAAAGGAAATATGATAAAAGAAAATATAAATTCTATAAAAATTCTAAAACCTATAATTCCTATTCTTGGTAATCGTAAATACCAATAATACTGAAATATAGGAGTAAAAGGCATGATAGTTGTTTATTCAACTACCATACCTAGGGTATCCTCTAGAATTGATTGCCCTCTCTACGTCATTTAATAATGACCTCCTCTTGGATAATTTGGTATCCTGCTTTAATTTATTAATATCTAAACTTGTTTGATTGGTTTGTTGAGTTTGTAAATTTTCATGGTTACTTGTCGTTGCTTCTTGATGTGATGTAGTTAGACTGTTTGTTTGTGGTTTCGAAATTATTGTTGGTGTTTGTTTTAAAGTTAGTTGTGTTGTTTCTAAAATTGATGTTTCTGTATTTGGTAAATTTTGTTGTTGTTTCTTCATTGAATTTTGATTAAATTGTTTGGTATGTGTTGGTTTCTGTTCTTGTTGAATAGATGAATTAGGTTGTTGAACTTGTGATGGTTGGTTGGTGATGCTTGGTGTTGCTTTCGGTTTCAATTGTAACTTCTTCTGTAGTGGATTTATTTTCGGCATCTCACGTAAACAATCAGCGTATTGGTTTTCGTTTATAGTAACGATATTAGGCTGAGATTTGTGATAAATTTCCTTAGCCTGGTGATAACTAACTCGTTCGCTGGTCCTAATACTAGCTATATGTTTTTCCTTGATAAATATCGAACAATCTCTGCTGCTGCTGATATGTCCTCCAAAACAGTTCACACATTTAATATTTAAACACTCCTCTACATGATCTTCTGTCTCCTCCTCAGCACACTTTCCACAAATTGCTGCCCTACTACATCACATTTTCGAATGACCGAACCTCTGACAATTATAACATCTTAGAGGGTTTGGTACGTACATTCTTACATTGAGATTTAACCAACCAGCTTTAATCTCATTAGGCCTGTTTACCATGGCAAATGTTAAAATATGCATTGGTGTTGGCTCTTGTTTTTGATTAATTAATTTAGTTATTTTGTGAACTTTTGTTACTTTTTGTGCCTTAAGACCTTCCAATATTTCTTCTTCTGATAAATATTTAAGCTCCGAAGAGAATTTAACACCTTTCGACGAATTTAGGTACTCATGCTCCTTAACTTCTATTGGAATTCGACCTCATAACATTTTCGCTTTAAGAAGAGCACGACCTCCTTGTTCTTTACTTGTCAATACAAGTAAATCTCCACTTCTTAGCCTCTGCACATCTTTTATGTAAGTTGTGATCATATCAATCGCCTTAGAAATAAAAAATACTGACTCTTGCTGAAAAGTTTTACCTTCTCCCAGGTGCTTAATAACAAAATACTTTTCATCATCTTCATTTTTATTATTAAATAATCCACTTTTTGAGTAACGTTCTCCGCAATCCCTCTTCATTCTCTTCCTATCATTTAAACACGGAAACTCCTCAAGATTCTGAAGCAATGAAAATCGGTTAGATACTTCAAATCCCTCCATCCTGTCACTAAGGGCAGCACCCTTATAACTTCACCAAAATTTAAAGGTTTATATTCCTTCTTATTAAATAAATATAATTTCTTCTTTTAAAAACAAAAAACTTTTAAACGAAGATCACAAATGAAAATATTTTCAAAATCTTTAGAACTATAAAAGTTTCTGATCAAACAATACAAACAACAATTGATGTATAAAAAACACAAAACTAGCTATTTTTATTTTCCTATTATTTTAATTTTAATTTTATTAATATATTTAAATTATTTTTCACATAGGCGAAAAAATGTCGTATCGATTGGAAAATTGTGGCCGACTGAAGTTAAGGTTGCTCTCTGGACGACTTTTCGTAAATGGGTTTTAACGGATTTTACCCCCGCTTCCCAAATTCCACCAAAATGTGGTGATCCGGGTGGAATAAAATGCCAATGTACCTGCCCGGAGGCATAAATATTTGCAGCCTCACTGGTTGCAGTATTAATCGCGATTTGATATTCTCTTTTTAGAACAGCATTGGCGCCCACAAAGTTGGTTCCGTTATCGGAATAAATGTTTTTACACAAACCACGACGGGAGAAGAATCTTTCGAAAGCATTTAAAAAAGCCTGTGTTGTTAAAGCATCTATTGCCTCTGAGTGAATAGCTTTACTAGAAAAACACACAAAAACGGCGATATATCACTTTGTTGTTCTGGTACATCGACCTTTGTGTAATTTAAGAATGAGCGGACCAGCAAAGTCTACTCCAACATTCTGGAATGGTATTGAAATTCTAATCCTTTCGATCGGCAACGCTCCCATTAATTGATTCATTGTCCTTTGTTTCTGCAATAAACATTCTTTACAACGTCCAATATATGTTTTTATTTCCATTTTTAATTTAGGGATCCAATATTTTTTCCGAATCAACGTCATCATCATCGAAATGCCTTCATGAAGTGTGAGCCGATGCGTATCTTTGATGATAAGTGCCGTTAACCTACATTTTGAAGGAAGAATAATTGGGTCTTTTTCCTCATATTTGACGGGTAGATTTGAGAGTCTACCGTGTAAACGTATAACGTTGTGCTTGTCCATAAACGGATTTAAGCTAAGTAAACAACTTTTACGTGAAAGGGGTTCCATATTTGATAGATTAACATAATCTTGAGAAAAAAATAATTTTTGTGTAGATTGAACTATAATTCTGAGTGTATCTTCTATTTCAATAGTGCTCAATGCTTTTAATTGATTATGAGTTCCTGTTGACAAAGTTTTGTTAGGTTTTAGCCGTCTGCAATAAGACAAAACACGCAAAGCGCGATGAAGGCAGGAGAAATTGGCTAAAATGTTCTCAACAGAACTGGTTATCGTAGTTGAATAAGATTGAATTGATTTTAATTCGTGATCGGTATCCTGGATGGTGATTGGATTGGTATTACGCCATAATAAAGGGGACCCCGCCAGCCAGGTTGGACCATGCCACCATTGATCATGAGGCAGTATTTCTGATGGTGAAATCCCACGAGAAGCCATATCAGCGGGATTGTCATGTGATAATATGTGGTTCCATTGAGCCTCTTTACAGTTCTCTAGAATTTGGGCTACTCGATTAGCAACAAAGGTTTTCCATCGACTTGGGCAGCTTTTAAGTCATGCCAAGACGATGGTTGAATCACACCATGCAAAAACATTTGTAATAGATAAGTCTAAATTAGCGAGCACATTTTGTAAAAGCTTGGATAGAAGGAATGCGCCGCAAAATTCAAGGCGAGGTATTGTCAGACATGAACTATTTTTTGGAGCCACTTTGGTTTTGGCTATGATTAAATTTACACGAGATATGCCGCAGCCAACCGTCACTCTCAAATCTCTATTTCAACTCTTTTGAATGACATTGAAAACGAAATTCTAATTAATTTTAAACTGCTGGTAAATGCTCGCTCATAATAACTAACTTTCCCTAACGTGACCTCTTATACTTATACGATCAACAAATATTCATACATTGCTATTATTATTTTAATTTATTTATTTACTTACTAAAAATCGTAGCCGAATTAACAAAAAGACAATTATTTCAACCAAAAACATTTTAGGTAAGGTATGAGGTATAAGGTAAGGAACTTCCAACGACTAACAAATATATATCTTGGTGGTATAGTGGTTTCTTAACCGGGCTGTGGATCAAAGTTCACGGGTTTCGATGACACATAAATGAAACATTTTCTTGTATAATTGTCTCCCTCAACAGAGCTTTCAATTAAATATTTTAGTTATTTATTTATAAAATCTTATTAACTTAACTCTATGTTTAATAATTAAATAATTTAATTTATTAAAAAGTATAATTATTTCATTCATTGGTAAATTTATTACGAAACTATCTTTTGCATGATGTTCAAATATTATTTTATAATTTTAAAAAATCTTAGCTAAGTACAACTTTTTAATATGAGTGCTTAATGTGAACTCGTGGAGCAGTAGATGTGATGGTGAACTTTTACCTGAACGGCCGGGGTTCGAATACTCGTCAGGTAAAATTTTTTTTTTTAATTAGTAGAGTAAGGTTTAATGAAATTTATTTCAATTATATGTCCCAAGTAAAATATAATATAAATATGACATTTAGGGGATATATTCAAATATTATTTCAACTTAAAAATATCTTTGGTAATGTTTGAAGAACATCCAACAGTTTTATAACAAATAAGTAGGTGGAGTAGTGGTTATGCTGCCGACTTTGGTATTTTAAGGTGTGGGTTCGATCCCGAGTCAAAGCCAAAAGTTTTTGTTTCAAAAATTTCAAAGTTTTTCAATTTAATTAGAAAAATTAAGAAAATTGAAAATTAAACTAAGCAAATTGAAACAAAAATGAAGAAAATTAAAATAATAAAAATCTATTTATTTCTTTCATTTTTTCGTATATTAGACCCCTCCCTATTTACGCTTTCTAAAAGTATTAAAAATTTTCATTTAATTTAGCCGGGTTTCTAATTTATCTGGCGTCCCGGATCAATTTATTTTATCCCGGGCACAATTTATTTGATCCGGGTTCAGAACCTTTTTCCGATTTATAATACATCTTCTGGTTTTTGTTTGCCTGTTACACGATTTTTTTTTTTTTCCATTTTTTCGAAAATTTTTGTTTGAAAATTTTCAAACGCGAATAAAACAAAAACTGTTGGAGCTATTCAACTCAAACTTGCTGTGTATACTCCGGTCCACCAGAGCTATCATTTTATCAAGTTTCAGCCCAATTGAATCAGCGGTTTAGGAGTTAGAAACCTGATTTTCCATCTCTTCGATTCCCTTAATATATGGCTTAAATCAAAGCTAATATTGTGTTAATACCTCCACAGCAAGTTTTAGTTCAATAGCTTTAGCCGTTTTCATTTTATTTGCATTTTAAGGTTTTCGCAATTTTCCATCTACTGTATAAGCAGAAATCGAAGTAACAGGCAAACAACAACTGGAAGATGTATTACCCACAGAAAATTAAAAAAAAAAATGAGCATTTCCAGACATCGAACCCGAAACTTTTAATCCAACGTGCAACACCTCAACCACTTCACCACCGAGTTGTATGATTGATGTCGTTGGAAGTTCCTCATAGATTACCTAAAATATTTTTAGTTGAACAATGGTCTTTTTGCTAATTCAACTACGATTTTCAGTAAGTTCCTAGGAAATTGATTCAAGTCGTTATCGACTTGGGTTTTCCGAAGAAATGGACTGAATGGATACATGAGTTTATGAGTGGAAGGAGAATAATACTGAATGGAAAAACGTTTAGATTGATGGAGGAGGTGGGATTAGGACTGCCACAAGGTAGTAAAATTTCGCCAACTTTGTTTAATCTGTATACAAGGGAAATACGCCAGATCAGCGACAGCGAGTTAATCATTCTGCAATTTGCAGATAATATCGTTGTTATTGGAATGGGTAGATCTGCAGATCAAGCTATTCAGAAAGCACAACAGGGTGTGAACCAGGTTGTGTTAAAACTGAAGAGCTTAAACCTCAAAGTGAACGTGAATAAATGTAGCTGCATGAGTTTTAGAATAGGACCACAAATAGTATTAGATGTGAGATTTGAGAGCGATAGAATTAAACAAATGAATGTGGTTAAGTATTTGGGTATTTGGATCGATCGGCGCTTGAACTTTAAGAAACACATGGAGTTCCTGGCCGATGAGTGTAAGAAAAGATTGAATGTGATCAAAAGAGTGAGCAAACCAAAATGGGAAGCTCACCCTGGAGTGACTGATATGTTAAGAAAGGCGTTAGTTTCCACAAAAATTGCGTATGGAATTGGAGTGTATGGTGATGGTTCTGTAGTTGGTTTTCGTAAATTGATGAAAGTTGAGAATACATGTGTAAGGATGGTATTGGGGGCGATAAATTTGACCCCAATCCACTGTCTTTATTCGAAAGTTGGTGATTCACCTCTTGATTATAAAGGAGAGTGGATCACAGTAAGAGAGATAGTGCGAATGAAAACGAACAAAAATCAACTAATTGAGGAAATGTTAACAAGGTTGCAGATCAAACTCCCTTTTAAAAACATGTATAGGACAACCATTTTGACCGAAAACCCAAACGAGTTCTTGTCAATTGGAAATCAAGGTCCAGGGGTTAAACCTGCAAACCTTGTAGTATGTTTGGAATTTGGGAAACATAACAAGAATGAAATGAATGAAACCATAATCAAAAGACTGTGGTTGAGTGTTAAACTGTTGTATCATGCATATTTTGTTGTCTATACAGATGCTAGTGTGAATGAAGATGGGTGTGGGGTGGGAGTGTTTGTGCCTGCCACAAACTATGAATACTCGTGTAAAAGGGAGAATGGCATCTGTATAATGAATGCTGAGTTGATTGGAATGTACGAAGGAATCAAGTTGGGAGTAAACGAAAAGATGAGGAGGATAGTAATATTATCTGATTCCAAGAGTGGAATGATCTTGCTACAAAACGGAAGAGGTAGCCAGGGCAATGTATATGTGGATATGATATATGAGTGTTGTGCCTGCGAGGAACGTTCTTACAAATTACAACACAAACACTTTAAAGATGTAAATTTTAGTAATTTAGTTGTTTATTATTATTAATTTATTCACGTATATTATTTTAAAAAGTTGAATTTGTTTAACTTTTGAATTTGTTTGACTTTTACAACAGTCTATTACTATATTTCACTTAAATATTCATGAATTATATTTAATTAGTTATAAATAAGTTTTGAACATAAACTCATAAGTCATAACTTGTAACTTAAACAACGATTGTCGTAACAGATTAACTTTAAAATGACTGTATTCACAGATTATCTTTATAACAGTAAACAGAGCAACTTCTCATATTACCTTTTAAACTGACTGTATTCACAGATTAACTTTATAACAGAGGTACTTCTCAGATTAACTTTTAGGTTAACAACTTTAAATCAACTGTCTGATTCTTAGAACTATTTTTTTACAGACTAACTTCACAACTGATGGCTTTCACAAACTAACTTAACTGATTCCACTGATGGCTTTTACAAACTAACTTAAATGATTCCACTGATTGCTTTTACTAACTTAACTTATTCCACTGATGGCTTTTACAAACTAACTTAAATGATTCCACTGATTGCTTTTACAAACTAACTTAACTGATTCCACTGATGGCTTTTACTAACTTAACTCATTCCACTGATGGCTTTTACAAACTAACTTAAATGATTCCACTGATTGCTTTTACAAACTAACTTAACTGATTCCACTGATGGCTTTTACTAACTTAACTCATTCCACTGATGGCTTTTACAAACTAACTTAAATGATTCCACTGATTGCTTTTACAAACTAACTTAACTGATTCCACTGATGGCTTTTACTAACTTAACTTTCTTTTTACAAATTATTATATATATATATTATTTTATTTAATAATTGACACAGTTTTTGTGTTTAAATCAAAATAATTGCCAAATTAAAATTGCAAATTCCTGTACTTTAAATTTATAAACAAAATTGTTGTATATAATATATTTTCCGTTTTTTGTTTATTATAAATTGACATTATTTTATTTTTACAAATGATTACCAATTGCTGTAATATTTAAATTAAATTAATTCAGGTTAAAAACTAATGCGGTTACTATGTTTAAAATTTCAGTTTTTTTTTTATTAAAAATTTGGAAATAGTAATTTTATAATACAAATTCGTTTGTTGAAATTTGTTGCATATGATAAGTTAATTAGTGCACCGGCACAACATGAGCTAGTGAGAGGACAGCAGTGTGACGTATCCATACAATGGATACCTGCACACTGTCGGATTACTGGGAATGAAAGAGCTGATATGTTAGCGAAAAGGGGAAGCTTGAATGAGCAAGCCATTGTGTATGGAAAGAAGGATGCAAGAGATCTACTTAGGATGTTTCAGGATATGATTTGGAGAAAATGGGAGATTGAATATGAGAGTAAAAGTCAAGTGAAAGGCAAAAAGTACAGAGAGCTAGAGCGTATTCCTTTGAGAAAACCTTATTATAAGGGCCTCAAGGGAAGTACTAGAATGATAAGAACGATTGAAAGGATAAGAATGAACCATGGCAATTGGAAGGAGTGTCTGTACAAACGTCATCTAAGTGAAAATAATTTGTGTGAAAGATGTGGTGTGGTGGAGGATATTGAGCATCTGATTCTGGTGTGTCCTGTGCACGACCAGATCAGGTCGCAGTACAATGTCCTCCAGAGTGGAAGAGGTTTGACTGAAATCTTAAAATTAGATAGAATGGCAAATGAGGTGTATGACTTTATCAGAATGAGTGGGATTGAAGTTTGAATGTGTATGAACAATTTGATCTACACATGAAAGGTGAGTGAAAGGGCAAGTTTTTTTGAATAAGGAAAAGTTTTCCAACGAATATATTTTCATATATATTTATAGTTAAAAACAAATTTTTTTTTTACTGTAATTGATACTTTGAAATTGATACTGTAATTGATACTTTTAAATTGATAGGCCATATGGCTCCAAAACTGGAGCTAAGCCTTTAAATAATAAAAAAAAAAAAAATTTCAGTAAGTTACTTACCCGGCTTTAGGAAAATGTTACAAATAGGTAAACATGTTTATTAAAAATAAATAATACAAGCGTCATCATATTTTTAGTGAAGATCATCCATTCATCCATGGTTACCGTCGACTGCTTTTCGTAAAATCCACGAAAATATGCTGAGACGAGTCTCATTCAATGATGTCTTCGGTATCAGAAAATGGATTCAACTATATAGTATTGCATCATATTCCAAATTTTATTAATGTTTAATTTAAATTTGCTACCAGCTTTTTAGAAACTCCAATTCATGGCTGCCCTGGTTAAAAATTCCAATTCAAACCTATTGAATCCTATTAAATCCAATATAATTTCAATAGGATTAAATCCGATTGAATTGGTTTAATAGGAAGACTTCGATCTACCAATTAAAATTCAATCGGAATGAATGGGATTTAACAGGAAAAGAGGTTCAGCAGGATTCTAAAGGAAATTTCCAATTGAGTTTCAATCGGAAATTAAGAGATTCAATAGGAAAAAGGAACTTACAAAAAAATTAAACAATCTTATAAATTTAACAGGATTTAATTGGAAAAGATTTAATAGGAATGAATAGGATTAATCGGAATTCTGCAATGGAAATTTCCAATTAATTCCTATTTATATACATTTCCTATAGATTCCAGTTGAAAAATAAAATAGAGATATTTAACAGGAATGAATAGGATTGTATTGGAAATAGATTTTTTGAATAGGATTTAATTGAAAATTCCCAATGCAGAATTCCGATTAATCTTTTTCAATTGGTTTGAATTGGAATGTTTAACCAGGGGAGCAAAAGTTAAGAAATCTTTAACTTTTTCATTGAGAAATAAAGTTGCATCGCATGAGTAAAAGTAATTTCATTGTGCATAAAAATAAAGTTAAGTTGAAAATGAACAATTTTGCAAAACTGTTTTTATCATTATCAATCGGCACTGTTAAACTGTGCGTTAAAACGGTCTAAAAAATATCGAGGTCTAAACTCAAAATTATGTGTTAATTTCTCAAGAGATGTCTCTACAGACTATTTTTTAGAGTTGTCAAATCAAAAAGTATTAACCTTAAAGTTAAATTGAAAATGAACAATTTTGCAAAACTGTTTCAAACATTAACATTATCAAATCGGCTAACAATAAAACGAGGTATAATTAAATTTGTTGATAAACCAGAGCCAGGTAACGGAAAAGCTTTTCGCCGAATTGTCCACTTTCCAAAGCAATACACAGTCGAACCTTTGAATGTAACAAATTTAGCTGGCAGAGATCCAAACACTGGCCGCGTTGTAGCTAAAGGAATCGGCGGTGGAATAAAACACAAATATCATTGGATTAAATGGATACGGGATGGTCCAACGGAAGGGCCACCGCAAATTGAAAAAGTTATTGACGTTATTTTTGATGGGTGTCGTACATCAAAAATTGCTCTAGTTGGAGTTGGTGATGAATTAAAATATATTTTAGCTACGGAAAACATGAAGCCAGGTGATTTAATTAAGACATCAAGATTTATACCAAGAATTCCGGTTCGACCGAATGAAGGTGATGCGTTTCCGCTAGGTGCTTTACCGCTCGGCACTCAAGTACATTGTGTAGAAAGATATCCTGGGGTTGAATATCATTTTATCCATGCAGCTGGTAATTATGGCACAATATTACGCAAATTTGGAGAATTTGTTGTTGTACAACTTCCATCGAAACGTGAATTTGCTTTTAAACAAACATGTATGGCAACTGTAGGTCGTGTATCAAATATAGATCATAACAAACAACATATTGGTTCTGCACAACGAAATCGTGAATTAGGTAATAGACCTAGATCTGGTTTATGGCAAAGAAAAGATGGAAGACATGGTCGAAAAATTCGAAAACCTCGGCCAATGCAAATTATTCCACCACCACCAACACAATCCAAAGACCACACAATAATATTCTCAAAATAATTTTACAATTAGATTGTTAGAAAACTTGTTAATCAAAATATACATAGGTTTTCGCTGAATATTTTTGTTTTAATTATGTTTTTCATTTATTATAATAGCCCATAAACCAACAGAATTATAACTTTTTTTGTATTGTATAGCCTGGTTAAACATTCCAATTCAAACCTATTGAATCCTATTAAATCCAATATAATTTCAATAGGATTAAATGGGATTGAATTGGTTTAATAGGAAGACTTCGATCTACCAATTAAAATTCAATCGGAATGAATGGGATTTAACAGGAAAAGAGGTTCAGCAGAATTCTACAGGAAATTTCCAATTGAGTTTCAATCGGAAATTAAGAGATTCAATAGGAAAAAGGAACTTACAAAAAAATTAAACAATCTTATAAATTTAACAGGATTTAATTGGAAAAGATTTAATAGGAATGAATAGGATTAATCGGAATTCTGCAATGGAAATTTCAAATTAAATAGATTTTTTGAATAGGATTTAATTGAAAATTCCCAATGCAGAATTCCGATTAATCTTTTTCAATTGGTTTGAATTGGAATGTTTAACCAGGGACAATTAAATTTTTGAAAACATTTTTTTTAATTTAAATTTTCGCCACAGATAGTCGCCATACTCTAGTTTTTTAATCGAATTTTGCCACTTTTACTTTAAGTATTAGGCAATTATTTTAATAGACATACAACATACAACAAATATACAGTATTTAATTTTTTTACATATATTATAGGTGTGATCGGTAAGAAAATTAACATTGATAATTACGAAATAAAAAAAATGCCCAAACTCAAAGTGCTTTTTTATATCGGTCTACCGCTGAGTTAAAAAGACATTATCTGTAAATGGAATTAAATACGAATATCTGTTTTAAAAATAAATCCACCTGCTGATTTTTAAAGTAGTTATTGTATTTAAAAAGAATAAACCAAATTTTTTATTTATAACAATTCAGAACGAAGTCAACGTCAAATCAATCGTACAAAACATGAAACCTCTTCAATTTGTTAGTATTTTTATCACTGTGGTTATTATAAAAATTACATCCGCCAATGTAATACAAGATGGTATCGGCGTAAAAAGCGAAATGTTACAAGATAGATTTCGATCAACATTCGAAATTATAACTAATACAGTTGAGTATCAAGCAAACAATCAGCTGATAACAATAGAAGATTTGTTGGAGAAAAACGAATCAGAGAAAAGAGATAATGATAATCGCGATCTACTTCTATATACTCTCGGACAGAGAGAATATGGTATGTCATTCTAATAAATCATTTTTATCAAAGTTTATAATTTTTGAAGTTTTAGTTTAGAAGTGCGAACAAACTAACTGTACTTACGGATAGGGTCATATCCAGGTCAAACATCCAAATAGAAAAACCCTGGTTAAACATTCCAATTCAAACCAATTGAAAAAAATTAATTGGATTAATCGGAATTCTGCATTGGGAATTTTCAATTAAATCCTATTCAAAAAAATCTATTTCCAATACAATCCTATTCATTCCTGTTAAATATCTCTATTTTGTTTTTCAACTGGAATCTATAGGAAATGTATATAAATAGGAATTAATTGGAAATTTCCATTGCAGAATTCCGATTAAGCCTATTCATTCCTATTAAATCTTTTCCAATTAAATCCTGTTAAATTTATAAGATTGTTTAATTTTTTTGTAAGTTCCTTTTTCCTATTGAATCTCTTAATTTCCGATTGAAACTCAATTGGAAATTTCCTTTAGAATCCTGCTGAACCTCTTTTCCTGTTAAACCCCATTCATTCCGATTGAATTTTAATTGGTAGATCGAAGTCTTCCTATTAAACCAATTCAATCCGATTTAATCCTATTGAAATTATATTGGATTAAATAGGATTCAATAGGTTTGAATTGGAATTTTTAACCAGGGAACTAATATACAACAAACAAACGAAATCATTTAAAAACGTTTTGTTCCTTTTATTAATTGTTTCATATTGATTATAATCACATTTGTGATCCGAAATTGCCTTTACAATCGTTTTTGTAAAGCATTTATTTATTGACCACGTTTTTTTTTTTTTTCTAAAGTAGCACAAATAAAACAAGACCTTGGTTAGTTTGTAATCGCACACAAATTCCTTTTTTCATTCAAATGCCTTTGTTAATTTAGCACTAAACCAAGTTGTGCTCATGTGATTTGGTTTGAAATATATTTAATAAACCAAGTCGGGAAAAAACGAAGCAACAAACTACTACCTAGCACGAACGCATAAAGCAGAGCAAACTGGAGCTAAAAATTTTGAATACATGTTTTCAATCGACAAACTACTACGCAAACAAATCGAAAATGAATTAAAAAATATGGAATAAATTTCACTTAAATTTAAGAATAAGCAAACATGTACGGCTTACAATGGAATAAGTTATAGCCGTGATGATTAATCGATTCGGCTAAAATTTAAACTAATAATTTGCTTGTTTCGTTTTTTTTAAACTGAATATGAGTCTCAAGGCTTGAAAATCCATTTAATTTAAAATACCAATCCAACTTACCAAAATATTGGTGATAATTAGTGTTGTGGAATGTGGTGTTCCATTTATTAGTAAAAACATTTTTGGGTGATTATTGAAATTTAAAAAAAAATAATCGGCGTTTTTAAAACTTTTGTATATCCTTTAGCGTTCAAACACTTTAAATAGCGGTTTTTATTTTATAGGTGATCAACTTGTGGCACATGGCTTAGATCGTGTAACATTTCTAAGCCCACGCGATTTTCGTCAAGTTTTTGAATATCCAACATCTGGCATTGGAGCAATTTTGACGCATGTTTCAATCGTAGTAGAACAAGATAATACGTTTGGGCGAGCGTATGTTGTTGGTGGTGGTATAGGTGAACGTTATATCGCCGTTGCTGTAGAAGGCTATCAAACAACTGTATTTGGATACGAATTAAATATTTACGGAGGTTACTAATAACATACTCTATTATAAGGAATAAAATATTGTACAAACATTTAAGTAAGTTGTTCTGGACAATTCTTAAAAAAATTGGGTTTTAACGAATTTTACTTATTTAGATACACGTTTTTAATACATTTAACTAATAAAAAAATAACGCTAATTTCTTGTTAACTAAGTTGTTTATATTAAATTTTGATATTTTTTCTTTAGTTTAGCAGAAATCGCATTAAATTTTATTTATTGAAATCAATGTTGGTCCACATCACATATTAGAATCGTCCGTATATCGTCCCAATTTGACGATGTGTGAACCAGTAAAAACAAATAATGTCTATCATTATTTTTATGAGATAGAACTAGGTAGCTAGCTTTGGACAAACATCTTAAAGGGTAAAACTGAGAAAATCTTCAGAAGGGTTTGCAGTGAGATAATATAAATTAATAAAAATTATTTTTACACAAGCGAGGCAAATTTGATTAAAAATAGTATAAATTTAAAAACACTTCCTAAAACACGATGATTTGACTCATATATTCCTATACCATAATTATTTCTAAAGAGTTATATCAATAAATTAGAGCAATTCCACGTCACCGCAACATCGATGTTCCCGACCCCCTCTGATTTTGATGAAATTTCATACACAGATAGCCAATGACAAAAAAATAATTTCTTTCGAAAAATGAAATTTCGCTCTGGGGATGACACAGGGTGGTTTTACGGGTTGGCGAAACATTAGTATCTTTGGCTACCGATTGCTAACGATTGACTAAACCGATTTAAGTCATTTATAGCTCATTAGAAAGGTAATTGATAGACCTTATAAAAAAAATTACTTAAAATGTTGTAGTAATTTCTTAAAACTGTCTTAAACTTAAATAATATTTTCAAGACTGCGCTGTTAAGGGTACCCTCACTTTTACCACATTTTTTTCCAGAAAAAAAAATGTTTAATTAATCCTTAATCTAAATCGATAGTTTCCCAATGGCATGATTTCTCGTTTTGAAAATAAAATTCTTACAAAACTTTAATTTTCGTTTTTCAATTTTTTTTTTAAAACAATGCAGTCTATTTAACTAAAACCACCTGAATTCTTGTTTTATAGAAATTTAATTATTTCAAAGATACAAGTTAAGTATTTGAGGGTGTGGATGCATTTCACATAATTTACCTTTTCTCTCATTTCTACCTGTCGGAAATTAATTATAAATGAATCTACCTGATATATATTAAAACTCATGCTGCGAAGTAAATAGTGAGAAAAATTATGTGAAATAAAATGCATGTTGTATAGAATTCATATAATAAATAACTTTTTATTTTTATTCTAAGTTATGTAATAAAAACAATATACATTTATTAATAATAAAAAACAATATAAAAGAAATTAAAAATATAAAATAAATTTACATTGCATATTAACGGTTTATCTTAAAAATCCTAGTTTTAGCTGAATTAGAATATATTTTTGTGAGCAATGTCTTTTCATCTTTGGGTATAAACGCATGAAATGATTGTGTACCTTTTACAGTTACAGCCTCTCTGCGTCTTGCTTCTAGCCGTAACTTCATTGCTGTATAATAATTTTTACTGGTATATGCGAAATTTATTGTTGATTGCCATTTTGTTGCCCATTCATAAAGATCCATAGGGGTTTGAATAATATCATTGTTAGACAAACTATATCGATAAGCACCACGTTTCAATGTATCTCCTATTCCATTACACGGTTCTTTTCCATCAGTGGTAGCGTAGAAGTGCCACTCTGCGTCTATATTTAAATCTGATTTGTGGTAGCATAAATTTATAAAATTATATTTATTTTTATACTGAGATCCCGCACCATCAGTCATATAGATCATATACGCACCATCAGTCATATAGACTATTTTTTCACTAGGATGTTCTATTTTATCTTTTATTAAATCAATCATTTTTTATATGAATAGATACCCTGCCATACTATCATGTTCAGTTATATCAGAGATAATGACAAAACTTAAGTGATCGATAGACTAGTAGGTGAATTGTAATATATGACTAGTAGGTGAATTATAATATATCAAAAATGGGTGCATCGTAGCTTGTGAATTATTCCAATGATAACTCTGCACAGAATCTTGAATGAAAAAAGAGTAATTTTCCCAAAAATCACCAAGTATTAAGCACTCTCCCACTTTCAAGTTTGATTTTGTGTTTTCCAAATACATGAACTGTTGTTGTGCAACAAAATGGTGAGGTATTAATAATTTTAGCCTGTGTGTTAATTTATGTATAAATTTACGTATTTCAATTGCATTTTTATTTCATCAGAAGAATCAAGAGTCTCACCAATTTATTTTGTATGTTTCTACCCAGTTGCTCCGATTTATCCTTTTCAAAAAAAAAAAAAAAAAAAAAATTTTTCACTCCATACCAATTGCTCCATGTTTATAAGTCCTATATTCGTCCCTGTATGGAGTACTGCTGTCAAGTTTGGGGTGCTGCCTCTGTTTCCATCTTGGCCCTCTTGGACTCTGTTCAAAAGCGAGCTATACGAATTGTAGGTGATCGAACTTTGACATCACAACTTGATTCCCTACAACATCGTCGCACTGTTGCTGACCTCGTTGTTTTTTACAAATATCGTCATCAGCAGTGCTCAGATGAAATCAGCGGCATCATGCCTCAAACTTATTCTTACCCCCGTTCCACTCGGCAATCGGCTGCCGCAACCAGTGAAACGGTAAAGATCCCGCGCTGTCATACTGGCAGATCGCAGAGAGACTTCTTTGTCCGAACTGCGTACAAATGGAATAGTTTGCCGGAACACTTAGTCTCAGGTGGTTTCAACCCACAGATGTTTAAAAAAAGCGTTAATCTACACCTCAGAACGCCAGTTGTTGTGGGACCCAGGTCTAGACCTAGGTCTTAAAAGGTATTTATGTGTTGTTGTGACACATATTCTAAACCCTATTACACAACACATTTTATTAAAAAAAAAAAAAAAAAACTTCGACATAACCGCTTTCGATTAATAGAAGAAATTTGATTAGCTACAAATGGCACAATATGTTCATTTATGCGATTAATTAGCTTATCACGTTCCATATTAACTATCGTTAGTGATGAAATAATATCTCGTAAAACGCTTGGTCCGCGATAGGCTGTTGCTGTACCTCCAATATTTCATCACTCGAACTTGATTCTGCATCACCTGTCTTTTCAGCTTCAATACCTCCAGTGGAACTGATCATTAGGAGACGAATTCTACAAGACGAACAAATTCGCATTCGCATATGAATATCAAACACACAATTTATCGAATGTAATTTATTCTGAATTTCAGGTTTAAGATTTCGTAAAGTTTTTGAATACTTGCCGATACCAAATGGTTTTATACAATGATATTTACTCATGTTTTTAAAGAAATTTATTTTAACTATAATACGCTTTAAAACTTCTTTGCTAACACGACACTAATATTTTTTAACAAGATTGACAAATGAATTTAGTAATGATGCTGTACGATCAAAATATCTCTAAAGACTATTCTTTTCATTACTGTGCTCTCATTTTATGACAGACATTATCATTAATATGTAATTAAATTGCGGTACTCGATTAGTTAATGCATATTAACATATTAACAATATTAGCATAATTTCCGACAGGTGGAAATGGGAGAAAAGGTAAATTATGTGAAAAGCATCCACACCCTCAAATACTTAACTTGTATTCTTAAAATAATTAAATGGTCAATAAATTTCTATAAAACAAGAATTCAGGTGGTTTTATTTAAATAGACTGTATTGTTTCAAAAAAAAATTTGAAAAACGGAAATTAAAATTTTGTAAGAATTTTATTTTCAAAATGAGAAATCATGCCATTGGGAGACTTTCGATTTAGATTAAGAATTAATTAAGCATTTTTTTTCTGGAAAAACAAATGTGGTAAAAGTTAGGGTACCCTCAACAGCGCCATCTTTGAAAATATTATTTAAGTTTAAGACAGTTTTAATAAATTACTACAAAATTTTAAGTAATTTTTTTTATAAGTTCTATAATTACCTTTCTAATGAGCTATAAATGACTTAATTCGGTTTAGTCAATCGTTAGCAATTGATAGCCAAAGATACTAATGTTTCGTCAACCCGTAAAACTTTGCCGCCACTCTGTGTCACCCAGAGCGAAATTTCATTTTTCGAAAGAAATAGTATTGTTATTTTATCATTGGCTATCGACTATCTGTGTATAAAATTTACACAGAACAAATGCTGTTGCGGTGACGTAGAATTGCTCAAATAGAGCAGCATTAAATAAATAAATTAGAATGCAAGCAAAATACAGGTTTGCTACTTTACAAGATTATCTACGAGTGTATCAAACCCATTTCCATTAAATTTTGATTTGTACGATCTGGAACAAAGAGAATTTGGGAGTCAAGGTTGAAAATCAAAAGAATGCTACAGTCGGAACTCGGAAATGACCACCGAAATCAAACAACGAATGGTTTGACGACGATTGTGAACATAAACAAAAACGGCGAGAAAAAAGGTTAACAACCCGACGCTCCCAAACTGATTATCTCTAGAAAAGCTTCAGCAAAACTTCTACGGAAGAAACGCGAACACATAAAGAGCTGTATCGAAAACATCAACAAACATGCGGCTAATGAAAATTCGAAAGAGTGATTTGCTAATACGTGGAGACTGACAAAAATTTCCTCCCAAGTTTCATAGCCATCGAAAATAGAAGCAACGAATTTATAGTAGAATTTTTTGCCAGCGAACACGAAATTTGTTTGTTTTGCGCATCTGATATGCACATGCGCGAATATTCAGTGTCTCGATTAAAATATTAAAAAAAACTGTTGGGGTCCCATTGAAATGGACCAAAAAACGCATAAAATTAATAAATTGCTATTGAAATTCAAACAATTATAATAGAAAACCAAAAACTAGTAAAAATATTAATGATTTTGTAGGCAATATAACAAAATTTTGGTAATTGAAAATAATTATAATAAAAATAACGACAGCTATGTAAACAAATATCACAACAAACACATGGTACGAACTAGGAGTAGAAACCTAACTAATATAATTGTTTTGAAAACAAATTTATCCCAAAAAAATAATGCATCTCTGTTTTACTTTTTGTCTCATCTATTATCTCTTGCCGCATCCTATCTGTCAAAAATTTCGCTGGTAAAAAAATTTTACTATACAACAAATGAACGTGATGTGCTGGCACTTGGCAGTATGGCGATCCCACTTTCAACACCTACTGAATAGGACGAATGAAGTTCATCCTATTCTAGCTATTACTCCGTCAAGTGAGACGATTTTTGTCCCTTTCCCAACAATAGAAAGAGTGGAAGCTGCCATAAAAAACAGAAAAATGGCAAATCACCAGGTATCAATGGAATCCCGCAGAACTATTTTAAAATGGAGAAGTAGCTCTTGACCTTGTCTCACGTATATGCGATCTAATTTTTGCAATCTAGGACCAAGAAGAACTACCTGTTGAATAGAAAAATCGCATTGCTGAAAACTGCATATAAAGTACTAAGTAAAGTCGTACTTGCTCGGCTAATTTCGTTCGCCAAATCTATCATCGGTGACTATCAGTGTGGTTTTCGTCCCAAACGTTCAACCACAGATCAATGTTTGACCTTATGAATGATTATGGAAGTTCAGGATTAGCATCCACCAGCTCTACGTTGATTTCAAGCCAGCATATGATAGTATCATTAGCAACAACATTTGGTCCGCGCTCATATGCCTTGGTATCCCAGAGGAATTTATTTTTCTGTGTAAACTCACAACATCGGGCTTAAATTGTAGAATATTAATCGAGGTATCAGTTTCTGATCCTTTTGATATAACATCAAGTGTTCGACAAGGTGATGCAGTCGTACCCGTATTTAATTTAGCGTTTGAGTACGTGATAAGAAAAAACCGAATCGAGGCACAAACTGCTTCTTTAACAAATCTGGTCAAACTCTTGGCTATTCAGATAATATTGCGCTCCTCAGACGTACAACAAGGGATATTAAGGATAGTCTCTCACAGCGTGAAAAAAATGCTAAACGACTTGGATTATGCATCAACATCGGCAAAACTAAGCTTTTAACAACATCCAGGAACATATATCCCGGCAATCTGGATACTGGCGACTATGAATAAGACCGCGTGGAAAACTGCAAATACCTCGAGTCCGATATCATCATCAAATGACATGCAAACAAATATCAAAGCCCGTGTCACTGCCGCATACAGAGTTTTCTACATATACTCCAAAATTCTGATTCATTAATCTGACCTGTGCTTACATTTGGAAGTGAAAGCTGGACACTGACTTCGGCCGATTGTAGAATTATATCAACACTCGAGAGGAAGGTCATACAAACAATTTATGATACATGTAAAGTTGCAGAAAATCAGTATAGAATCCGAATGAATCATGAAATCCTCCATTAGATTATAGAATGATAAAAAATGAGTCCCAACAACAACCTGGTGTTCATATAACAGAGAAAGACCAGACAACGCTGGCGTGATAACAACATCCAAGACCTTCGTGATATAGGATGTTGAAACTGGAGTCAAGTAGTCATGGAACGAGAAGAATGAAAGCTGATTGCACAGACGGCAAAATCTTTTCATGGGATGTAAACGCCAGAGAGGGTGTAATATTTAAACATTTTTTGTTCATATCAACATTTATAAAAATCTAACCTCATTTCCAAACCTTGTTGAGCCACATGCACCATTATCATTTTTTGAATCAATTTCATCAATTCTTTATGAATTAAAATTATTTGATACCAGAATACTGTGAAATTTAGTTAATTGGAATCGTATGTTGAAATATTATTTTTTATCCACCATTTGTGGTGGCCGCTACGACCAATGACCATCTTTTATTTATTAATAGTAGTTTATGTAACAAGTACGCAAAATATGGTTTTAGCAGACGAATCGTAATGTTTCCGGACGAGGCGCTAGCCGAGTCTGTAATATGAAGATGAGTCTGCTAAAGCCATTTGCGTACGTGTTGCATACAACGTTTTTTGTATTAGCTCTTAGGATTTTTTTTTCAAATTTATTGCTTAAGTTGTATTCTTGCGTACCTAAAAATTTGATTTTTGAACAAAACTTTTCAAAGCAATTGTGATTATAATTTGAAAATAATTATAATATAAAATGAAAACAAATTTTGAATCCGCTAAAGTGTTGTCATAACGACTTTGAGTACTAGGCCGCTAAAATACAATTTTGCGGACTCTAAACAGTTCTGAACGGACTCTAAAAGTAATCATTTTTCGGAGCTAATACTAAAAAAATATTTATGTATTTCGCAAAATACCTGATATTGTTATCTCACAGCTATTATGCTCAAAAGAGCCTTTCTTGCGCAGCTTAGAAAAGTGCAAACCAATTTAAATGTAAGTTTTGAAAATTGTAAATCGAAACGAATCCATAAAGACCCTCCTTCCCATTTAAAATGAGAATTCATGGTTTACGGTAGATAAAAAGCGTTTATTAGTGTTTAATAATGTTACTGTCCCGTTACTGATATTATTATTTCATATAATAGGAGTTATCACCGTTGATAAAATGGTATTTAATTTTTTCGACATAGAAAATTAAAATTAGTCATAAGACAGGTAACATTGCAAAAACGGGCGATATATTTTATATAAATTACGCAACAGACAATTGTTATTACTAGAAACGTTGGTACACAATAAAAAAATAGTACATCAAATTTGAATTAAACGAATAAAAATGAAGTCTTTTCAAATAGTTAGTGTTTTTTTCTTTTTGATTATTATACAGTTATCATTCTCTCAAGAAATAGACTTAGAATGTGCTTCACCCCTACTACAAAATATCACAACAGAGTGGGAATTTATAACGGATCCAGATCAACATCAAGCTTTTATTGCTGAATCAGGATATGAATTTTTAACAGCCAGTGAAACAGACATTGATGAAGAATTTCAAATAACTCATTTTACACATGGAGAACGAGTATATGGTAAGTTAATATGGTTTATACGAGGAATAATAAGGTAAAATTATTATATCTTTCCTTGCAACGTAATTTTTTTTTTATTAATTAGTTAGACATGTTTAGCACACAAAATATGAAATATTCATTATTCAGACTCTTTGAATATCCGAAGATACCATGTCAACTATTAAGGAAGGAGATGAGGAAAATGGAAGGAATGGGGATATAGGGATAACTATACTAATTGTTTTAAATGATGATGGACATTTCCTTTAAATGCCTGAGGGGAAAATTCATCAGGAAATACAGAGGGAGGCATTGAGTTCCACAATTTGGCCACTCTATTAAAATAGTCGCTCTGAAAGGACACAGTTCTACAACGAGGTATTTGTACAACAAATGGATGGGACAACTCGGCAGCTCTTGTTTGTCGATTATACTGCGCACACGATGGAAGGATATTTTGAATTTCCTTAGAGGAGAATTCGCTAAAGTTATATTTATAGTAGATTGACAATTCAGCCACATTTCTTCTATGCAGGAGTGAATCAAGCTGGTCCTTTAGTTCGGTGTTACCAATCAACCGTATTACTTTTCTCTGTACAGAGTCTAGACATTTTATTGTTGACTGACGAAAAACTGACGAAAAACCAAAAACTTGTATATTAACCTGATAAGTTGGCACTGAGCAGAACCTAGAAATTTAATAGTTACACTATAGTTGACTGATAAGCACCTCACCATACATGACAACAGGGTTATACGAAGACGGATAAATGAATTATAGAACAAACAATATGTTCGCAATTGTATTTCTTGCATCAGTTTAAGAATTGTAATTTTTGCTTTCCTCCTTTAACGAAGCTAAATACATGTTAGTTCCATTTCATATTATTTTTAATATGCATCCCAAAAAAATCTAACTGATTCAACCACATACAATTCGACTTGGTTTATTTAAATAGGAAAGTTTTTACGCCGTCCCATCCGTGAAAGACGGCATAATTTAATTTTAATTGGAATAAATTAAATAAGATTACATTCCCTCCATTCAGTTATATACTCCGGTCCACATTGGTAAAATTAATTAAAAATTATCAATCAATAGCTGATAAACGAAATCGATATCTAGAATATATGCATAAACCTAGAATATTGTCATAAGCGAAACGGTATAAAGGGTGCAGCTTAGAAACAAGTAAATCATTTATGTACAGAAAAAACAAGTTGGAGAAAGTGTAGCCTTGAGGAACACTAGCATAGAATGAGAAAATTTTATAAGTACATAATACCATCTAGATTTACATGAAATTGGTGGCCTGAAGCCAAGAAACAGTAAGATTATATGGGATATACGATTTAATTTAGTTATAAGATTTCTATTCCAGACTTTAACAAATGTTTTGAAATATCAAGAAAAATTCTGAATGATATTACACTATTTATATTTCTGTTAAAGCCGCTCACAGCTAACTTTGTATATAAAATGCAGAAGCATCCCAGAAAAAGCAGAAATAATTACAGAGACCCGAAGAGATTTCTACAGATCTCGATGGATCAACATTTGAGCTAAAAACTGATCGCTTTCTTAAAAAATTATTTTAGTAAAATACTTAATCAATATTTTAATGACTTTTTTTATTGTTACAGGTGATATATGTATTGGAAGAGGAGTTGAACGTATATTTTACTATAACACCGTTGATATTACTTACTTTATAACGTTTCCAGAAGGTGATAATAGAGGCATTATAACGGCGTTTGTCCTTCAATTAGAAACATCGATTGGTGCGTATGGTGAAGTTTTTATTAAAAGTGGAGGTAGAGGTAAAAATTACGTTGTAGTTGGTATAAACGCCTTTAACACTAATTTACTTGGATTTAGATTTCTAGTTTATGGATTTCCATAAATTAATTGCAATTATAGATTTAAAACACTAAAAACTATAGTTGCAAGTGTTGCAATCATAACTACAATACCTAATGTGTTTTAATGTTTTTATTGTTCTCAGAGTCAAAGTCTAGGTAGTTAGTCATTGGACTCTTCAACAACCTAATGTCATTCTTACTTATTTGATATTTGTCCACTGACTGTATGTCAATTGTAAGGAATGCAAAAAAAATTTCATACTTGTCACCATGTATTTGGATTCAGTTCCTATAAAATGTAATCTAGATGAATTTTTGAAAATTTACATACCCCAAATAAAACTGTTATTTTGGGCAACCCTGAATCAGTAATAACAAAATAGCGTATTGGTCTGTTAAGCAAACGCATAAAATCTTGATAAAAGTTTGGTGTATTGGATTCACCAGAAAATAGAAGATCTGGAATCTTTTAAAAATTGGACGAAGTGGAAGGAGAGAAGGTCCCAAAGAACTGGCTGTTTAAAACTTCAATTACTACTTTCCGGTCCTGATTTTCAATTTTGTTGAAACTAGGTATATAAAGGTATGGTAATATATTCAACAACTCTGCATACCAGCTTCTGCGTTGTCACTGCCGTTCAAAACTTTTTTAGGAAGAAGTGATTAACTAAATTGCAGAAAGTGGTGCCATCTAGAATGGTTTTAAACAGTTTTCCCAATGGTTAATATTTTATTTGCATTTTAAAAGGACTCACACAATGCCTAGTCATGAAAATATGTATATTAATGAAACGTAGATTGTAGGGTTTCAACCAATATGGGAAGAAACTGATTATTTTTTGAGGTAAAATGAACAAAGTGACGGAGGGTCCACAACTACACTTTGTTTTTTATATACTACAGTCTTCCTTCATACACAAATTTTGATAAAATTTTGACAGAAGATGAATATTAGGTTTGAGCGAGATTGGACAGAATGGCGCGGGATCTCTCATGTAACTGTTTACTTAAAACTTGGATGCTAGCAATATCTGATAATCGATTTTGATACAACTTGGTACTTATGCGTCTAGTACGGTTTCAACACTTCTGAAAAAATGTATTGCAGCCCACGTTCAATCATGAAGAGATAGTAAAAACAGGTTTTATTTTTTGGTTGCATTCAAACAGAAAACGTATAATTTTTTAGATAACAAAACACCTCATGCTATTTTTTAATGCAAATAAGTATATAAAACAACTTTCGGGCACGAATTTAGCCAAACATAAAAACTAAACTAATATTATAATATACCTACTAAAAATCAACATGCATCGTACGTAATATTGAGTATTTTCCTTAAAATATTTTGACAGATAAAATAGTTGATTTTAAAGCCGGGAGCCAAAACTGAATTTTTGTTAATACAAAATCGTCAGTTTTTTTATGAAAAGTGTTAAAAAATAAACTGAAAATTTATCTAGGAATTGTTAATTACATTTAAACAAGTAGTAAGTATAAACTGGTTTAAAATATTCCATAAATTTATGTTAAATCGATGTTTTTGGTTCCCCGCAGTGTTTTTTAGTTACTGGAAAATCTTCAGTTTTATTTATGAAAAATGCCAAAAAATAATTTAAAATAGTTAAATAATGAACTAAACTACAAATTAATAATAGTATTAATACAAGTAGTGTGTTTAAATTTGTGAAATATATTCAATAAATTTATGTTAAAATCAATGTTATATTGCTGTATGTAATCTTTCGTTACGTTGTTATATTTCTGTATGTAATCTGTCGTTACGTCTCTATATTCTGTCTAATGATAATTAGAAATCAGCAATTATGTATTAAAATTTACTTCAAAACCAATAATAATGCAAATATATTAAAAACAATTTAAATACAACACAAATCAATCTTGATTTGCAAGAAATAACAATTATTTAAGGTTTTCGAAATACAAATCAGCTGATCACATATGTCAAGTTTTTTTCGGGAAAAAAGTTGTACTATAAACAAAAAACATTGACTTTAGCATAAATTTATTGAATATATTTAACAAATTTATGTATACCCTTGTATTAATACTATTATTAACTTGTAGTTTAGTTTATTATTTAACTAGTTTAAACTGTTTTTTGACTCTTTTCATACACAAAACTGAAGATTTTGCACTAACTAAACATCACTACTGGCAACCAAAAACATTGATTTAACACAAATTTATTGAATATTTTTAACCAGTTTATACATAATACTTGTATAAATGTTATTAACAATTCCTAATTAAATTTTTAAATTATTTTTTAACACTTTTTATACAAAAACTGAAGATTTTGTATTAACATAAATTCACTATTGGCCCCCGGATATTTGTAAGTATTTTTAATATTTCATTTTGACGTTTAAGTAAAAAGGTCAATATATTTAAAACTATTGTTCCATTATGTCAAAGCATGCAATACTAAATGTATTGACCTTTTTACTTTACATAATTTAAAAATTTAATTAGGAATTGTTAATAACAATTATGTATAAACTGGTTAAAAATATTCAATAAATTTGTATTAAATCAATGTTTTTGGTTGCCAGTAGTGATGTTTAGTTAGTGCAAAATCTTCAGTTTTGTGTATGAAAAGAGTCAAAAAACAGTTTAAACTAGCTAAATAATAAACTGAACTACAAGTTAATAATAGTATTAATACAAGGGTATACATAAATTTGTTAAATATATTCATTAAATTTATGCTAAAGTCAATGTATTTTGTTTATAGTACAACTTTTTTCCCGAAAAAAACTTGACATATGTGATCAGCTGATTTGTATTTCGAAAACCTTAAATAATTGTTATTTCCTGCAAATCAAGATTGATTTGTGTTGTATTTAAATTGTTTTTAATATATTTGCATTATTATTGGTTTTGAAGTAAATTTTAATACATAATTGCTGATTTCTAATTATCATTAGACAGAATATAGAGACGTAACGACAGATTACATACAGAAATATAACAACGTAACGAAAGATTACATACAGCAATATAACATTGATTTTAACATAAATTTATTGAATATATTTCACAAATTTAAACACACTACTTGTATTAATACTATTATTAATTTGTAGTTTAGTTCATTATTTAACTATTTTAAATTATTTTTTGGCATTTTTCATAAATAAAACTGAAGATTTTCCAGTAACTAAAAAACACTGCGGGGAACCAAAAACATCGATTTAACATAAATTTATGGAATATTTTAAACCAGTTTATACTTACTACTTGTTTAAATGTAATTAACAATTCCTAGATAAATTTTCAGTTTATTTTTTAACACTTTTCATAAAAAAACTGACGATTTTGTATTAACAAAAATTCAGTTTTGGCTCCCGGCTTTAAAATCAACTTTTTATCTGTCAAAATATTTTAAGGAAAATACTCAATAGCCCTACTGATTCACGCCATTTGTAATAAACAATGAACATTGCCATATGCATAAAATTGGATTAGTGTTTTTGATTAAATTTTTTTGAATTTTTTTATATGGAGTTTTATTATTCCAGATGGCGTTATGGCAATTTTTCGAATTTTTTTTATATTGGGTTTTAATTTCAAAATGGCGCTACAAGTTCACGATTTTTTTTGTGCTAAAAAAAAGAGTTAGGCTTCTTTATCGGAGGTTTTGATCCATCTTATGAGTAAAAGTATTTTCATTGTGCATCCACTGTTTGATCTCATTAGTAAAAGTTATTGCATTGTGCATGCACCCTAATAATTTTTGATTTTTTCTGCCCTATTGGTAGCGCCACTGCGGTAAAAACGGGAACCAATTTTGATTGTGTTCCACGAAAAATCTTAAGTGTCAAATGTCATAAAAATGACAAGTAATTTCGTATAGGACCCAAATTTATTTTAAGTTTGTAAATTGTATATTTAGGAAAAAAGTTTCATATAGTTTATATAGTTTGTAAAATATGACTGCCAATTCTGAAGTTACATCTATCCACAATCTAAAATTAAATGGGATTAGTGAAGTAAAAACTCCTTTTTTAATAGGGGTTGCTGGTGGAACTGCAAGTGGAAAGGTAAAATTGATATTTATACGCAGTTTAAAAATAAATGAAATCTTTTTTAAAATTCTAGTCAACAGTATGTAAAAGAATAATGGAACAATTAGGTCAAGCCGATGTAGATCATACGCAAAGAAAAGTAAGCTGGCTTATTTTTATTCAAATTAAATTGTTTGGTTATGTTTACACTATTATAAAACCGTACTTTGTATAGGTTGTTTCAATAAGTCAAGATAGTTTTTATCGGGTGTTGACACCAAGTGAAAATTTAAAAGCAGAAAAGGGTCTATTCAACTTTGATCATCCAGATGCATTTAATGAAGAATTAATGTTAAAAACATTACAAAATATATTAGCTGGAAAAATAGTTCAAATTCCATCTTACGACTATAAAACAAATGCACTGTATATATATACATATTTTTATTTTCAGATAAGGAATTAGATTAAACATTAAATTTTTATTTTTAGATGTCCTGATAAATTGATCACAATCTATCCAGCCGATGTTGTTTTGTTTGAAGGAATTTTGGTTTTCTTTTTCCCGGAAATTAGAGATTTATTTCATATGAAATTGTTTGTTGATACTGATTCTGATACACGTTTGGCGCGCAGAGTACCACGAGATATAAATGAACGAGGTCGCGATTTGGATCAAGTATTGACACAATATATGACTTTTGTAAAACCGGCTTTTGATGAATTTTGCTCTCCAGTAAGTATTCTTTAATCTAATTCAGTAAATTATTTGTGATATAACATCACCCCCATGGAAAATCTCCAATCAAGAATAATATAAGAACTGAATCTAAAAAATTATTCGAAACTAGATCGCTCTAAAATTGTATGGATTGCAAAAAGTTTCATAATTTGCACCATAATTTTTTAGATTCAGTTCTTTTTTCTTATATTCTTTAATCTGTTTACAATATTTTGCTTGTAATGGGTGTACATATTTCCTTTTACAAGTTTGGAACTTTCTTTCTATATGCCGAAGTTGGTTTTTCTAACATTTTTTTTTTTTTTTTTAAATTTTATTTTTTTATTGGATTAGGCGGAGGCCCACATCACCAAAAATTTATTTGTATTACAATGTATTCCCTGATCTATAGGGTGGAACATGCAGATCGTATCTTTGTGGCCAATTAAGAATCCAATTGGTTATTGGTCTTTTATTGAAACACTAAAAACGATCTGCATGTAACCTCCTATAATCAGGCTTTGACTTAAAATTATTGAATAATACATTTATTACTATGTGGTATTGATACATTCAGATGAAACCCTTTTAACGTCTTGGTAGGACGTATAAGGTTGCAGCATGATGACCTGCTCCGGGAATTAAGAAACATTTCCGGCAGTGTCGTTACGCGCAAGACTAATGCATAAATGCATTATATCTGTCGTACCGACAAAGCCGGACAATTCCTCACTTTCCGAAGCACCTCATGATGCCACCTATGGAAAATTATTCCAACAATGGTAGTTGGCAATTGCAGCCATTTATATATACAAAGATAAAAAATTTACTTATATTATATCTATTAATTATTTCAGTTATTCAATTAATTATTTTTCAATTAATTATTTCAAGAGAATTACAGATTTGTGTAATTTCAATATTTAATTTTTACATGTACATATCTATATATGTAATTTAATAAAACAGGTTATTGTGTTAAAAAAAAAATAAAAAATTAACTTTACTTTAAAACCGGTAAATATATTTCAATGAATGCTTAATTTGAATAAACTATAAGAGTATAAACACTATTTTAGATTATATCTGTGGAATTAAAGTTATGATTAGGTTTAATATATTATTATATATTTGAAGAATTCAATTACAGTGATGTAATACAATCCCAAATTTCATTATATTCAAACACAAAGAAAATCGATGCATCAAAGGGCTAGTGAATATCCATAATTCTGATTTAAGGTTATAGAATCCACATTTTTATTTGAAAATGGTATTAAGTATCAATAAATCGAACATTCTTCTTGATTTGTGAACAACCTTATAATTTTTTTTTCAATATCCACAGAGTGTAAAACTGATATAATTCTATATTATATATCTGTAGAATTTTTGATACAAGTATTATACAATTCTTTCAACAAAAGAATGCAAAGAATCAAAAACCATATAATATTCAAACACAAAGAAATTTAACACATCAAAAATCTTGTGAATATCAATAATTTGAAATTAAGGTTAAAAAAATTCCACATGTTATAAACAAATAGTACATTATGATGCTAGGACGTAAAGCTAAAGATTTTGGACGGATGTGGAGTTTGCAAATCGAGGCGCTAGCCGAGATTTGCACCCACATTAAGTCCAAAATAGCTTACGTCCGTGCATCATATACTATTTTTTATTCGCCGCAAGCAAAATATTGTAAATAAGTTGTTTATTCTAAATTAAAATTACAAATTTTCATAAATTTTAAAATCAAAATATGTGGAACAAGTAACCTTTGAAAAAATATTTATTATTTTTTCCAAATTCTATGACAACAAATGATAACAACTATTTTAATTGGATAATGAAATTTTGAATTCGCGGGTTGCTTTGATAAAAAAATTTATTTTTCATAGAATTTGAACAAATACAAATGCTTTTTACTTTTTTGGACGTAGCTATGACGACAAAATAAATAGCTGAAAAGTGATACTTTAAAGCCGCAAATCACAGTAATAAAGTAACACTTTAATATATAGGCGAATAAAAAAGATATTTACCTCTTACAGCTATATATCAAAACTGATATTACTTACAGCTACCCGCCACCAAAGTTTTATGTTAGTGTACTGTAAATATGTCAGTGTTTAGTATGATTTGTTATGTTGTAATGTTGTAAAGTTTATTGTATATATTGTTAGCCCCTAAGCTTGATCGAACGTCTTATCACCGTGAACGTTCGATCGGGAATGTTTTTTCTAACTTGACTTCTAGCTCAATGGCTAAAATAAAGAAGGTTTTTAATTCATGCCTTAGATATATATTTGGCCTAAAACGAAGGGATAGGTTGACACCATATTATAATAAAATTTTTGGTTGTTCCTTGGAAAATTATCTTGACATTAGAATACTAACTTTACTGCATAAAATTATTAATAACCAGAAACCTAAGTATCTGTATGATAAATTGATCTTTGCACAATCGTCCAGAACACAAAACCTACTTTTGCAAAGAGCTAATTCAAATTATATGGAAAGTTCATTTCTAAGAAGAGTTGCTAGAGTATGGAACTCTATTCCAACTAATACGAGGAATATAGTACGAGGGGATAGGTTTAAGGCAGAGTGTATGAGCTATCTGAATGATCACTAACTGTTGGTGTGTGTTAGTTTTTTTAGATTAATTGTATTGTATTTTTTAATTTGCTTTTCGATGCAATGCAGTTTATTTAACTGCATCAAACGACCCTGTTGTTGTGCTGTATCGATTAAATGAATGAATGAATAAAATAAATAAATAAGTTTAAATTTTATAAATACATTTTACTTCCTCACATAATTTGATCTTGTGTCCTTATCTCTATAGAGTACTCGTACGATTGTTGTATCCGAAACACAGAAGGGGCTGTACCTAAACTACGTAATCCAAACATTCAAGATATTGCAGCCTCATCATCCCCTATGTCACCAATTCTTGCAATTTGCCAACTTCAACCTGCACTCTGAATAAACTAATGAACAAAAATTTCAGTAAGATAAAACGTTGTTCTTTTAAATAAAAAATTTTATCAACCATTTTACTTCGGCCAAAAGTGAAATTCTTACCCCCACTTTTTTGGCATTTCTCGACGTTTTAGGACCTACTGATTCTAAAGAAGCCGGCCGGCCGTCACAACCGACGAAATCTAGAAAACCGCTGGACGGCTTTCAATTTTTTTTTTCTAAAAATAGGTTTACTCAATGGGAAGAGCCGAGAGGACGATGTAAAGTCAAAAATCGTCATGGGTGTCAAAACAAGTAAATTTGCATATTTTTTGCTTAAAAAACGTTCATTTTAAGTGATTACGAATAGAAACATTGAATTTGAAGAAATCTTGATGGATTGGTATATATATATAGCTTGTATATATTTCTTGCTATATGATTTACTTGTATCCATAGATAAGTAACTTGTATTTTTCTTCCGGATCTTGTATGATGAGAATTCTACTACGCTTGTAGTTTCTCGCTTTAGGTTCTTCCACGTATCTCTATTTTATGTGTCGATGTTTTCAAAGATTTAGTTTGCGTTGAATATATAATGATGTATCTTCAACCAACCGACCACGATAACTAATATTAATCGTGACTGATCTTCTGTCAAATCGTTGTTTTGTTTGTTTGTTTTCCTTTATTTCTCTGAGAGAGAAACCGGTTTGTCTTCCCAAAGACGTGCGTAAATTTTTCATTTGATTCAAAATTGTACAATTATTGCGAGTTTCTTTTACATCTATAAGAAAAAAACCTACCACAAAAAAATAATAGTTTCTCCCTCACTGCTACTATATAAAAAGAAATAAGAAAAATGACAGATTAGGATTTGATTCTAACCAAACATATAAATTTTAATTTTTTTATCTATTAAAAATAAACTACACAATAATGAAAAGTTGGTCGCCAGCTAGTTTTCATAATATACTTTCAGGATGTATACATAACTTAAATATTTGAACATTGGCATTATAAAATAATAAAATATTCACTATTATAAAATCACTGGAAATAACACAATAAATGTAAAATACTCTCGTAATTATTTTCATTCATTTTATAAAAATTAGCACAACTAAAAATAATAGATTGTACTTTTTGTTTCGTTTTAAATTATTTAATTGTTTTTAATTTATAATTTAATACAATAGTTGGTTGTTGTAAATAAACAGAAATGCAAATGGCGAAATGAGAAATTAAATATGACATATTAGCAAACACGATTTCTTATGTCTCTCTTCATACAATTTTAAAGTTATGTTCTCTCTATATTTATATATACTCTAAGATCTTCAACATATTTGGAAGACAATTATATTCTGCATAAGCCTTAATGTGAATTTATGGAATACAGATATAAAATAGCTTCTAGTTAATAATACATTTATTTCTTCATAAATTTTTGATTTTTTTAAAATAATAAATTGTAACAATTTTCTGTTTAAAAGATTTAACCAATATTAAACAAATTATTTAACGGCTTAAATATTGATGGAATTATAAAAATAATAAATCCATTAGTGACTGAACTAATGTTCTTTTTAAAATACTTTATAAGTAATGACTTTACTTTACTTTATAAGTGGTACTATCAGGTCCTCTCCTTTATCTTGGCTCCCTGTGTTGAGCAATATCGCTCCACCTGCACTCAGACGCTCGCATGCACTCATGCGTGAACATAAAAAGGTAACCAACAACATCACGTTACCCTTGCACGAATATTACGGTGACCACACTAGTTTTTTTTTTTTTTTTTTTTTTTATTCAATGTTAGGCATGTTTAGTGTTAATCAATATAGATCAACGTCTCTGAATATCCGAAGATACCATGCTAACTAGGGAACTAGGGTTCGAAAGTATTATTCAATTTTCTTTCAGGAATTTATTAACGTTGATCTTAAAGTTTTGAGGATTAAAATTATCAGGAAAGACCCACGCCGGTAAGGCATTCCAGAGATGAGAAACTCTGTTAAAAAAATCGCGTTGAAAAGCGACAGTTCTACACCTTGTCACTTGAACCGTAAAAGGATGGGCTGCTATTGATGCTCTGGTGAAACGCGCGAAGTTTGCTGGTTCAGGCAAAATCGATTTGATCTCCGTAGACGCCCGTTCGTCCATAATATACTTGTAAAATACCGTCAAATCAGCGACGTCTCTTCTATGTTGCAAGGAATCAAGCTCGTTAGTAAGAGTCGAGTTGCCGATCAATTTAACAGCTCTCCGTTGTATAGAATCAAGACATTTTAAGCTACTTATGTAGGCTCCACCCCATATGTGAGAGCAATACTCCATGCAGGGACGAATAAATGATTTATATATTAAAAGAAGCTGCTCGCTATTAAAAACCTTACGACAACGACCCAAGAATCCTAATTTTTGAACAGCGTTCTTAGCTAGGTTAAAAATATGAGAATTCCATTTCATATTATTTTCAATCTCAACTCCTAGAAGTTTAATAGATTCTTTCTCTTGAAGATCATTTGAATCAAACTTTAATAAAAACGGATTAGGTGTTGATAACCTAGAAAAATGACAAACTTGAGTTTTACTTGTGTTGAACTCAACACTGTTAGCAACTCCCCAATCTAAGATGGTTTTTAAATCAATATTTAATGATTCTATCAAGTTTGATCTAGCGACATTAAGATTTGATGGTGCATACAAATTTGGCATTTCATGTGACGCATGAAGTGTGCTATCATCAGCAAAACTATGGATGGGATTAACTGTTGCATCTAGTAAGTCATTAATATAGAGAAGAAAAAGAGTAGGTGATAAAGCGGAACCTTGAGGAACACCAGCATTAGTTGAAAAGATATTCGATGAAACACCATCAACATTGACCCGAAATTTGCGCTCGGAAATAAAGCTTTGTAACCAAGAAATAAGTTGTTCATCTAAGCCGTAGCATCTCAATTTGCAAATAAGATTATTGTGCCATACTTTATCAAATGCTTTGGTAATATCAAGAGCAACGCCAAAAGTCTCACCATGGTTTTCAAGCGACTTGTTCCAGATATGCGTGACATAAGAAAGTAAATCTCCCGTCGCTCTTCCTTTACGGAATCCGTATTGTCTTTCTTTAAGTAATTTTGACGACTCTAAGAAGCTCATAATATTAAAATTAACATATTTCTCAAATACTTTAGAAACAACCGACAAAATTGATATAGGTCTATAGTTTCTTGGATCCGTTTTAGCACCTTTCTTTGGAACTGGTTGTACACTAGCCATTTTCCATATATCAGGAAAAATTCCTTTCTTATATGACAGATAGAAAATTTTAGTTAGGATTGGTGCTAACTCCTTAGCAAAAGTTTTAAGGATAATTGGAGGAATACTATCAGGTCCAGATGCCTTATTAGTATTGATTTGTAAGAGCATTTTCCGAATGACATTTTTACGAAAAATTATCCGCCCCATTTTGTTAGAAATTCTAGGAATTGGTCTAGGTAGGAAATTGGGTTCTACTAATGTAGAATTTAACGAGAAACAGTTACCCAATAAATTAGCTTTTTCTTTAGGGTCAATAACAGGCATATCGTTATCAATAAGAGGAGGTATAGAAGACTTACAAAAATTTCCTTGAACAGCCTTGACGGCTTTATAAAAATTTCGTGAACCAGTAGGGTGCTCAGCAAATTTATTAGCTTTTTTCCTAATAAATAGATGTTTCTCTGCATCTATTAATTTTCTACATAAATTTCTTTCTATTCGGTATAATCTGAGGTTTTCATCAGATTTGTTTTGAATAAACTTTTGAAAAGCCTTTTTTTTAATTTTAATTGCTTTTTTACATTTACTTGAAAACCATCGATCAACCTTCGGAACAATCAAACTATTTGGAATAAACCTGCGCATACCCATGTGTATTATTTCTGAAAAATTGGAAGCAACGATGTTTGGATCTTGGCTGAAAAGACAGTTGCGTTTCCAGGGAAACCATTTAAAAAAATCTCTAAGTCCCTGCCAATTTGCAGCTTTATAATCCCAAACAAGACGAGGATTAGCTTTAAACGATTGAAGTCAAGAAAGCCTCCACATAAAACTAATTTTAATATCTTGGATGCCTGGGACACCTCCTGGAATGATTACAACACTCCTGGCGTTTCTATTACTAACCCGACTTCTGCCCAACCTGGTTTCGATCTGCCACGTCATACCTGGACCACACTAAACCGAATAAGAACGAATCATGGACGTTGTGCTGATTCTTTCTACAAGTGGGGAATCTCAGAGTCCCCTCAATGTGACTGCGGAGCTCCGCAACAAACCAAAAAACTCATTGCAACAGTGTGCCCACTTCGACGATACAATGGCGACATCTCAGACATCCAATTGGCAACTCCCAATGTGGTAGCATGGATAGACTCACTCGACGTAAACATCTAATGTTCAAATATACTGCCCAATGTTCAAATATTTTAATATTTTACTTTTTAATTTTTAACTAAAAGACGCAAATTTTTAAATTTTAAAAAAAATTTCCATTTAGGCTATATGGTTTCTTTAAATGATTACATCTTTAGTGAAAAAACAACTGATATACATATTTCAATCCAACTTTTCCTTTTAGTCCAGAAAAAATCTCTCCATTTAGTCTAAATGCTTTCTTTCCATGCCTACACTTTTAAGAAAAATCGACATTTAATATGAACCGGCCGAATATTTTCCAAGCTACTGTTCCTATTAGTTCAATAAACTTCTCCATTTAGCGTAAATGCGTAATTGAAAAACGACATTTAATACTTTGCAATAAGCTCATTTTCAACTGTAACTTTTAGTCATCAGTGATTAAAACTGGATTCACTCAAAATACTTCCCTCAATACTTTTCCGTTTAGCGTAAATGCATCTTTTCACTTATTTCAACTTTTGACTTTTTAATTTTATTCAAAACATTTCTTGAAAAACATATCCCTAATAATTACAACTTGTGAAAAAACATCATTTATTCTGCAACATGATATTTTCGAACTGTTCCTATTAGATAGGAGTAACTAAAGCTGGATAGAATCGTATATCATATGTCATCCAAGTAATTACTTTTATGAGTCAAATGTTTCTAGTCAAAAATGTTTCCATTCCATTATATTGTGACGATTATGGAAGACGATAGAACACAACAACAATAGAACATCTTTCAAAAAAATTCTCGTTAAAGAATTTAGTTCTACGAAATATAAAAATCAATAAAAAGATGTACAACGTACCAAATAACCAAAGTAAACAAGTAATAGGAATTTTTTGTCCTATTGGTAAATAAATCAACAAATTAAAAAGAGTAGATTTCACACCTAGGTGTCAATATTTGAAGATCGTCTTACGTTGAAATAAAGGAAGGAAAAAAAGGGTGTGTTCGTCTAGAATATTACAGTAGTATCGTTCGTCTGTTCATCTAGAATATTACAGTAGTATCGAGGCTATTTCATGTAGTATATATAAGAGGGTTGTTCAAGGATAAAAGTAGTATAAAATTGTTAGCGATACAATTAGTATAAAAATTTAGCAGGGATATAGGCGAGTTAAAATTAACAGTGTTATAAGTAGAAAATTATTGCAAGTGATATTGTGAAAAATTGTAAAAGAATTATAAGTGGTGAAATATTGTTAGTACAAGAAGAACTAAAAGCGGAATAGTACTATAAGAAATATTTTTATTGTAAAATCTTGAACGAATAAAATTATAACGTTTAGAAAATCCATTGTGTTTTAAATTTCCTGATTTAGTGATCGAACCAAATAATTGTAACTCGGCTAAGAAACGCTACAATATATTATGTTTGTGAAAAAATTGAGCAACAAAAAGTATTGAAATTCTGTTGATAAACAACGATTTTTTTTACATACTTGTAATATAATAATTAAGCTCCTGGGCTGAACACAGATTCCGACAGTCAAGATTCCTCCACATTCAAAGTTACTACTAATTATCACTTAAAATAAACGTTTTTATGCAAATAATATGCAAGTTTGCTTTTTTGACACACTTAATGGTTTTTTCACACAGTTTTGAAACAGTTATCGAACCCATCGTCCTTCCGGCTTTTACCATTAACGAATCCAGAACAGAAAACCTATTTGTTGTTTTCCCGTTGTAGACTAATCCTACTGAATTTTTGTCTTATTTCAGACTAAAAAATTTGCCGATGTGATAATACCTCGTGGCGCTGACAACACAGGTTGGTAGTCAATAAAATTTACCCTTTATATTTTATGATTTATATAAAAAACTACTTAATCAATTTTTAAAAAAATGCTTTGATAATGCATGCTTCAGTTGTTTTAAAACAATTTTATTTGGTTAATTTTGTTGTTGCTTGTGTTTACTTAGCTAGTTTTCTACTTCTAATATTTATTTCACTTCATTTAATAAACTGTGCATACACATTGAATTATTATAAGAAATATAGTTTAATTAATTATTCTATATAATTTGGTGTTATGGAGATTTCTATAAATTGTATTTGTCTGTTTATTTTCGTATTTTTTTATTGAAATAAATTATTTTAAATTAAAGAGAGAGTAAATAAAGGTAAAATCACATGCAAATTGTGTGGCTTTACATTAAAACAAAAAAACAATGCAGACAAAAATCGATCCACTACTATTATTGTATTTGCAGTGGCAATCGATCTTATCGTTCATCACATTGGTGAAATTCTGCGACCAGGAGAATCTTCAAATAACATGGCTCCTGTATCGTTGAGAAGACGTGATCGGGAACACTAAAATGTATACAAATATTTGCTTTATTTTAAGGGGTTCTTTAAGTTTAAAAGTTTTATGTAAATGATTTGTGTGACATTCAGGAAAATATCACAGTGGTTAGATTATTATTATTATTACGGTCTATACTATAACTGGTGGTTTATTTTATCAAGGAATTACTTAGTAGTAGTCCCAGGTAAACGTAGAATTATTGACGATAAACAAGACTCTACATCCAGTATAAAATATTGTGACATTGAGGCGCGAGTCCACGTTCCATTCTAATTTAGAAAAAATGCGATTGAAAAAGTTGTATTTTAAAATTTTTCTATTTATAATTCTTTTTACTTGTAATAGTTAGTAATTATGATGAATGATTATTATAAAAAATGATTATTATAAAAAATTCATATTCGGAAATAAAATGATAAATGATAGCGCTCGATGCGACTTTCAGAGTTAAATCGGGCAAGCAGAAGATATAATTAAATGGTTATTAAAAGTGCTAAGAGCTAAAAAGCAGCGGGGAATACTTTTATAAGAGCTACGAGAGAGACAACACTTCCTTTCGGTGTTAGCAAACTACAGTATATTATCATATTGAGTTAAAGTCCAGGGTTGTTAATATACACGTATATAACGTATAAAACGTATAATATGTTTTTGTTTTTGAAATTCATTAATAAAAAGTTAAAAATACTTCTTACTTCAAGTATTAGGCTACGTACAGAGTAAAAGCGGTGAGGTGCGCAAAGCTGTGGTGTTTCGCACTGGGGCAAAGCGATTAAGTGTGCACAGTAATGCTTTTTGCGAAGCTATATGCTTACACGGAAATCGATTTTATTGGTCATTTTTCAAAATGAATTCATCATCGGAAGATGAGTTATACTTAAATGAAAGTCTCTTTTTACGGTTAACAATTTTAAGAACGAAAATTGGTATACATGGACCTTAAAATCAAAGGTGAATTTCACAATTATATTCTTAACTTCAGCGGGATAAAACAAAATTGTTTGAATGTACTAGAATGTCTATGGAAACATTTGATTATAATTTAATTCACACAAAAACAATCAACACGCATGTTATGAACTTCAAAAACTGCACAGAACAGTTTCAAAGCGAACCGCTTGCAAATATGCTTACGCACAGAAAACAGCTTTGCTTTACTGTGAACATTCTCATTTGATTATACGCGTGCAGTTTTGTAGCTGGGTACGCTTTTGGCACCGCTTTGCGCACAGCACCGCTCACCGCTTTCACTCTGTACGTTTATAAATTATATAACAAACTATTTGTTTGGAATTTTCTTTTCTTATTCTTTCGAATAGGTCCTTTGATACCTCTTTATTAAAATAAAAAAAAAAACAATTAATTTTAAGCGATTTTAAAAAATTTTGTTTCAGAAAATAGGTTTTATCAATAATAAGAAACTCAGGGACGATATATTCGATGTATCGGAAAAGTGTTAAAAAATGGGATATTTGTTTTGCTTAAAAACGTTTAAATGATAATGAGCAGTAAGATTAGGTGCGTTCGATTTGACTGAAACAACTGAAAAAACAACAACAAATGCATTCAATTTTTCAGTTGCTTCAGTCAAATCAAACACGGCTATTGTATGTAGAGAAATTTTGATGGTTGGCATTTGTATGTAAGACTAGGAGGAAACATTTTGGATTAGAAACCATAAAATTAATTGTTTGGTATCATGAAATGTAATTGAATTTATGAAATATGGTTCAATCCAGCTTCAGCCACTCCCATCTAATAAGAACAGCTGGAAAATATTATTTTGTTGCAGAATAAAGGGTTGCACCACTTCTAATTAATAGACACAGTTTAAAAATATTAGGTTCTTGCAGATCAAATATTGTTTTTATGAAAAAGTTGTAATAGTTAAAATATGTATTTACGTCAAACGGAAAAGTATAGTGAGAAGATTACTGAATTCAATTTTGGTCATTGATGAATAATAGGTACGGTTGGAAATGTCAAATTGTGGCAGACTAATTTTTTTTTTAAACAAATGATTATATTTTGAAAAGAAGCATTTACGTTAAATGTGGATGTTTTATGAACTAATAGGAATAGTTGGGCAAGAAATTATTATGACGACGTTATATTTTTTAAAGCAACTGTTCATATAAGTTCAGAAAACTAGGCTTTATAAATATTAAATAACACCAGTACGATTAATAATACGCCTGCGATAATATTATATAAATGTAGTTTTATTTAGTAAGGATTTTACTTTTATATACGGTATAAAACGTATATTTTTTAATTATTTATTAATATAATACAATACAGCCCAGGTAACAATTTAACCTAGGTAATCATTGAGTAAAGCTTTAAAAGAGGAATTTAAAATGGTAGGGGAAATTTAAAATTCTTGAACTATGCATGATAAAAGTTTTATACAAGCTCTACTCAAGGAGAAAAGGCGTATGAAAAAATATTCTTTATTCAAGAAGACATATATAATGCTTTACTCATGTTTTATATAAGTGTTTGAATAAAGTGGTACATAAGTTGTTATTCAAGGCTTATTCAAATGCTGTCAAAATGTTACTTGAATAAAGTGCTTGAGTAAATCTTTTCTCAAGAGAATTACTCAGTGCCTATTCAAGAAGCGATGCCACTGAAAAAAAAATTGGTGATTGTTTCCTTTAGTTATTTTGGTTAATTGGCGCATTAAACTCCTTTTTTTGTATATTGCTGCTATTGCGTTAATCTTTTATCGGAAATTACAATTTATTTTACACATTTCGCATCTTTACAAACGCCTGTAGCAGGGATCGAACTCGTAACCTTTGATTCTTCAGGACCGCACGCTATCCACTTCTCTATTTAGCAGCTGTCATAAAGAAAATTGAAACTTAATCACTATTGTTTAACAAATTATTTGTACACATTTCAAGTTTCGGACCACTACCACGACTATGAATTAATTTTTATTCAAACATTTTGATTAGGAATGCATATAAAAGTGTACTAATGGTTTCCTAAAATGAGAATATATGGGTTTTTGTTAAAAATAATATTGGTTATGATTGAGGACAATCTCGAAATGAAAATAATTTTTCGTAATCATATACGATATCTACGCATGTGTTTCCATTCAATTGTAAGATTAAAAATGATTAAAGAATAAATATAAAACAAAAAAAAAGAAAATAAAATTCATAAATAAAAACGTGCCTGGCAGGAATCGAACACAGACCCTCTTCCTCATCGTTTACCCTTACGCACTCGTTCATTAAATCAATTTCCACGACAGGAATAAAACGTACGTTACTCAATACAGAACAAAAGTGTTACTCAAGCTTCGTAAGGGGTATAGTATGCTGTGATTGGCATTACTTAGTTGCACAATTTGGCTGGTTAATAAATAAATGTTAAATGACCATATTAAATAAACGTTCTACGTTATATTTTCCATAATTCAGTTGCAATCTGTTGCAAGTTTTGATATAATTATTTCCCAAGCAAATTGCGCACAATATGGCGATTACATACATTTAATAAAAATGAATTATATGACAAATTATCATCAGTTTATTTATTTGTTGACTAACTCAAATCATTATATAAACCATTATCAGAAATGGTAAATCTCAATCAATTTATAAACCATCATCAGAAACGTTTGATTAAATGGTCGCGGAATAATGGCAATTGCAAATTTCCATTGACGAAAATATGTCTACCATTTTGAAATAATCTTTTGTATTAATCAATAATAGTTTGTTAAAGTTCTTAAAGGTTTGTTAACTTTTTAAACACATCGATAAGTGATTTAATAAAAAAACACACAATCGCAAAATTAAACAACGAACTGTCAAAAATATTGACAGATCGATTTGTTGTAAATCTTTTAATATTCATTGAAAACAGCCGTATATAAGAAATATTACTTGAGTAACAATTTTCTTGAATACTACTAAAATTATTATACATAAATAAAGTCGTATACAAGGAACTATCCTTGGGTAAGAATCTTCTTGGATTCTTCCTAAAAGTTGTACTTTAATAAAGGTTTATATAAGGGATAGAATTCTTGAATAAAAACATCTTGAATACTACCTTAAAAGTTATATGTGAATAAAACCTTATAAAAGGTATTATACTTGAGTAACAGTTGCTTGAATATGCCCTAAATATTTATTATTGAATTAAGCTTTACTTAAGGAATTATATAAGAAACTTAGTGAATCTAGTATTTTAGAAGCTTTTTTTAGGTAAAGCTTGAATAATATGGTCTTACACAATGCTTTTTCAAGTTAAGTTGGAATAATTTAAAAAATTTAGGCGAAATTGTTACCTGGGAGGTAAGGCAAGCCTTCTCAAAGTCTGTATTGAGTGATATAGATATACAAATTAGAAGAAAAAATAGGACAATAGAATAATTTAGAACGAAACATAATAATAACTTAATACTAACATAAAATATTGAAATTAATAACAATAATAATACTTATATATTTAAATTGATTCGGCAAAGTAGCTAAAACAGTTTCTTTTAAATATGCCAAGAGTATTTGAGCATTTAGTATGTTGAGGAAGATTATTATAGATGTTAATCCCATGAACGAAAATAGAGTCTGAGAATTGTTTACAAGAGTATCTGGTACTAAGAGACTGAAGTCTACGTGTTCGCATGGAAGAACCAAACTGTAATAAGGAAGATAAATAAGACGGATGCTGAACATGCAAAATCTTAAATAAAAAACAACACATACGGTACTGTAAATATGAGAAGAAAGAGCAACCAAGCATTCGCGAAGCATAATTTGAGACATGATCATATCGTTTAAGTTTATAGACATAACGTGTACAATTGTTAAATGCGACTTGCAGCGATCTTTTAGAATCAAAGTCAGAATTGTAAAACAACATCACAGGTAGATCATTTATATACAAAGCGAATAACAATGGCCCCAAGATAGACCCCTGAGGTAAATTAGAAGATAACGGAAGTAGACACGACAAGTTATCTCCACTTTGACGTCGATCAGACAGATAAGAGACCAGGAATCGGACAGCAAGTGGAGAAAATCCAAAATAAAGCCATAATTTTTGGACCAGGCAAGCATGCTCAATTGAATCAAAGGCTTTCATAAAATCTAGTAGAATTAAAATCGAAAATTTAGATTCATTGAGTTTACTTTCAACGTAAAATACTATTTTAGAGAGCGTAGTAGAAGTGCTATGGTTTTTACGAAATCCTGATTGAAAATCATATAATAAATTGGTTCCCACTTCCCTCAATGTAACTTTCCATTTGATTTTTAAGCAGTATTTCAAAAACTTTCGATAATACTGGTGAAATACTTATTGGACGATAATCACCAATCGAAGAGGGTTCTTTAGTTTTCGGTATAGGTAACACAGTCGAATGTTTCCAATCATATGGAAAAACACTTTTAGTAATACAAGAGTTAAAAACATAAGTTATAAAGGGCAATATATATGGAAAGATGATTACCAAAAATTTAAGGCGAATATTATCAGAACCGATCGCATTACTAGAAATAGAACATAATGCATAATATACATCAGATTCCGTAACATGAATAAAATTAAAAGCGCTGGGATTATCAATATTACTATATGGTAGAGGAAGATCAGCGGGAGACGTTTTAACCGTCGTTTTTAGTATTCTATTTGGTAGAGTTCTTTGGTACTACATATTTTTATCGAACGAGCGTTTGTTGTATTTTCGGTTTTTAATTTGCACATTTTACTTTAATATCAATACAATTTTGTGGCGGTTTTGGGATACTATGAACTGGTCGTTCCAAGAAAAGATAGCGTAAATGTATAAAGTTGACAATCTGCCTTCTTATGCAAACATAAAATAAAACTGTAGTCATTACTTGATTGAATAACTTTTTTTCTGAATGTCACATAATTTGTTTATGTTTCTGTCAGTTGTATTTATAATAAACTATTAATATTATACTATCACTTTAGATATAAGTTTTAAAAATCCAAATAATTTTTTAAAGCTCTATATTTTATTATATTTAATCTTATTTATGAATTAATTGTTGGATATAGATATTTTAAAAATTTTATACATATATGTAAAGTTGATAAATTTACGTACGCACGTATATACATAGTTGTAGTACGAAGATTATGTTTAGAAATACAAATCATTCTACGAATTCATTTTTTGCATAAAAAATTGCTTTAACTTTTAATGCTTTAGAATCGTAGAATAACAAAAACCATTTGTGTAAATTTGTGATTAATTGAAATAATTTTTGTTTATAATTAAATAAATATGGTTTAACAATTGAAAAAATATTTCGACGTCTGTATTAATAGAAATATAAAATGATATTTTACCATATTTAATTGATTGTTCAATTATAAACAGAATGTTTATTATTTAAGTGGTAGCTTCCAAAAATTATGGCTAAAAACCTAAATATATAGAGTTAAGATCCTGCGATCTTTGTTTTTGTTGGTGGCGCAGTGTTCTAAAAAGGCACCATTTTGCAGTATTGGTTCGTTCATGAAATAAGTCACTGTTTTAATATTATCTTGTTAGTAATTCGATCTATTATAACATTTGGCGATTCTTATACCAACATTTCTTGGAATCCACCCATTTGTCGGGGAGAAAGCCTACTTTTACAAAAAAGATTCTTATATATTTGGAAGCGCTGTAAAACCCTAATAAAACTTTTTCAATATTTCTGCCTTTTTACTAATTTAATTTATTAAAAAAAACTTACGAAGGTTTGTGGTATTTTATGAAGGTTTGTGTTCTTCAATTATTGTAGGATTTATGTTATGTTTAATCGGCAAAGCGCTCTGACAAATCCAGTATGATTTGCATTACATTATTTTCAGTTAGCGTTTTTTATTATTGTTCTGAAAAAGTTTTTCGATATAAAACAACTACCTTGTAAAGGTAGGATTCCTCGTTACGTTGCAACATATAATTAAGGGCGCTTTCCAATCGAGTGAATTATTGAATGATTCACTTAAACTGAATTGTATTCCGGAATTTGTATGTTCCAATGGTAATATTCAGTTTCCACGGAACGTAAACTGAGCTACTACAGAACTGAATTAAATTGAATAAAGTGAAGGAAAAAATAGATTCATCAGTTCAACATATCCATATTTTTTTATTTACGGTATGTGGTTAAACGTTAAAAATAATAAAAAAATAAATCGGAACATATTTGTTTGTGTCTAAATTTTCGATTTTGGTTATGGAGCAGATCCATACGAAAACGATCACTTGTTGGACGACACTTTTTTTATTGCAATTTCACCATGCTTGTTTAAAAAATTAGGACGTATTTTTTTTCTTGCTCCTCTCTCTCACCGTTCTCTCGTGGTTCTCTCTTGCAAATTCAACGATTATGGCTGCAGGATCAACTTTAAGAGTTTGTTAAAAATCAACGGCTTAACGGATTTTAACAATTTATATCTCGTTTGGAAGATAATTTAATATACTTTAATATAAAAATAATTTGAAAAAATATTTTAGGACAAAGTATGGTCAGAATACTACAAGTAATTTTATTTTTTAAGTTTTTTATCAAAATGGCCTCATCAAAATTTTTATTTTATTTATTTTTAAAATCTTCAATTTATTCTCTTTTGAACTAAAAATAAAAAAAAGTGACGTCAACGAACCGTTTAGCCAGGAAAAATCGTTAAAGTTAATTCGATTTTATTTTTCATTAAACTACGACCTATGTACTGGCCGTTATTACACTATATTATCAAGCTTTCTTTTCGCTTTCTCACCTCTAAGACTATTGTTTGAGTAATTTAGTTTAAGTAATTTAATTAAAGTAATTTAATTTAAGTAATTTAATTTAACCAACTAACTATTGGTTCAAATAGCATTTTTCAGTTGGATTTACTCATAATATTTTTAGCAATAAATCTTTGTAGTTGTCAATGGATGTATCAAATATATGAAGTGTTGTCATGGGTTGGAAGATTATCTTTATATTTTGATGATACATAAAAACACATACGTAATGTGTACCATTTCTATCCAAAGCTAAAATACATTCTTTAGGGCGTAGTGTTGCAAATTTAGAAAAACCAACTTTAATTTCAGGATATTTTTGTTTAAAAATTTGAAATCCTTCTTTTAAATTGAAAAGCAAAAGTCTGCGTTGCTTTGATATAGTTAAACTATCCTCAGTAGTTCTTACGCAATCCCGTTTACCAGGACAAGCCCGACTATTCTCATCGTCCAAATAAAAAGATTGTATTATTTTAACTGTTTCTTCACTCAGTGTTATTGATCCTAATTTCTTTGAAGAAGTCACTAAAATACCTATTTCTTTAATCAATAATTTACTTCTTCTCGCCATATAAAGTGATAAATTAAATTCTATTTTTGATGCTATTTTTCGGATAGACCATGACATCGGTAGAACAGTAAAAATCAAATATTTTTCTGAATTGCTGGTTGTTGTTCGCATTTTATCTTTCAATTGCTGAATTATTTGTCCTTCATCATTCTCTTCACTGTAATCACTTTCATTTGACTGTTGAAATATTTTTGAAGCAATGACCTGCATTACGGTTTCCAATTTTCTCTTTTTATATGTTTTACTCCTTAACCGTCTGTTTGAAATAGGACTTTTTCCTAACAAAGTAATAGTTGCGTTTAAACTGCCTAAGGATTTATTCAAGTCAAATTCAAATTCATTTATACCTATACTTCGATTTGTTGACTCAGAGCATGTCGAATTTGTTTCTTTTTCTTCACATTATGAAGTTGATGGTCCTGGATCAGGTTGATTTTCTGTTGTAGCTGTTCGAATTCTTGTTTTCTTAGTTAATAAAAGTTCACTATCACTATCTATATTAAGTTGTAAAAATTGGGCATGTTCCAATAATTTGGCCGAAACTTTAAACGTTTTTACTTTTTTAGAATGTTAATTTAATTTAAATGAATTGGAGCAATAATTACGCATTTTAATATGTTACTTCTTACTGAACTATTTATTGAGAACTAAATCAACGTAAAAGTAGATAAACTTTTTATAAAAATTGCTGGAGAGAATAAAATAGATATATGGATTTGGTAAAATCTTTCTTTCAAATTGAAATTATTATAACCCAGTACATAATGTAATGAAAAATAAAATCGAATTAACTTTAACGATTTTTCCTGGCCAAACGGTTCGTTGACGTCACTTTTTTTTATTTTTAGTTCAAAAGAGAATAAATTGAAGATTTAAAAAATAAATAAAATAAAACTTTTGATGAGGCCATTTTGAGAAAAAACTTAAAAAATAAAATTTCTTGTAGTATTCGGACCATACTTTGTCCTAAAATATTTGTTCAAATTATTTTTATATTAAAGTATATTAAATTATCTTCCAAACGAGATATAAATCGTTAAAATTCGTTAAGCTGTTGATTTTTAACAAACTCTTAAAGTTGACCCTGCAGCCATAATCGTTGAAATTACAAGAGAGAACCACGAGAGAACGGAGAGAGAGAGGAGCAAAAAAAAATACGTCCTAATTTTTTTTTTATATTCTATCGAATAAGCATGGTGAAATTCAAATAAATTATACATCCAAAAAAACGCAAACAGTGATCGCTTTCGCGTGGATCTGTTCTATGTATTTTTTAAATGTCAAAAAATTGCTATTTTTTGATGTTTTGGCTCTATTTTTGATGATTTACTGAATATTAGACCAATTCAGTTTAAGTGAATCATTCAGTAATTCACTCGATTGGAAAGCGCCTTAAATCATTTAGAAATAACTAATAAAACAATAACGTAGTAGTCGCGTTTAAAAACGCTATCCGAGAAAAAATTTAAAATCGAATCTTAACAATAGATAAAACTGCTCAAACCCAAGAAAACTGATGGTGATGAATTCTTTTCGACTGTACCGAACAAATGCCGACACCGAATTATCGAAATTTGTATTTTTTTTATATTACACTAATTAAGATTCGATAATTCAGTGTTGGAACTTCGGTACAGTCGAAAAGAATTCACTATTACTTCATCATAAAATTTGACAGACTTATGTTTCGATCATTTGTTTAAATCACTTGAACCACACGAGATAATAAACATTTCTTTATCTTATGTGGTATAACCGACTGTATAAATACGAAAAAATACTAGAAAAACTATTACTAGAAAAAATATACAACGCCCAACGGGTTGGTAAATGTCTGGCAAAATAAGTTTAGGAACCAATTGAACTCGAAAATACAATTGAAAAGTCAAAAAATGTCATGAAACAACGTTAATTGCAATATTAAGAACAATGACGATATTAAAGTTCTAGCATCAATCAAGAAAGCTAGAGGTTTAACGCACATAAACATTGTCTTTCGTGTATAGAGAAATATAAAAAAATACAAATGAAATCTAGAATTTGAGGAAGGAGCCTTCAGGTACGTAATAATTTTTTTTATCTCAGAAAACATAATAACATAACATTAAATTGCCTATCACTATTCCATATTTATTGAAACGTGTCGTTTTAGCAGATCGATCTCATTATTGTTAATAAATTTTCTATACACATTAAACAATGTTTAAGTATATAAATTTGATGTTTTTTAAGATGCCAACAATAATGAAATCGTTATTTCTGTATTTAGTCTATTACTTTTAATATTGATAAATAGTGGATATTAATCTATTATGATTTGGTTGTTTTTGTTTATCATAAGAAATCCTTTGCTCATTTACTTATCATTGGCAAAATAGTACGACGGTTATTTAGGTAAAATATGTTAATATTCATTTCAATAAAGCCATATAATAAAATCGTCAAAAATGAATGGAATAGATATACAGTTAAATATTTTAAAATCTATTCATGGATGAGGGTAAAGGCAATGCATATTTTAGGATAATATTAGTTGCAAGAATTTTTTTTACCAGCGAATACGAAAATTGTTTGTTGTGCGCATATTCATATGCGCATGTGCGAATTCAGTGTCTCAGATTAAAATATTAAAAAAAACTGTTGGTGTCCCATTGAAATGGACAAAAAAACGCATAAAATTAATAAATTACTATTGTCATTCAACCAATTATAATAGAAAATCAAAAACTAGTAAAAATATTATTGATTTTGTAGGTAGTATAACAAAATTTTGATAATTAAAAATAATTATAATAAAAATAACCACGCCTATGTAAACAAATGCCACAACAAACAAATGGTACGAACTAGGAGTAGAAATTTAATTAATGTAATTGTTGTCAAAACAAATTTATCGCAAAATAAATAATACTTTTCCGTTTTACTTTTTGTCTTATATTTTATCTCGTGCTATCTGTCAAAAATTCACTGGTAAAAAAATTCTACTATATTTCGGAAAAGAAAGAAAGTCAAAATATTAATAAAATATGATATTACAATATTGGCCGGTCAAAATTAAAAATTAAATAATACCGAAAGCTTAACAGTATGTCGTTGTAAGCTTCTATGTTCACTTTAGGCCAATCGATTTGACGTAGACGTTGTTAATAAATAAATCAAATAAAGATAGAATAATCGATAAATATTGCTAAATAATGAAAAAATATTGACTGACTTTTATAAAACATAATCAATTGAATTTATACCTTCAAGTGAAACTCTACCAAATTTTGATTAAATTGTAAAATAAATACAGACTACGGATATTTAGATAGATATATTTATATATATATATATATATATATATATATATATATATATATATATATATATATATATATATATATATATATATATATATATATATATATATATATATATATATATATATATATTGTTTTAAAAAATTCATATATATATATATATATATATATATATATATATATATATATATATATATATATATATATATATATATATATATATAAAATATATATATATATATATATATATATATATATATATATATATATATATATATATACATATATATATATATATATATATATATATATATATATATATATATATATATATATATATATATATATTTATTTATATATATTTATTTTTATATATATATATATATATATATATATATATATATATATATATATATATATATATATATATAAATTTTATTTTATTTTATTTATTTTTAATTTTCTGATTTAATACTGATTATATACTATTTTAACTTAAAACATGCATAGCCAATTACACTTCTAAAAGGGTTCTGTCAATATCAAACTTTATAATTAATAATTACTTTTCAAATACATTGAATGATCACCAAATAATCTCGTTTATTTATTTCAGTTGCAATAGAATTGATTGTCCAACATATTCAAGATTTTTTAAAAAATCGTACGGATGCAAAATTATTAATTGTACAACATACAAGTACCTTATTACAAGGAGGTAAGGCGTACAATAGGACCGAATCTCTTACAGTACACAGGCCACATTAAAATCGAACTGTTTATTTTTAATATATAATATTTTTAAGAAAGTTATAGTTACAAAATGTTTGTTAAGAAAATTGCATCGATAAATCACGGTACCATTCATCATTAAGCTTCCCCATAAAATGTGAATTAACAACGAGATAACATTTTTTAAAGTTCTATGTAAACATATCAACTACGACGCGATTTTTGATGAACAAGTATCGCGTTAGTTATCATAAAATTAAGAGGCTTTATTAAGAGGTTATTATCGCTTTTATTTATTTATCTTTAACTTTTTTTGCTAATTTGAAATTTCTGCATCTTTAAATCTGTATATATCAGAGAATTGAGCGTCCTAAGTTTCATATATGAGCAATATTGTTACTTTTCGCCCACTTTTGTGGGGTGGTCTTGGATTTTGCTTAAATTTTAGTATGTGGTAGGAGTTTACCAAAAAAAACTATTTGCAACTTTTCAGCCCTCTAGGGTCACCTGAACTCGAGAAACCGCTATTAAAATTCCCCAAAAAGGCCAGTTTTTACCCTGTTTTCAAAGACCATTACTTCTAACACTATTCAGCCGATTTAAGTTCAACAAATGACATTTGTTTTAAATTTATGTTCTTATTCTTAAAAAAATTAAAATCCCCACGTAATAGGGTTCAGTTTTGGGGACCAAATAATTGCTTAGCGGTCATTCTAAAATTTGACCATTTTACAACGATTGTCAAAATTGTACCAGCAAATATAGGACATTAAACCTAGTAAACTAAAATTTATGCTTTAAATTCTGAAATACAGCTGTATTTTCTCTTCAAAATCGGATAAAATGAACGTTCATGGATGTGATGAATTTGAATTTTAAAAGATATTAAAACTGTCATATCTTTTTTTCTAGACCCTTTTAGAATTTTGTAAGAACCTTAAATTAAAGGTCTCGGTCTCTACTTTTAGTTCCTATATCGTAGTGTTACTATACCATAGTGTTTAAATTTTCTCAGAATGTGGAGAAAGAGCTACAACAATAGGGTGTACTGGCTTTCTTGAAAATAAAAATACCCTATTTTAGAATAAATTTTACTAATAAATTAAAATAAAAAAAAATGCCAATTTCTTGTTAACTAATAGTTTTTATTTACTATATATGTATTTCGAAAGCTATGCTTTCATCGACAGTAGTTTATATCAAAACTACTATTATATATTAAAACTACCTATTTCAGAGGTTAAAATGAGGTGTATAGAGGTTCGGGCCAAGAGAAATTTTAGTAGAAGTTTATTATACTTGTTAAGCACTACTTACAGTTTAATTTTTGTATCATTTGAGATTGCCAGAAAAAAGTACCACAGGGTGGTTATTTTGTAGTGTTATCTCACTAGGTGAGATAAATAGTGAGATAAAGAAATTATGTTTAAATGATTTTTTTTATCTAATATAATCGATCAATGACAAATATTTTATCTCACCTAGTGAGATAACACTACAAAATATGCAAAAAAACGCAATTTTCTCGAAAATGACAATTTTCAAACAGTTGTATCTCTGAATCTAAGGCATAAATTTTAGTTTACTAGGCGACATTTTAAAGATAAGATCATAATCTATCAATTGTGCCCATAATTATGAAAGTGGTCTAAGTCAAAATTTGAAAAAAATGAGTTTATCCGTTAAATCGCATCAAATTACTTCAAACTAAATTAGTCCAATGTCCAATGTAATTTGTACGATATTGTCAAAAAAGACCCGTCATAGAGTACTTGTTATTTCAACAAAAATGTAATTCATCTAAAGTTAATTATGATAGTAATCTAAGACAAAATTTAAAGAAAAAAAACAAAAAAGTTGAACAAAATGTCAAAAATAATTGCCAAAACGTTGTGTTGCAAAGTTTTTATATCGTTGGACCATAAGCCCATAAAAATGAGCTGTTTCTCCTAAATGTCAAAATTGCTCTTTTTTAAGAGAAAGTTAACAAAAGTGACAAAATAAAGAGTTCGGAAAATAATTAATAAATAACACTAGAATTTCGAAGTTTGCTTTTCGGTAAGTCATTTATACGCCGTTCAGTTAATTATGAAAATGGTCTAAGTCAATTCAAACTGTAAAAATCATATTTCGGAATGAGATTTATGCAAAATTTCACATGCATAATAAGCTTTCATTATTGAAGACTAACAAAGCCCTAAAATAAAATTTTTCATAATAGAGAAATGTTTTTCAATTTAATCATTTGCAAACCTTTAAATATCTCAAAACAAGAAATGTATGACTTAGACCACTTTATTGGTCTTTATTTTACCACTTTATTATTTATTGGTACAATTTTGACAGTCGTTATAAAATGGTCAAATTTTAGAATGACCGCTAAGCAATTATTTGGTCCCCAAAACTGAACCCTATCACGTGGGCTTCTATTTTTTTTTCAAGAATTTATTTATTTGTTTAATCGTATGATTTAAAGAAACAAAAAAAAGTTTACAAAAATCACAAGTCGACAACCAAATTTCTCAAATAACTAACGCCTTCTACAGGAACCTCATTTAACTTGATTATGCCACCATTGAATTTGAGTAAGGGACGTTCATTCACTATGTGGTTCGTTGTTTGAATAACTCCACACATATACATAAAGGTGTGGGATATAGGTCCCACTTGTTCATCAGGTAATTACATCGGTCATGTGTTGTTCTGAAACGATTCAGTCTGGTCCACTCTTTACGACTAAGATCGAAGCCGGAAACACAACAAGTAGGGTCGATCACCAAACTGGCATTTGGAACAGGTGGAGTTCCACATACATTTCCATCTTTCCTTCATATCAAACTTAATTGCGGAACTTAAATTCGGAACAAATAACCATGATGGTTTTCTTGATGGCAAACGAGTTCAGGTAAGTCTTGCAAAATGTCATAAAGAATTGAGTTCTGATGTAGATGACACTTTTCAAATTCTTTAATGCAAGCAGATTCACGTCTTAATGACCCAGGTTCAATGTTGGCTACGACAGAAAGCCATGGTAAAGGTGTTGATTTTAAAGTTCCAGTTATAATTCTCAAAGCATTGTTAAGTTGGACATCAATTGTATGTGTATGAGAAGAGTTAAGCCAAACAGGAGCACAATATTCAGCGCAAGAATATATGGTATTTCTTCGTTAGCAAACCATATCATTTAACGCAAACGATTGAATAAAAAGTCACCACAAATATACTAGTGCAAGAACTGAAGATCTTAAAGTACATACATCAGCCCCCCAATTAGTTCCGGCAGTTTTTCTAATGATATTCACCCTGGAACATAATTTTTTAACCAGTTTTTCTAAATGCGTCTTAAAAGACAATGTTCTGTCAAGTGTGACTCCAAGGTATTGAGGAGTAGAATTAAAACGAAGTGGGATTTCAGTTCAAACTTGACTTTTAATTCTTTATGAGCTTCTTTGTTGTTCAAATGAAAGGCACATACTTCCGATTTAGAAGGATTAGGTGTGAGTTTCCAGCTACGAAAGTAATTGGCCAATATTGATAAATCGCTCTCCAAAACTATTTCACATTCTTTTAAAATAGTTGTTTGAATAGTTATAGCAATATCATCGGCAAATTGATTGAACAGCTTTGATTTAGTTGATGGTAAATCAGCTACATATAAACTGAACAAAATTGGAGAAAGAACGCTTCCTTGAACGAGACTATCGTTAAGACAACGACTGCTACTTGTTTTTCCATTTAATGAGACCTGAATAAACCGGTTACTTAACATCGAATCGATAAGATTTACCATACAGGAACAGCGTAAGGTTATTGCTAGTTTTAAAAGTAATCCATATCTCCAAACAGTGTCATACGCAGCAGACAAATCCACAAAAGCTACTTCAGTTTTCAATTTCTTCTGAAACCCAGCTTCAATAAAACAAGACAAAACCAAAACTTGATCAGTACAACTTCTGTTTTTCCTAAAACCAGCTTGGGTTTTAGGAATTTTTTCATCTATGATTAGATCAATAGGATGTAAAATCATCCTTTCAAATATTTTAAATAATGTACTCAACAAGGAGATAGGTCTAAAGTAAGAAAAAAATCAGACCCATTCTTTCCAGGTTTTACTACAACTAAAACTTTTGCTTTTTTAAATAAAGTTGGTAGTTGAGCTGAACAAGATTTTGTTAAAGAGTTTTTTTAAGAATAAGAACTTAAAACTAAAACAAATGTCACTTGTTGAACTTAAATCGGCTGACAAGATTTAGAAGTAATGGTCTTTGAAAATAGGGTAAAAAATGGCCTTTTTGGGGAATTCTAATAGCGGTTTCTCGAGTTCAGGTACCATAGAGGGCTGAACATTTGCAAATAGTTCTTGGTAAGCTCCTACAACATACTAAAATTTAAGGAAAATTCAAGACCCCTCCCCACAAAAGTGGGCGAAAACTAAAAATACTGCTCATATATATTCGATACATAAATATTTTTATTAGTGATTATTCGTTACCTAATCGGATTTCAGATGCTTTTTTCTCTTTTGTTATATTTATTTATGTATTTTAAAAAAGTATTTAAATATTTTTGTTAAAAAGACAGTGTTGAAGACCGATATGTTCCTATATCTGATATTTTATTTGTTTCAGTTTCAAAGATATACAATATAATTAGAACATAAAGACTATTAGATTGAAAATTGTTTGTAATTATTAAAAATTAGAGCCAATTGTATATAAGTTATTTTTATCCAAAAGCTATAATGATTCCTTTATTGGCAAACTTTAGAAATATTTTACAAACGAGATTCGTATGTTATCATATGTGTAATTAGATAGAAAGTTTATATTATTTAGTTAGTTCCCGTTCTTTTCATTGTAATCTAGTAAAAGTTGAATAGTTATTTTAATAGTAAATAACAAATAAATGAATTCTTTATCAATTAAATAGCAATAGTATATTACATGTCGAGTCGACAAGTCTGTTGTCGAGGGCTTAGATAGTGTTCCAAGGCAGCCGATTGCCGAGTGGAACGGGGGTAAGAATAAGTTTGAGGCATGATGCCGCTGATTTCATCTGAGCACTGCTGATGACGATATTTGTAAAAAACAACGAGGTCAGCAACAGTGCGACGATGTTGTAGGGAATCAAGTTTTGATGTCAAAGTTCGATCACCCACAATTCGTATAGCTCGCTTTTGAACAGAGTCCAAGAGGGCCAAGATGGAAACAGAGGCAGCACCCCAAACTTGACAGCAGTACTCCATACAGGGACGAATATAGGACTTATAAACATGGAGCAATTGGTATGGAGAGAAAAATTTTTTGCATCTATTTAGGAGGCCGATTTTTTAGACGCGCTTTTTGCCATCGCCATTACATGATCGTTCCAGAGTAGGTCATTTGAAACTGTGACACCCAATAAACGAATGTTTTTACATTCACCTATTGGTTCATCACACATACTAAATAAAATATCTTTGGGGAACTCGGTCTTTAATCTGGAAACAATCAACAGCTGTGTTTTGGTAGAGTTGAAATTGACAAGGTTTTGGTCACCCCAGTCGGCGACTTTATTCAGATCTTTGTTCACGTTTATGCACGCGTCTCTCCGGGCAGGATTAATTCGTTCGTGCATTTTACCTTTTGAAGGAAGGGGCTCGAACGACTTGTGCAGAGTACTATCATCTGCAAAACTATTTATTGGGTTGCTGGTGATTTTCAACCATTCGTTGATATAAATCAAAAATAGGGTTGGGGACAATACTGAGCCTTGGGGTACACCAGCGTTAATTAGTTTAGACTCAGAAGAAAATCCGTCTAAGGTTACCGAAAAGTATCGGTTGGATAGAAAATTTTGAATCAGCTTCACAACATTGGGATGAAAACCGTACGCAACGAGCTTGTTGATTAAGTTGGCATGCCAGACGCGATCGAATGCCTTGGAGATGTCTAAAGCGATAACGTATGTTTCACCACTTTTATCAAGTATGCTGTTCCAACAATGCGCTACATAGTTTAATAGATCGGTAGTTGATCTTTTGTTTCGAAAACCGTATTGGCTGTCGGATATTAAATGATTTTCTTCCAGAAATTTTGAAATATGTGTATTAATATAATGCTCGTAGACTTTGGATAGGACCGATAGTAAAGCTATTGGCCTATAATTTGAGATATCGGATTTTGGTCCCTTTTTGGGGACGGGCTGGACATTTGCCAACTTCCAGCACGAGGGAAATATACCAGATTTGTAGGATTGGTAGAATATTTTAGTTAAAGTTGGTGCAAGTTCTTTGGAAAAGGTTTTTAAAATAATGGGTGGAATATTGTCCATTCCTGAGGCTTTGTTGATGTTTAACCCCTTTAAAAGTTTAGCGACTATTTTGGGTTTGAAGTGAAGTACATTCATATTAACTCCTGAAGACTGGATTTGGGGTATTTCTTTATGAGTTTCCAAAACAGTGGAGTTCAGAGCAAAGCGTTCAGCTAACAAGTTAGCTTTTCTTGCGGGATCATTGACGATTAAATCACCATCAATAAGAGGGGGAATAGAAAATTTTGTACCAGAATTTAAAGAATTAATGGCACTGTAAAAACTCTTGTCAGAAACAGACATAGACGTAAGTTTTGAGGCTTTCGCTCTGTCAATTTCAGACTTTTCGTTTGAGATAATCTGGTTAGATATTTTGTTGGCCTTTAGATATTGGGATCGATTAGTGGGAGTTTTGTTATGAATCCAAATATTAAATGATCTACGTTTGTTTCTAAGTGCCGTTTTGACAGCTTTCGAATACAAGTATTTTTGTTTGGGTTTTACTATGGAGAAAGGGACAAATTTATTGATAGCAAATTGGATGGTTTCTGTAAAGTTTTGAGCAGAAACATTTACATTGTCAGTGTAAAAACAATGACGGTCGAAAGGGAAACCATGAAAAAAATTTTGAAGACCACTCTTATCCATTTTTGAGTAGTGAAATGTTTTACGGGGTTTGGGAGCTGTAGTTTTAAGTAAATCAGTTTTGACAACTGATGAGATTAAATAATGATCAGAATTTCCAATACTACCTTTCGCGACATCGACACTCGTAATATCTGGCATTGTGGTAAGATAGAGATCTAAAAGAAAACCATTATCACCGCCATTACGGGGAGTGAAAGTCGGGCTTTTAACAATTTGGAATAGGCCCTGAGACGCGGCAAAAATTTCTGCCAGTTTTCCACTATTGTCAACATCGTCGGTCGATTTGGAGAATTCCAACCATGATTTGTTGTGGACGTTGAAGTCACTGGTAACGATAACTTCACAATTAGGGGACTTTGCTCTAATCTCGTCCACAATTTTTGTCAGTATATTAAAAAAGTTTGGGTTACGTTTGTTGGGGCACCGGTATAAAGCTATAGTAAAAAAAGTCATATCTGGAAGACAAATCTTTAAAACCATTGTATTGAAGCCGTCACCGTGTAGTTCAAAATTTGGAAAGCGCGTGTACGCAACACTCTCGTGAATTAATGCGCATTCGCCCTGATGGAGTTTGAAAGCTGATTCGAGCCTATATTTGGAATTAAGCGATTCTATAAAGAGAAAATTTTCAGAAACTTGTGTTTCTGTAAGGAATAGAATGTTCGGTTTGTCGTGCTCAAGATGATGTTGCACGTGGTCATGGTTAGCGTTTAATCCGCAGATGTTTTGAACATGTATTTTAAAATTTTTTATTGAATCATATATGTTTTGTCCCTGCAAATTCCGTGGACGTGCCGCTTTATTGGCGGGTGGATTGCGCAAATTTGCTTTACCACTTGCAGACTTATTTTTTTTCGGTTGTACTGCCATATATATATCAAAAGGGTTTTATTTTATTTTTTTATGTTTTATTTTAAAATGGATAACTAAGTAAAAAATCCTATCATACAACAAAATATGACATATGCCAATATTTCATGATAAGATGAAGAAATAATAACAAAATAATAAGTAAAACAAATTGTGTGAAATTTGCAGAAAACAAAACAAAACTAAATGCCAATAATCCAGCTGATGCAGCGCACCCCAGACGCACCGCCCACCACCTCAATCGAGGCACAAAGCCCACACATAACTACGTGTTGGTCCGATTCCCCGGAAGAGCTAATGAGCGGTACCGCTACGGAACGCTGCCCAGCTAAGACTGGAAGTGCTGCCGTTGACTAATTAAAGTTCGTCCGCCAGCACCCTAAGATATCATCTTGGCTAATGACAGTTCCTGCCATTGCCAGTGGTATGTGATATCTCACGCTAACTCATATGATGACATACTATATCAAGAGCCAACAGCAAGCAAGTGTAAATGGTATAAAATATAGTTAATTTGATGGATATTCGCTGTATATTCAATCTGTGGATCTCAAACATCTAAGGTAAGTAACTTTTTGATTATTTTTAAATAACCATAACAGATTTTCAATCTGACGAAAAAATAAATTGGACTTGTTAACAATCCGTATTTCTGACCGTTACTAGTAATTTGGATTATTCTTCTATATTGTTTTCGTAATTTTTACCGAAACAAACATAAAAACAAACAAATATAAATATTAATATTAAAAATATCTGAAAATTGTGACAAGAAAGTGTTTAATGCTTGTTTAACAGAGTATTATCACCAACTCGATACCATACGAGTTATTATTCGGGACCAACTTAATGAGTTTTTTTTATCAAACAACAACAGAAATGAACTTTCCTAAAGATGTTTTACCTTTGTGCACTACTCAACTCCTTAATAAAAACTAAATCCTTCTTATTCTTCCCAAATGATCAATATTCAAACGATGTTGCTGAACAATTGAAATAAATTTTATGATAACGAAGAATTAGTCTATTATATGATAAGGAAGACAATTTATAGTAGCAATTATGACAAAATTTTAATATGATAACATTTAACACTTACTGCAAATTGCATTAGAAAGATAAGAATTGGTCACGTAAACGTTTCAATTGATAATTTAACTGAAAGGTTGGTAATTGATTAATTATTTCCTTAAATCACAAGTACATATTGTAAAATGTTTGTGATTTTATTTATGCCTAAAGCTTAAACTGAAAATAATCGACATATGATAGTTTACTTTTTATTTTAAAAAAATATATATAATTAAAACTATAGTAATAGTAAAGTTAAGTTATAAATATACATATATTAATACAATTTGAATAATTCAAAACAACTACAATTCAAATTAAATCAGTAATAAGTGACTGATTTAATTTGAATTGTAGTTGTTTTGAACTATTGAATTTGTACTAATATCCATTTTATTTTTTCGTACACTAAGTGGAATGTTTCATTCTCCATTTCTAATTCTCAGGAATGTTTCAATACTTAAGTTTTTTTCTTACTTAAAACTCACCAGACTAACTTTATGTGGAAACCATACTAATTTTTGCAAACCTAAACAATTTATACATGATTTGGTTGATGTTAAGTGCATTTTGTGTTAAAATAAACGTTAAGTTTACTATGCAATTGATTAACAATTTACGTTAACCATCTAAATATGAATAAATGCATGACAATTATAAAGAATAATTGAAATTTTAACTCAATGATCAACTTTCTTATTTTTTAATTTCGTTACTTGAACGCAATAATTCAAACAAACGCATTAGCGTAGATTTTATGTTACCTAAGTCGCTGATCAATAACCCCTTATGTTTATTCCTATGTACCGCTTCCATAAAAGTTAATTTTCGTTCACTAAACACTTCTTCAACTAAAGTTATTTCAGTCTATACGTTGCATATGTGTTACATTCTGTAACATACGTTTAGTTATGCTAAAATGCTCACTAGTATGTCGAAAATGCCAAGCTATTTCGTGATTATTGATGATAACCTCCAAATATCTACATGTCGTAGCGAAGTATTCTCTGCTACCTAAAAATGCTTATAGATGATGCATAATGCAAAAATTCCCATATAATGTAAAAATATTTCCATAATATGGAGTCTAATGACAGTGGAAAAATTCTACTTAAGTAAAATAAATAAATGATGAAAAAGTTTCAACTTCGAAATTGTCATCGCCTCAACGACGTAATCGATAGCGTGTCTGCCGACACGCACTGATTCGAACAAGGCACTGAAGAGGAAGGTTCGAATTCATCCGAAACACGATAATGAAAAATGATTTTTTTCTGAGAAACTTCCAACCATACATTTGAATTGAAAAAATTCCAATTACTTCTTTACTTACTTGAGTTTAATTGATCTCAAAAATCCGCAACAGTTTATAGATGATTTTATATTTCAAAAACTTAGAAACATCTGCATAATAAAATAGGCTTCTCCTTATTATAATTGGCTCACTTGGTATATGTTTTGTGTTTGAAGTTTTGCAAATTCTGTGATTTTTTTTCTGTGTGTTTTTGGTAGCAGGAGGTATCCAGATGATGATTTGAGTTTTGGTAGCTTCGAGATGTCCAAAGATATTTAATAATTGAAGTTTCAGCTAGTGGCGTTGTTGAATGATGAAACTTGAGATGAAAACCTTCAGATGAATATCTTGAGATGAATACTTCAGATGAAACTTGATACCATCAATTAAAAATGCTTTAGGTTAAAATGAGATAGATTTCTTTGCCGGAAAATTGTTGAGTGCTTATAAAGATGATAATACATCGTCTTATATTCCAGGAGTAGTATTTATAACCTTTCAGTTATACACAACATAAATTAAAAAATATACTTTAATCAGCTGTGCGAATCAAGCTCGGCGAACTGCCAAGTTTCAGGAAAATCAAAAATGGTCAAGTTTTCACAACTCTGTCTAGAACACGTTTTTCATCTATTTAAACTTATAATGTCCTCTTTTATATACAAGTACGGTTCAATTTTTTATCATGTTTTCCTTTTTATAAAATATTTCATCTTTATTTTCTGGCCATTTCCAAAAGGTTCCTGCAGCCACCATTACGTTTACTTTATATTCATTATCTTAAACGAACGTTACAACTCCAGGATATAATGAGTTTTCATACTCAACCATATACCAATCCCCAGCTTTTATATCTGATTTCCCTTTTTGTTACTCAAAATCTATAACTAAATAAAACCCCTCTGTTTCTTCTACCTTTGTTCTTAAATGATGGATTAACTTAATGTTTTCAATGAGGGAAGCTTGTAAAAATGCTTTGTATAGATTTAGATTTTGGCTACGCATCTTAATATTAGCTGGGGTGATTTCTAGAATATTTATTTTAAATGGCTAGTCGTGTGCTGCAGAAACAAACTCACTTGCATTGGTGACAATGTATTTTCGTTTTAGTACAGCATTTTGCACACTTCTTTTTATGGATCCACCTATCCCATCAACAGAACCTTTACCATGAGAAGAGGCAAAATAGTTTCAGGTTAACTTTTTTCCCTTGTGATGCTCAAGAACATGCAAGGTTGAAGCTATGTAACGATTTTTAAATTGGCTGCTTGGCCCATCTGACCAAATATGTACATATTTTGTTTCTTCAGAAAATTGTTCTAGTATGCAGTCTATGTAAGGTACTACAGTTTCTTTGGAATGACTTAAACTGTCCGAAATCAAAACCATAGAGTGGTGCTTACCAGTATACCATGCTGACACGGCATGTTAATTCTGAACAGAGGACTAGTACCTTTTACTTTGGTAACTTACGTTACATACATATATTGGTAACTTACGTTACACATTTTGATTATTGCACAAAAAACAAATAAGTAATATTTAAAAGAAAACTATTGCTGTCAGTTTAGTATTCACATATCAGTAAGAAAATCTGAAATGATTAACATTGTTTTTCCAATTCTTATTTTCTAATAAAACTGTTTACAAGTTTTAGTAACTTACGTTACATGTAACAGTTTACTTTTGAAATGTATATAATTTAGTTAATTTAACTAAAAAACTTGTTTAAGAAGTGTACATTATTAACTTTAAGTGCAATTATCAATATTTATCCATTGTTACATTTATTTTAAAGAAAATAATGTAACTTACTATTGTTCAAAAATTGACAATGTGACATATGAAACTTCTAACATTTCTAAACCAAATAATATGCAAAACAATCCCTTTACTGTAATTTGATATTTTCACTGTTTTTCGCCACCAGCATGGAATGTCCCAGATGAGCATTTTTGCATTATATTTTGCATTACAGATGATAGCGTATAATGATGATGTTGATATCAGCCCCGTTCGATTTGACTGAAGCAGTTGAAACAACTGAAAAATTATATGCAATTGTTGTTGTTTTTTCAGTTTATTCAGTACACAGTTATGAATGAAACTTTCAATTCGCTTGATTTTGGTGCTAAAACAATGGGTCTGGAAATAAATTATTCGAAAACCAAACGATTTCATGTGGGGCGATGAAGAATCTGTCGGGGCTGAATCCTTTTATTATTTAGGAGCAATGCTCGATTCAATCAAAAGCATACTAACAGATACTATTGAATTCCTGGAGAGTATCTATTTAGGGAATCTAGTATATCGGCAAAGATCCTACATTAAGCGTATAATTGTCGTACAAAAGATCTCAAAATCAGAGACTGGAGCGGACGAATTTGTCACACCCACAGATCAAAACTTGATTTGATTTTATTCTTTGTTAAAGAGAATAAAATAAATTGATAAAACATATATATGATATACAGCGATCAGATTTAAAAAAATTGAGTAATTATATCATAAAATATAAATTTGAAAGATAAGATGAAGTCATTGTACTCGTTAAAGTTTAGTTAATATGTATTTTCTATATAACATTTCCTACCGTAATTTGCATTCAGTTTTATTATTCGTTTTGTTAAATTTTTCTAATCTCCATCATAATTTATAAATAACTTCTAAAATTTTAAATCAACACAAATATCAATATACGACGGATGATTTACAACTGCAAAAATTGAATTCTTCATAAAACACACTTTTCATATAACACACATTATACGATGCCTGGAAAAAGCTATTGGGTTTAGCTCGTACGATACGAGTTGCAACTCTTAAAAATGGAAAGCGAGTTCAAGGTTTGTTCAACAGAACACTGGTGGAAGTTTACTCAATACATCTCTTCGATGGTGACCTACGGTAACTTGATCATGCACAGCGATGAGGAAGAAATAACGTATGGTTTTACCTTGAGGCTAAATACCCTCCTCTTGGGGAAAAGTCAACATTAAAAAAGAATAAAAAAATATCAGACCCGGTAAACAAAAAAATAAATAATTGTCTCTGTACGTAAAGAAGGACCAAACTACTGGATCAGAACGTGGAACATACCCAGTCTGAGCAGTCCGGATGCTCTTAACAGTCTAAAGACATCGGCGGAGAGGTATCAAATGAAAATCATCGCTCTGCAAGACAATAATCGGCAAATAACATCTGGATAGTCATTCTCTTTACTGGAGTGGTCATTCTTCTCGAAAAGAATTTAGTACGGGTTTTCTTGTGGCTGTACGGATTGAAAAAGCGGTGGTAAAATTCTTCCCGGTTAATGAAAGGATCTGCTACCTATGGGTTTGTAGCAATAACTTCCCATATTATTTTGAAAAGTTTAACTCCTGCTTTTTTGAATAAAAAAGAAAAGTTACCTGGTAGAACGATGATTGTAAAAAAACTTTAAAATATTTATTGCCATTAATTTCATTCGTTTTTTCATTCCTCTGAATTATTTAAGTTTTTTCTATAACAACTCTTTTTGATTAATTTCAATTTAATCAAATTTTGATTAGATATTAGAATAAGAAATATTGATGTTGAGACTTTAAAAAAATCAAATATGTAAAATTTAGTTTACGATAGTAAAATAACTATTGTGTAAATAACAAAAATACCATTAATTCTGCACCTGTGGCATAAATAATCATTATAAATGAAGAAGTATTCTTATTAAAAAAAATGTTTATCCGAAGCACATTTATTAAATTTACACTAATTTGCTCCAATATAAAGTCAATATCCCTCCCTAACCGATAATTTTCCAGAATTTTTTTTAATTTAAACTTAGATATTGTATAGTGTATAGTGATAATAAATTATAAATTTAAGTCTCTGAATATCAGAAGATGCGATGCTAACTAGGGAACTAAAATTTGTTAGTATTGATCAATTTTCTTTGAGTATTTTTTGAACGCTAATTTTAAAGTTTTCAGGATATCCTGGGTTGCTCAGTAAAATTAATAGCTTTTTTCGTAATAAATAGATATTTCTCTGCATCTATTAGTTTTCTACATACATTTCTTTCTATTTGTTATAATCTAAGGTTTGCAACATTTTTGTTTTGGTTATAATACCTTCGAAAAGTATTTTTTTTTAAATTTTATTGCATTTTTACATTTACTCGAAACCCATAATATATCAGTCTTCGCAACGATCAATTGGAATAAGCTTGCCAATACCCACGTGTTTTGTTTCTGAAAAAATAGAAGCAGAAATGTTTGACTTATACAAATCTGTAAGTCCCTGTCAATCTGCAGTTCTATAATCCCAAACAAGACTAGGATCAGATTTAATCTGTTTAGAAGCTTATAAATTTAAATATATGAAAATAAAATTATGATCTGTTCCACCTAAAAGTTCTGATACTCTAAATTGTACCAACGAAAGATCCTTTATCAAAAAAAAAATAAAGCAATTCACTACTTTGGCCAGGATTGTTAGAAACTCTGGTAGGTTGGTCCATTATCTGAGTTAAAAAAATATAAAAATAAAATAATAATATAGTATATATTTTGTTCTCAATAATGAAACCCCAACAAAAATATTTGTTTTCCAAGGCAGCCAAATTGGCCATTTGAAACAAATGTAGATTATTTAACATTTGGATCAATAACAAAAATCCCTTAAATCATTCCCAATATCTAAAGCTCAATAAAATATCGAACCAGATCAAATATAAATAATCAAAAACGAAAAAACAGAAATTAACAGGGCGAGAGCGGAAAACTTTCTACCATGTTCATTTCTTCCACGTTGCTCGCGGAATGCTTTGCTTTAAACTCGACCGTTTTGGAAACTCCTAAAGAAATGTCGCAAATCCAGTCTTCAGGAGTCCAGTCCATCCAGACTTGCACCTCCTCTTACCCAAATTTTCTACAAATCCTATAAATCTTGTATTTTTTTCTTCATGCTAGAAGTTAGCCAATGTCCAGCCCTTCCCCAAAAATGAACATTTTGCAAAATGTGATATTTCAAATCATAGATCAATAACCTTACTCTTAGTCATATCTAAAATATACGAGCAATATATTAATACACACATATCCAAATTTTATGGGGCAACCTTTTAATATCTGACAGCCAATACGGTTTTCGAAACAAAAGATCAACAACCGATCTATTGAACTATGTAACACATCTTTGGAACAGCACACTTGAAAAAGCTTGACAAACGAAAAGCTTGAATCGCTGCCGGTATTCAAACTTTCTACTCAATTAACCCCTCCTTAGATCACCGTTTGTATCAACTATAATACCAAGCTCAAGTTATACAAGACATTGATTAGACCGGTTGTGATGAATGAGTCACAAACATGGACCCTTACGCAAAATGACGAATCGCATTTATCTGTATTATGAGCGTAAGATCCTACGCTACATTTTTGGCCGACTTAAGACAGACGATGGAGAGTACAGAACCCAGTATAAATTTGAGATCAGAGACCTTCTTGAGGGTCCTGATATAATAAGTTGTATCCGTTCTAATAGGATTGCTTGGTTTGGGCATGTTCTACGAGCCGATTCACAGTCTGGAAAGTAACCGAAATGTATGTTGAATCAACGGCAATTTCAGTTAGTTTTACGTATATTTTTTTCAGTGTAAGAAACCCTCAGTGTAAGAAATCTTCTGTACACCGAAAGAAAAAAATCGGTTACTACAACCTCTTTTGTGCCAACCAAATATTTCCTGTCACAGTGACATCCAATTCGGTCGCATTGCCTTCATAAAAAAAATATGAAAACACAACAACCGAAGATGCTATAGATCTGACAGTGAAGATTCGTTTGACACAAAAGAGATTGTGTATTGATCGAATTTTTTTGTCAGTGTACGAGTAAAATACGTGTTTGTCATATGATCATTTTTAGGTATTTCTCAAACTCCCAACTGTACCATATCTGTTCTACTTAACTCAAAATAACCTCTTTTACTATTGACTTAAATTTTAAGTATTAATTAACTTACATTAACTTACTTGTTAATTTGATTATCTTCTTCAAACTGTGACTCGTGATTATCATACAGAGAATGAAGGTGAGAAATAATGAAATATCAGGAGCATCACACATTACACTTTTCGATATAAGAGAGGTCAAACAATTTTATTTACAGTTGAACCGTTTTCCACTTCGAAAAAGCCATAAAAAATGTTTGTGAAAAACTCAAAGCTTTTTTAACGGCACCCAGATAAATTTTATATGAAAGTTCGACTTCTTAAGGATGATTGCAATTTTTTTTTTAATTTTTTGCGTCCTTAGGTTACGACTTATTATCGACAATGTGTGTCCCTCTCCTAACATCGAACGTAGCTGACTAAAAAATTTCACAAAATTTGCGATAGTAACAAATTCAGTGAATATGCAATTAAAACTATAGCGGCCTATCTGAAATTTATTACTTTGTACTGTGCTAAGAGTGCAAAGCATTAATTTTTTTTTAATCTGGCCGAGTGCACTATCATATAAAAATTAATTGTTTTACAAAAGTAAAATGCACATTTTTGTATTATTTTAATAACATTATGTATACCACTTGTTACTTTACGCAGAATAACTTTAGAAGTTAATTAATAAAAACAACACAAAGTTAATTTTAGGATACTCAATATATATTTCGGCTTGTTAGACCATCTTCAGGAGTATTCTTCAGGAGAATACTCCTGAAGATGGTCTAACAAGCCGAAATATATATTGAGTATCCTCCTATCCTAAATTAACTTTGTGTTTTTTTTATTAATTAACTTCTAAAGTTATTCTGCGTTAAATAACAAGTGGTATACATAATGCTATTTGAATACTTAAGCCAAGTGCCAACGGCAAGCAGTATAAGTTATATTATTCTAATAACTGTGCAGTGTAAAAGTTACTCAAAAATTGTAACGTTATTTGTAAGAAAATTTCGTTTCCAATGTCACTCGACTCCCTTGGTTAAGAATGGTATTTTTACCGCTATAGCGTGAGTATGCTGTATGTGTTATTATGGTTTTCCATATTTTTCACTGTTTGTGTGCTTTCACTGTGAGTATGCTCACTTCAATTCCTTCAAAAAATAAATAAGTTTATGATTATTGGACGCATCGCTATGTTTTTGATAAATATTTAACAAATTTTATATAATGGTATATTTTTTTCAATTTTGTTTAGCCATTCCGGCTCCGGGTATAAGCGGGCTAAGAAAACAGAAAACTGCACAGTTTAAAAGTAATACATATAGAGAAATCTCTTTGAACGAGAATTTTAAAATAATTTTTTTAAGAATCCTATAAGTTCATCTCATTTGCCCAGTTTAAGCATATAGTTCATCTCCCATTACAGATCCCTCAAATAAAACCAATGTTATTTATTTTGGACCAATACACTTTGTTTTGTTGTCACAATATTTTATGGGCAACCGAATTTAAAGGTGGTCGAATTTTGGCTGGTAGATTTACAATTACCGATGTGATCGATAGTAGAAGACCAAGAGACCAATAGACCGAACCCCAACAAAATAGACTAGTTACTATTACGATAAAGCTACTATTTACAAACAAATTTATAGTTCAAATTTGCTTATAAATTTGCCAATGCTTAGAGAACGTTATAGGTTGGGCTAATTTTCACGAACATAGCTCGGTAATTAGTTTTGTTTCTGTTTTTTAAAATTTTTATATGAATATGATATAACAAAGAAACAACCTGTGATGCTTTGCAATTGATGCTTTTTTTGAAATTAACTAAATCAAAGTTAACGTTATCAATTAATAAAGGTGCTTTTTTAATAACGTTTATGTAAACCACGTTTTCTGAGCATTAAGTTTTAAATTAAAAATTAAAACAATTAATTTGAAATTTTAACTCAAATATCTTCGTGCACATGCTTGGGGATAAGAACACCTGACGATATCCTAATACGACGAAAAATTTTGAACCAAAATTTAAAATTAATTGTTTTAATTTTCAGTTTAATACTTACTTATTTAAAAGTATAGAAAACAAGATTTTTCACACACACTATTTAACATATTACGCCAAGAGCGTATAATTGTTTTTGTTCCTTCGAGCAGCTTACCATCTTAAATATGACATTTGGTGGTGCGAATGTACTCTGTTTACAAAAGTAAATTAAATACAAAAAAATCAAAAGGTTGGCAATCCCATTAAAAATTTCGATGATATACCTTAATATTAACACATAATAAGTTCAATTTATTTTAATCAACGGCAAAAAAATTATTAGCAGAATTAACTTATCTATTTTTTTAAGTTTCATTATAAAGAAAATTAAATTAAGTTACATAAATGTTTCTTTGATATTTTAGTGTCCAGTAAAAACTCGGTTAATTTAGTTACTGATTAGTGCTTGTCTTGAAAACATTTTGAATTGAAGTTTTTGATAGTTTTTGGTGAACGTTTTTGTGTTATCAAAACTGCTCTTTTCGTTAAAAAAATATTTGTACTAAAGTACAACAAAAGATTATTTATTATTTATTTTTGTTTTTATTATTAAGGAAATAGTGAACCTAATATAGTGATAAAAAATAAATCAAGTGATAGTAGTTACAGTAATTTGAGTTGGTTAAAGTGCAATTTTATTTATCGTCTATTATAATATTTCCAATTAGCAGGTGAATGAATTTTTTTAAGATTAGTTAATTTAGCTATCGTACTGAACAAAATCAGCAGGCGACTTCTGTTATAAGATAAAAGTTAAAATTGGTTTGCAATGGTTTTTTGGAGAGATTTAACACAAATTGACTTCGTATGATAAGTTCTCAAAAAGAATCATTAATTTTATTCAATTTTCGTCAGCAAACAGAAATAACAGGACAAAGTTGAACATCTTAAACCATGTAAAATATATGACCATCTCCTTACCCATCTTAAATAATGTAAAATAGATCGTTGTACAGATTATTTATTTTTCCAAAACTATCAAAATCAATGTTTTGTCAAGCTCTTCAAAGTTGTACAAAAGAGAAATGAAGGTTTCTAAAGCGATAGTGAAGTAATTGCCAAGGAAAAGTTTTAATTAGTGAATATTGTAGTTTTTGTTGTATTTCCTGATTGAAAGGAATAAATTGATTCACTTGCACATGAACTTTGGAAAAATTCTATCAAAAGGACAAAAAAAATTTACACAAAAACATATAATTTTTGTAATAGTGTGATATCAAAAATTGATGGTTTGTTTAAATTTTGAGTGAATATTTTTTGTGAAGTCGTTTAAAACCTAAAGCTTAATACAGCGATCGAGTGAAGTGAAATTTTCATAGAAATTTAACATCGTGAAATCAAATATAAAAAATCTGCACCATTTTCCACTATGTTGGTACGCAGTTCGTCGTGAAAAAGTTGTGAAAAAGTGCATTTTGTTTTTTTTATTGTTTTTTTTTCCCCGACTACGGTGAAGCAAACAGAAGGGTTATGATTTTGACCGGTATGTATGTATATATGGTTATAAGGTCATCACTCAGCTTCAATTGAATATGGCTACCTATAGGGGACTGTAAGCCATATATAATATATACAAAATAATATAAATAAAAAGTAAGTTGAAAAATTAAAACCTGACTACTAAAAACACACGCTCTGAAAAGTATGAAACAAGAAAATATTCCGATCTGAAATTGTTATGTACAAACTATTCAGTATATATCTAGGGTGGCCCTTAGTTAGGTTGCTTTGATTTCTTTTTTTCATTGTAAAATTTTCGGCACCCCTCCATTTCGTGTCAATACCCATAAAAATATTATTAAAGTTGAGAGGTTTTGTTCTGGGCCTTAAAATATAAATTTAAATTTTTTGTACGACACCCTCCCATTTCGTGTCAATATCCATAAAAATATTATTTGCAAAATTTGCGTACCCCGGCCGCTTAAAGTTGAGAGGTTTTGTTTTGAGCCTAGAAAAAAATTAAATTTTTTGTACGACACCCTCCCATTTCGTGTCAATACCCATAAAAATATCATTTTCAAAATTTGAAATCAATCGTTCAATTTTAATCCGTGCCCCTGGCCACTTGAAGTTTTAGTGGCAATTTAAGTAGACGGGGGCATGCCTTAGAATTGAACGATTGATTTCAAATTTTGCAAATAATATTTTTATGGGTATTGACACGAAATGGGAGGGTGTCGTACAAAAAATTAAAATTTTTTTAGGCTCAGAACCAAACCTCTGAACTTTAGGTGGCCGGGGGCACCCCTTAGAATTGAACAATTGATTTCAAATTTTGCAAATAATTTTTTTATGGGTATTGACACGAAATGGGAGGGTGCGTCGAATAAGTCGTCGAATGTCAAACAAAAATTTAAATTTTTTTTAAGGTTCAGAACAAAGCCTCTCTACTTTAAGTGGCCGGAGGCACGCCTTAGAATTGATCGATTGATTTCAAATTTTGCAAATAATATTTTTATGGGTATTGACACAAAATGGGAGGGTGCCATACAAAAAATTTAAAATCTTTTTTTTAAGGGCCACCCTAAATTATATACTGTCTATTAAATAAACAACTAGTATTATATATGACTTTACGTCCTCTAGAGGTAGCTATATTCAACTAAATGTGACCTCACCGAGGTTATAACCATGTATACATACGTACCAGTCAAAATCATAACCCTTCTTTTTGCTTCCCCTTATTCAGGCAAAAAATTGCTGTTTCTGTAATTTGGGTCTATATTTGGGGATTTACTGAATATTAGACCAATTGGCTAGAGTCAATTCACTCGATTAGATGGCGGTTTAAAATACTTAAAATATCGAAACGAAGATCGTAAATGTAATTGTAAGGGCACTTTGATAGCTGCGGTTGCTCCTCTGCGTTATCGGGTACAGTACGCACAACCAGTATTTGTTATCACAATAAACAAAGGAACAGCCATTAAATAGGAGTGTTACCAGTCCCCAGAGGAGCTTCCAGCTTATGTTATTATTATTACACACGTTGATATAATTTTAACATGTGTACCATAGTCCATAATAAAATATGTATTTACTATATATACAGGGTGAGTTTTTTAAAAAATGCCAGGCATTTATCTCGAGAACCATGCTAGATGGGACAAAATAACCCAAGGTGATATTTGTTAAGCGTCGAGGGGGACGTCCAATGGTAATATTGAATGACCTTGAAACTCATAAGTATTGGATATATATGCCAAAATAGGTTTTTTTTAAATTAGAACCTATACATTTAATATTTTTTTTTAATTAAGTAAATCAAACTACACACTTTTAGCCTACAAAATTTTTTTGTAAAGTGTACGATTTTGTAGATATGATGAAAATTGATTTGCACTAAAGCAAACGTGTCTTCGCTAAGTTCTTCAAAAAAAAAATAAAATTTCGATAAATTAAAAAAAAACAATGAAAACCATTCATTAATTTAAATATTATTGCATCGTGGTCTACTGCGTGAAATTGATTTTCGTTGTTTTTTTTTGATTTATTGAAATTTTTTTTTTTTTCTGAAGAACTTAGCGAAGACACGTTTGCTTTAGTGCAAATCAATTTTCATCATATCTACAAAATCGTACACTTTACAAAAAAATTTTGTAAACAAAAAGTGTGTAGTTTGATTTATTTAATTAAAAAAAAATATTAAATGTATAGGTTCTAATTTAAAAAAAACCTATTTTGGCATATATCTCCAATACTTATGAGTTTCAAGGTCATTCAATATTACCATTGGACGTCCCCCTCGACGCTTAACAAATATCACCTTGGGTTATTTTGTCCCATCTAGCATGGTTCTCGAGATAAAAGCCTGGCATTTTTTAAAAAACTCACCCTGTATATATATATATATATATATATATATATATATATATATATATATATATATATATATATATATATATATATATATATATATATATATATATATATATATATATATATGTATTTTGGATGGTCTTATGCTATTAGCAGGGACTGCAGTGCAGTACGTATAGAGTTGTCACACCCGTAGATAAAAAATTAACCAAATATTTACAAATCAACAAAACATAATCTCTCCATGCGTACAAAATTTTACGTTGATACTGACTATACCTGTAGAGCAAGCAGTTTATCTTGCCCAGAATGTCAAGTGTATGCTCACAGCAATTTACTTAATTACAAGAATCCAAGAAGCCTTGCACATTGAAAGACTGACATCCTATACTTTCATAGAAGTAACAAAAGGGATTAATACAGTAAATCATGCAATATTACTGTTAAGAAAATCTGGAGTACGTGCAGTTTTATTGGGCCAACCTTTTGACCCCCATATCTCGGGTCACAATGGACCTGGGATTTGAAAATCAATGCCATAAGAGATATTTTAGAGAGAGACAAATTAGGCCCGGTCAATAGATAACGAAGTTTCTGAGATATCGTGTTTACATACAGACATACTCACACACGGACAGGAATGCAATCGCATAAACTATCTCTATAGCTTTCGAAAGTTAACAAAATATATGAGTACTTTTTATATCTCGAAAACGATGTTGCTAATAACTATAATTACTCCATTAAACACAACCTCAATTGAATTGATTGATAAGGGACTAGATAATTAGTTTTATCTTACATTTTACAGATAATTTTTTTTACCAAGAAGTTATTCTCATATGTAAACAAGGTAAACAATTATTTTATCAGTAGAAATAAACAAATAAAAGTGACCACATCAATCAGAAATTGACACTGATTATATACATACTGTTCAAAAACTAAAACAAATAAATCAACAAATTGCATCCATCCAAGTATATCAAATATTCTATCGTTTACATTTTGCAAATTGTACAATCATAATATGCAATAATAATGATTATGTTATACAGAAATATGTTACGATTATGTTATTTAATTAAGTTTTAAAGTTTATGATTGTTCTATAGAACTATTCAACCACATTTGATTGAAATACAAAAAAGTGTTTTCTATTGATTATTGATATGAACATAGCAGACAAAAAAGTGATCGATTAGATCAAGGTTAGGCTATTTTATAACAATGCCGATTAAATACACAGTTGAATAAATATAAGCACTCCCAAAAGAAATTAACGTTGTTTGCGGAAATTAATCATTGTTCGAGTTGGAATGACAAATTTATTAAAACAACCTTTTCTGCTCGTGTGTGGACAGAAAGATTTTCGAAACCAGGTGATAATATTATACGTTGTAGCACCTTTTATCGAAATTTTTGTTATGGTCATTGGTCGAAACTGGGTTCCAAGTACTTCTGGGGCGTAGACCCGTCCATATTGAGAAGCTAGACAAGGAGTTCCACAAGGTGGAGTTCTCCCACCTTCATTATTCAACCTTTACCTAAGTAGTTTACCGGCACCATCGGAAGGAATAACCATCATGCTATATGCAGACGACTGCACGGTGTTGCAACAACTCACTAATGTTCTGTTTTGAACACCTACCTTAACAACTTAAATGAATTGTTTAAAACGAGAAAATTGAAACTGTCCACTGAAAAGATCACTGCCACACTTTTCACCACATGGGCGAAGGAGGTAAATACAACACTTAACGTCTGCATTGACAACATACTAATTCCTACGGTCCAAAATCCAAAACTGTTGGGGGTACCATTGGATCCACTACTTAAATTCAACGCTACTGCTCAACAAGTGAGCAAATAACTGAAAAACAGGAATAATGCAGCGAAAACTCTGGCGGATAGTTCATGGAGCAAGGATAAAAACACAATAATAACAGCATATAAAGCAATAGGAAGACCTTAAATTATGCTGCACCTATATGGACACCCCAAGTCGCTGATACTCACTGGAATAAGTTACAAATAACACAACCGGGTGTCTTTTGATGACTAGTTCGAATCTAGTTCTTAATAGCAAGCCACAACAAATCGCGGCCTAAGAAGCCAATCTATCACGCTGCACCAGAATCATCCTAGCGGAGTAGAATTGACATGAGTAGAATTGACCATTCTACATGAGTAGAATTGACAAGGAAATTGTTGACAAGTGTCCCGCATGTGAGGGTACGCCACATGAAGCTAACCACCTATTTAGTTGTCTAGAGAAATCAACCGACCTGACGAAGGAAGATCTGTGGTACGGCCCAAGCAAAGCTGCGGAGTCGGTGCAAAAATTAAGCAACTCCGTCTCCAACTCCAAGCTTTTAAATTTTAAATCCGACTCCGACTCCGATTTATAAATGTAATAGAAAAATATGGAGGGGCTGAAATCTCACAGCTCTGAGATATCAAGACTTCGGTCTGGGTTAAGAATTTTGATATAGTTTTCGGCAAAAAACTTTTATTTATAATTTTTTTTATAAATTTTCTAGTAGACTAACCAACTTTTCAAATTTACAAAACGGGACATGATTGTTATCACCAATTTATATTACCCTGAACGAAATTAGGGATTTACTTTAATACAAACAAATAGTAAAATTTGAAAAATTGATTCAATTTTATTGTATCGTATTTTGAACAGTAAAACGAGAAAAAGAAGAGGATTTTAGTGTGTGACCCCACTTTCGCAATCGATTTTCTTGGAAACTATAAGTCCTTCTAAACTAAAATATCGGATTGGCCATAAAAGGGACTAAATTCTAGGAAAGCACAAAATTTACTTGATTTGTTTTTAAGGAGCTTAAAAATTAAAATCGTTTTCGGAAAACTAAAAAAAGCGGTTATGACGCCTTTCAGATGGATGTTAAGTAAAGGTTGATTTACTGGTTGAGTAACAAAGCTTTTTTATTAATATTTGAGTCCTTAAGTAATGACCAATCTTCAAACATGCATGTGGTTTGTGTGTTTTAAAACGTCATGAAAACTGTGGCGACCTCTCCAAAATTTGAGACCCTGTGACGAATGGTATCATATAAACGACTGACGATTTTTAAAAAGGTAACCACTTTTTATTTAATATTAGTGTTGTTTGGTTTTGATATACATATTACCAATAATCTGTGTTTCTATTCTGTCCTAACTCCATAACTCCAAACTTAATCAACGACAAAAATTTACAAGTCACTAGATTATTAAGTGTAAGTTAAGTTATTTAAAAACTTAGCACAAGCGTTAGTGAGCTGCTTAGTTTTCATAATTCTCTAACTTAGGTAGTTAGCAGTGGAAATAGTTCAATAGAATTCAGACCCAGTCGAGCGAGGCGTCATATAGATGCGTATGCTTAATGAGTTACATCGTAATTTGCTACTAAATTTATAGATTCTAAGTTTACAAAACCCCAAATGGTTGTTGCTACAAATAAATTAAATTATGTATACGTGGTTTATGAATAACGAGGATGAACTTTTAACAGAACCCGTGACGTTCGAATTAACTCCTTGATGCCAATATCATTAAAACCAACTTCAAACTTTATATAATTTAACAAAAGAGTATCGCGATAAAATGAACACTCAAGTCCCATCTTGAAACCTGAAGAGAAGGGAGAATCTTACAGACCGATCTCCATCCTTTCATCGGTTGCAAAACTGATTGAAGCGCTTCTGTTACCTCGGTTATCCAGATCTTGCAATTTGGCGCCCCCTACCAACATGGCTTTAGGACACGCACATAGTACAACCGCCGCTCTTCACAAGATACAAGACCAAATCAGTGATGGATTAAACCAAAAACAACCTTGTGCCAGAACAATATTAGTTGCGCTCGACCTATCAAAAGCATTCGATACAGTGTCGCACGCTGAACTATTAAATGATATATTTAACACCAATATGCCAGGTTTAATAAAGCGCTAGTTGTGCAACTGCCTAAGAGGCCGACAAACGTACGTTGAGTTCCGTAACTCCAAATCTAAGATGAGAGTGCTCAAACAAGGAGTTCCACTAGGTGGAGTTCTTTCACCTTCATTATTCAATCTCTACCTAAGCAGCTCAATCTCTACCTACACCACCAGAAGGAATAACCATCACGTCATATGCAGACTGCACGGTGCTTGCAACAGGGAACAACCAGGAACAACTCACTAATACTCTGAACACCTACCTTAACATCCTAAACGAATGGTTTAAAACCAGAAAACTAATATTTTCCATCGAAAAGTCCACATCTACACTTTTCACCACATGGACGAAGGAGGTGAACACAACACTCAACTTCTGCATTGAGAACGTGCTTATTCCCACGGTCAAAAACCCGAGACTGTTGGGGGTCACATTAGGGGTCACCCACTCCTTAAATTCAATTGGCATGCTCAACAGGTGAACGCAAGATTGAAAAATAGAAACAATGCTCTGAAAGCACTGACTGGCAGTTCATGGGGGAAAGACAAAGAAACAATTATAAAAACATACAAAGCAATAGGAAGACCTATTTTGAATTATGCTGCACCCATATGGACACCTCAAGTCGCTGACACCAACTGGAATAAGTTACAAGTAACACACAACGTAGCGTTGCGAACAGCAACCGGATGTCACTTGATGGCTCACCGAGATCACCTGCACCAGGAATGTAACATATTGCCGGTCCGTCAACACAGTGAAATGCTCACCAAACAATATCTATGGGCCTGTCCTGCAATCCCTGCAATGACACCCTATCCACAACCACACCACCCAGAGACATAAAGCGTACTGCGAAATGCTTCTTAAGTGATGTCAGAAGGAGTGAAATAACGGATAACATTGACGAGCTTGCATATAAAACGGGCTTAAAAACGCTACATACGAGGGTTGTTGAGGACACATTAAAGAACTACGCTCCAAATCGAGTTCTCCAGCGTAAGCCGCCACAGGTCGCTGCGGAAGAGGTCAAACTACCGCGCAGCACCAGATCCACTCTAGCGCAGTTAAGATCCGGTTGGTCACGCATCTTAAATAATTACATGAGCCGAATTGACCACAACATTGTTTACCAGCGTCCCATATGTGAGGGCACGCCACATGATGCAGACCACCTATTTAATTGTCCAGGAAAGCCAGCCAACTTGACGAAGGAAGGTTTGAGGTACCGCCCGAGAACAGTAGCAAAGTTTCTGAATCTGAACATGGAGCCGGAGGAGTAGTACCGTCCGCACCGTCGCTACAACAACAACAACATAAAATGAACACCATATCAGGCTAGGTAAGGGTTAGGTTAGTGTAGGTTAGGGTAATACTGAAGTCTATAAGTTAGAGGTTAAACCTCTAACTTATAGACTTCAGTATTATAAATCGACTCTATAGAATTGACTGGAATTAAATCCGTCGATCATTAGGCATGAGTCGTCGTTTGCGTTACCACTCTCGGCTTTAAATTGCCAAACCGTAATAGTTTTTGCCATGTCATGATCTTTAATGGAAAGTTAGTGTGATTTCTGAAATCAAACTTTTATCTCTGCAGTGTGTACTTCATTTCACAAAAATAATCCAATTTTAATGTATTCTAATATTTTGTCTACAACTTTTTTCACAAAAAATCATTTTTTTAACGAAACGGGTAAAACCCCGTCGCGCTCATAGTAATATCGGGACACAAAATATTCAACTACAAAAATCGTCTGTTCCGTTCAAAACTGGACGGTTGCGACTCCCGTTTTCTAGCCAAAATCAATTCTTTTGCTGAACAACTGTTTCGAGTATATCAGTGTGATTTCATGACAAGACTGAGGTGTTTTTTATCGATAAGGATGCTTTAAAAAAAATCTCGAGGGATCAACATACCTCTCCGGAAGAGTATATAGCACTACATTTTCGTCGCTACAACAACATTATTTACACGTTGTGCACGTCTATTTAGGTTACTTGTTGCGCGAGTTCGTTCGATAAAGATGATAAAAAGCGTTTTTTTAGTTTAAAAATGTCAGTTGTTGCAAACTTTTATGGATTAGCTTGGCATTATCAGAAAAAATTTTATCTCTTCGATCGTTTACAAATAACAAATTTTATAAATTTCTTTCAATTAGCGTATAATCGGCAAAGAAGTATCGAAGTTTTGCTGCAAAATTCAAACCAGTTTGATTAATTTGAACGGCAGAATAACTTAATTGCTTTTAAGTGAACAGCATCTACATAGTTTTTTCAAATTTATTTTGTGTTTTGCTTCACTTTTAATTAATTCGAAGGCTCTAAACTATTTGCTTTACTTTGCTTTTGTACGGCAATAACATTTAAATTACTGACCTAAAATATTAGAACAATCCGTGAGTTGGGGAACAATGACGGGGAACTAGACTAGAACACCTTAGACGTTCGAACGCTAGATCACTCGAAATTCATCTAGTTCTTAATTATTAACTTTCCATTTTTCAATTTCAGATAAGGCCAAGCTGTAACTTTAAACAAGGGAACATAAATGTCTTCAAAATTATCTATTTCATACAAATTTTTAGGATAATGGAAAAAAATTGTTTAAAATCGAAACCAACTTCAACATATTCTAAGCTTTTACTGCTATTACTTTTACAACTCGATCTACCTGAATTTCCTGCTAAAACTACAATAAATATTTTCGACATTTGTGCAACATATTTAATTAATATCTTAGAAATCTTTTTTTTGAAAGAAAATTTAATTTATTATTCTTTTACGTGACAAACGTTGAAAAAACTAATTATTTTCTTATTCTAATTTATTCGAAATTTTTATTATTATTAAGTAGAGCATTTTTTTAAAATTAATGTGAAATTAGTCAGTTTAAAAGTGGTTTAGTGTTTTTGTAATTGAAAAATGTCACCAAAACAATGGTTTTCTCTATTAGCTTTTTATATAACATATTTGTTTTTTGGAGCCAGTATTTTTCATCATATGGAACATCGTTTGGAAACTGAACGTAGAGCAGTGGCATTGCAAGAACGAATTGAAATTAATGGTAAGTTTTGTTAAATTTTAAAGAAACGTTTATTTTTTTTCAAAATATTTAGTGTTCGATTTGACTGAACTAACCGATTTTACTTAAACAATTGAAAAACAGTACATATATAGTTTTTAATTTTCTTACTTTCTTTTTTCTTCAAATGTGAACGTTTTTTCTTGTATTTACATTTTTTGTCTTTTTTTAATCTCCACTTTTTTAAAAATAAAATAAAGTTTATGAAACTTAAATTTTTTAATCTTTTTTTCATACGGTCAATCAATATTCTAAGAATGGCTGGCAAAAAAGAATTAATTTGTAGATAAGATAAATTTTTGTTGATATTGAAATGTAATACATGTTTAGATTAAAGAGTCCCGAAAGAATAATTGAGCATAGTGAACCACTCGCTATTAGTTCCAAAGCGATTGCCTTCGGATTTATAGGTGTTAAAATCTATATTATAGAATGTAAATCTGAAGTGAGAGTTTTGGTTGCTTTCTTTGTAATCAGTATTGATTTACAAGCCCATATCAAATCCTATTGGGTGTAAAGAATAGACAAGCTCCTCGCGCTACACTCTGGATTACGCAAAAAGTCTATTAAAATTTGGTATGGATAACGTATACAAGTCACCAAATACAGCATTGGGAACTGCTACTCTACCATTATTTCACCACCCAGCAATATACGCTGGTGACTTCAATAGTCATCACACTCAGTGGTCCTACTCAAATAACAATCTGACTGACTGGGCCGATGGTAACAACATGTTCCTAATATATGATGCGAAAGACATGAAAACCTTTAGATCTGCTAGATGGCGAAGTTATTACAATCCTGTTTTTCCACAAAAAACGAACAACGTCACCCTATTTCAATATCTAGGGTTGTCTTACAAGGTTTTCCACGCTCTCAACATCGTCCAGTAATTCTTGAGATAGGTATCCAAATCCCACTCGTTAACTCTACTCCTCAACCTAGATGGAACTTTAACAAAGCTAACTGGGCTAAATATGGGGTCGGAGTTGGATGCAGTGATTCGCGAAGCCATCATTTAACTGCTAAGAAATGCATCCCCAGAGGTTTCCATGAAGAATACATTCCTGACTGGAGTAGAGAGAGCGATATATTATGTGAGGAGTACCTTAGCAGTGGTGAGGCAGACGTGCCTGATGACTTAATATACTCATGGATGCCGCGAGGAAACAAAAGTGGATTAACGCTGTTGAAAACATTGATTTTTTTCCGTTCAAGCAGGTAAGGCTTGGAGTTTCCTTCGGAAGCTGGGTGGCTCAAACTCAATTACTCGTGCTAACAATGAAATAAATCCAGAGGACATTGCAAATCATATGGTAAACATGTCTCGTTCTTCTATTAATCGCCTTCATAAAAGAACCATTAAACATAAATTAAGAGAAATGAAGCGCAATTGCTCGTCTCCATCCAAGTATGCGAAATCTTTTAGAGGCGAAGAACTAGATTCAGCTCTGTCCCAAACAAAAAACGGAAAAGCAGCTGGTTACGATGGTATTTTTCCAGAATTTCTTAGAAATGCGGGAAAAATGTAAAACAATGGCTAACTATATTTTTTTTTCGAATATCCTAGTAACCGGCAATCTTCCAAGACATTTTACAGCGATACTTAAGCCAAGTAAACCATCCAATAAACCAGGAATCTATCGCCCAATTGCTCTTTTGAGCACCTGCTTCAAATTTAAAAGAACGACTCATATACAACCGTATCGCACCCATCTTGAATGACCAGATTCCAGTCGAACAAGCTGGTTTCCGTCCCAATCGTAGTTGCATTAATCAACTGCTCGCTTTAACATCCTATATATTGAAGCTGGGTATCAAAAACAATTAAAAACAGGCACAGTATTCATCAATCTCATTGCAGCATATGACACGGTATGGCGAATTGGGATTATATATAAGCCGTTCAATGCAATACCTTGTAAAACCATCTCCCGTTTAATCGTTATTAAATCTCACATCCTGGCCACTCAAAACAAAGACATGAGTGTCTTGGAAGATTTGCTTTGGAAGATTCGCAACTGACCTGGCGATAATGAATGACTATTTCCGAACGTGGAGCTTATTTCGTAATTTAAGTAAAACTGAGAGTTCTTGTTTTCACTTAAACAACAAACTGGCAAAACACGAACTATCAGTGTTATTTAACGGCACTGTCATTAAATACAATCAACAGCCAAAGTATCTGGGAATTACTCTCGATAGAACTCTTTCTTTTAAACTCCACCTAGAGAATACGTCAAAAACACTTAAAACGAGAAACAATATATTTCACAAACTGGCAGGCTCGACATGGGGTGCTACTCCAGATACCCCCCGCACAACCGCTCTAAGTCTGGTGTGCTCTGTGGCTGAGTACGGAGCACCATTATGGTTGAATTTTAATAGCACACATACTCAAAAAGTAGACTGCCAGCTGCATGCCACGATGCGTACTATAAGTGGTACTATCAGGTCCACTCCATTACATTGGCTCCCTGTGTTAAATATTATCGCTCCACGTGCACTCAGACGCTCACATGCGTAAACATAAAAAGGTAACCAACAACATCACGTTACCCTTGCATGAGTATTACGGTGAATATACTCTTTGTCGACTGAAGTTAAGAAAGCCTTCACACAAAACTGCCAGCAACCTGCTGGCAACTAATATTATATCTTGGATGCCTGGGACTCCTCCTGGAATCTAGGGTTACCATTTATAAAATACACTCCAGAGGACAAATTTAGTTAAAACGAGGACATTTTGGATTTTCAAAAAGAGGACAAAACTAGGACATTTTATCAAATTACTTTTTATTATTTTTTTGAGCCGTGTTGCCAGTGGCGGATTACCATACAGGCGGTCCTCTGGCCCCACATGCACCTTTGGCCCCCCTCGCGACAAATAGTAATGATATTTTATATAGGTATTCAAATATCAGATGACTGCGTTCATTCAACCAAAGTTTTTAAACCTGAAAATTTTTTTATATTATCCCACATTTAAAAGTGTTAGGTTGTCAATTTGTATTACTTTTTTTCATGTATTTATTTTAATAATTCTAATTTGATAGTTTTATAATTTTTCAATGTATTCGTTTTCCAATTTGTATCGTAGAAAAAATATTTTGTTTTGAAAAATTCCACTGTTACGAATGAATATTAGTACTAAAACTTTATTTGCAATGGGCTGTTAATTGTCATTATATTACTCGCAAAATTATTGATAAAAACATATAATCAAGATAAGTATTTTTTGGATATTTGAAGTATATTTGAGTTTTAAGTTTTCATCAATGATTTTGGATTTTTTTCAAATTTTCTATATTTTTATTAAAAAATTTAAAGAATAAAAATGTTTTTTTAGTCAGAAATACATATAAAATTTTTGGTAAAATCTTAAATTTTGCCCCAAAATATTGTTCAGCCTCAGGCCCCTTAAAGGCATAATCCGCCACTGAGTGTTGCTGTTGCAAAATAGAAATAACCAACCCTATAGACACAATACGTTATCGTTATGTTTTATGTTATGTCGTAATATTAAAATGTTCAGCTTTCGAAAATTAGAAAAAACTAGGACATTGGTCAAAAACCCGCGAGGACGTCCGAGGACGCCCTCAAAACTAGAAAACGAGGACGAATGGTAACCCTACTGGAATCATTACAAAACACTTGGCCTTTCTATTACTAACCCGACTTCTAATCAACCCGCTTCCGATCTGCCACGTCATACCTGGATTACACTACACCAAATAAGAACAAATCATGAACGGTGTGCTGACTTTCTACAAGTGGGGTATTTCAGAGTCCTCTCAATGTGACTACGAAGCTCCACAACAAACCATAAAACACATTGCAATTGTGTGTCCAATTCGACGATACAATGGCGACATCTCAGACATCGATTTGGCAACTCCCGATGTAGTAGCATGAATAGACTCACTCGGTGTAAACATCTATAATGTGCAAATGCACTACCCAATGTTCAAATATTTAACTTTTTCACTCTTAACTAGCAGACGCGCACGCAATCAAATCGATTATAAGCTCATTTAATGTGTATATTCATGCTTTGTTTTAGTTAGATTACATAGAAAAATCTACCTATTTGAGTTTTTTTGGTTTTAAATTGTTGTGTTCATGTGTCACGAGAAAAAACCATACGCTAAATAAAATCAAATCCTTCCCAACCATTCTTAGTTGACTTTTACTTATTTAAAAACCTAACACACGGTTTACAAATATAAAAATAAACTCTTCCATATTCGTTCATACCAATATGTTTAATTGCAATGGTAATCCAACCATGGCATAAAAATACTATTGATATGATATGAAGCAACAAAGATGGTATTTTATAATGTTAACTCAATAATTACACAGTGAACACATGACCTTAAATAGACATCATTCTAAGGTTATATCGTCGCTTAAATAATGAAATAACGTATACGCAAAAGTGTAGTTTCGAGATATTTGTGTTTAAAGATGGATGTGTGGATGTGAACGTCAGAGTTCGATCACTGATTAGTAAGTACAAACACCAGAGGTACTCCCATCTTTACAAATTCAGTATCAGAAAAAACATCATCGATTTTCGTTCTCTGCATGCGGTTGCAGTATAATGCAATAATCTAGTTTTTGGTCTCACACCAATCTCGACCATCAAGATTTCTTCAAATTCAATGTTTCTATCTGTAATCACTTAAAATGAACATTTTTTAAGCAAAAATTATGCAAATTTCCTTGTTTTGACACACTTGACGATTTTTTTGACACACGTCCGGTAAAGTTATCGAACACATCGTTCTTTCAGCGCTTTCCATTGAGTAGACTTATTTTTAGAAAGAAAAATTTTTGAAATCCGTCTAGCGGTTTTCTAGATTTCGTCGGTTGTGACGGCCGGCTGGCAGGTTGTAACACCTTTCGATTCGCCTGGCAGAATCTTGTGCACGGCTGATGCCTGCCCGGTGGTGGTTTCCGTACTTCTTATTCCATAACTTATCACTAAAAAAAATTTTAGCCTTACAGAACGACCGTTACCCAAAGGGTTCACTAGCTCTCAGTCTATGGACCCTTACATAAAATGATGAATTGCATTTATCTGTATTTGACCGTAAGATCCTACGCTACATTTTTGGTCCACTTAAGACAAACGATGGACAGTATAGAACCCGATATAACTTTGAGATCAGAGACTTTCTTGAGGGTCCTGATATAATAGGTTGTATCTGTTCTAATAGGATTGCTTGGTTTGGGCATGTTCTACGAGCCGATTCACAGTCTGGAATGGTTAGAAAAATGTACGTTAGTACCCCGGGGAGTGGCGACCGCTAGGTAGACCACGACTACAATGGGAGACTGACGTATTAAACGACCTTAAAAAATCGGCTTCCATGGTAATTATGTCGCTGTTGCGAATAACCGTGGTGAATATTCAAAACTGATTAGTCTGGCAACGCTCCTACATGGAGCATGAACGCCGTTAAAAAATGTTATTCATAAACCACTTGTTGGAATTTTTTAGCGTTAAATATCCATTGCACTTAAACATAATATTTACTTATAGATTGAAGTTATAGATTTTAGTCTAAAAATTACATTAATTTACTGCTTTAATAAATAAACTCAAATCCCTTATCAATACTTTGTTAACCATGACATGAAATAAAAAAAATAAATGTTTTCTTCATGATAACCAAGCTTGTGATACATCAAAAAACTCATGTTGAATTATCTATCAAAGGTAGAATGGACGATAAATTATCATAAACACTTATCACTTAACAGTTCACATTTATGTCGTATTTTTTGGTTAGAACGATGGTATCAAACTTCTTGGTATAGACATGGTGAAGTACATAATTTTACATAAATGTAAAAAATATATATTATAAAAATTGAATATTCAAAGTATTCTTGGTATAGCTTAAGAACTGTTGACTTCGAAATATATTTCAGACAAATTTTATTTCCAGTTTATAGTACTACAAAGATGGATCTACTGCTTATCTTGCATTGTAATTCCGATAAATCATTGTTTAGAAGCATTAAATTGAAAATTGTTTTTTGTATCAGCTATTGTGATACCTAATTTTTTAGGGTTTCGTTTTTTATAACGAACCTTACCGTATCGATTATCTCGTAAAGTACAAATGCGATGGACCTGAAATTTGAGGTGCGTATAAAACTAATCTGTCCACACAAGATGACAGATACAAAAAAAACTAAAGTTGTTTTCGATTGGTTTACAGGATTACGATGTGAGACCTTTGAGAAAATACATTTTTTTATATAGGCCCATAGAATAACGGAAAAAGATATGGCTTACGTGTTGTTGTCGGTAACAGGTCAGACATTTTTTGTATCTCTGGGGTAGGGTACTCACATAATGGACATGCCGAGTTCACTCGCCCGGCACCTGGGGACTGGAGTTATTCAACTAAGTGAATAATGTGATATAATTCGTAAATGGTGCACTTTACGATACTGGTGCAATGGAACTTTTTTGTTTCTTAAATGTTTTTCTATACTTTTAAATAAAAAAAAAAACAAAAAAAATTTGTTTTGTTGCAAATTTTTGCGAAAAATTGCAAAAGATGTCTAAAAAACGATATTTTTCAATTGAATTTAGTTATTTGCAAATAATTGTTTATAACATAATTGACCCTATCTTGTAGCTGAAACCTCAACGAAAAAAATAAGCTTCAGAACGTTTCATTCGGCCTGATAGTTTTTGCACAATTCCATTTTGCACTTAATACCTTAAAAAAAGTTGCACCATTTACGAGTTATATCGCTTACAAGGAAGCAAAAAACAATTTCCAGCACAGTTTGTTGAATAACTCCAGTCCCATGTGTCGGGCGAGTGGACTCGGCATGTCTATTATGTGAGTACCCTACCCCAGAGATTAAAAAAAATTCTGACCTGCTACCGACAACAACACGTACAATCCGTAATTCTATTGGCCTAATAGATTCAAGTAGGGTATCCTATGAAAGGGCTTCATTTCAGTATTCCTTGAAATATATTTTGGAATTTTATACCTCACCATTTTTTGTATAATTTTGAATAATGACGTTTTCTTCGTGTTTTCGATTAGCTCCGAACCGATCGCAAATCTTCAAATGTAGTGGGATTTATTATAGTGATTGCAAACTACCCGATTTTAAATTACCCGGTTACTCGATTAGTATTTCCCAAATTACCCGGATTACCCGGATAACCCGGGTAGTTATAAAAAAATTAAAAGATGAAAAACAATAAAAAAAAAATCTCACAGTAGTAAACTAAAAATTGATCATTTTTTAATTGTAAAATAATATTTCAAAAATATTAAAGCATTTAGGGTAGTTGTACTCATCCGATTTCGTATTTTTTTTTAAATTCCTGCAATAGAAAAAACCCGCTCCGATAAAGTGGATGTTGGCTTCACGGTCAATAACGATTTTTTTTTTTTTTTTTTTAATAAAATGTGTTGTGTAATAGGGTTTAGAATATGTGTCACAACAACACATAAATACCTTTTAAGACCTAGGTCTAGACCTGGGTCCCACAACAACTGGCGTTCTGAGGTGTAGATTAACGCTTTTTTTAAACATCTGTGGGTTGAAGCCACCTGAGACTAAGTGTTCCGGCAAACTATTCCATTTGTACGCAGTTCGGACAAAGAAGTCTCTCTGCGATCTGCCAGTATGACAGCGCGGGATCTTTACCGTTTCACTGGTTGCGGCAGCCGATTGCCGAGTGGAACGGGGGTAAGAATAAGTTTGAGGCATGATGCCGCTGATTTCATCTGAGCACTGCTGATGACGATATTTGTAAAAAACAACGAGGTCAGCAACAGTGCGACGATGTTGTAGGGAATCAAGTTGTGATGTCAAAGTTCGATCACCTACAATTCGTATAGCTCGCTTTTGAACAGAGTCCAAGAGGGCCAAGATGGAAACAGAGGCAGCACCCCAAACTTGACAGCAGTACTCCATACAGGGACGAATATAGGACTTATAAACATGGAGCAATTGGTATGGAGTGAAAAATTTTTTGCATCTATTTAGGAGGCCGAGTTTTTTAGACGCGCTTTTTGCCATCGCCATTACATGATCGTTCCAGAGTAGGTCATTTGAAACTGTGACACCCAATAAACGAATGTTTTTACATTCACCCATTGGTTCATCACACATACTAAATAAAATATCTTTGGGGAACTCGGTCTTTAATCTGGAAACAATCAACAGCTGTGTTTTGGTGGAGTTGAAATTGACAAGGTTTTGGTCACCCCAGTCGGCGACTTTATTCAGGTCTTTGTTCACGTTTATGGCAGCGTCTCTCCGGGCAGGATTAATTCGTTCGTGCATTTTACCTTTTGAAGGAAGGGGCTCGAACGACTTGTGCAGAGTACTATCATCTGCAAAACTATTTATTGGGTTGCTGGTGATTTTCAACAATTCGTTGATATAAATCAAAAATAGGGTTGGGGACAATACTGAGCCTTGGGGTACACCAGCGTTAATTAGTTTAGACTCAGAAGAATATCCGTCTAAGGTTACCGAAATGTATCGGTCGGATAGAAAATTTTGAATCAGCTTCACAACATTGGGATGAAAACCGTACGCAACGAGCTTGTTGATTAAGTTGGCATGCCAGACTCGATCGAATGCCTTGGAGATGTCTAAAGCGATAACGTATGTTTCACCACCTTTATCAAGTATGCTGTTCCAACAATGCGCTACATAGTTTAATAGATCGGTAGTTGATCTTTTGTTTCGAAAACCGTATTGGCTGTCGGATATTAAATGATTTTCTTCCAGAAATTTTGAAATATGTGTATTAATATAATGCTCATAGACTTTGGATAGGACCGATAGTAAAGCTATTGGCCTATAATTTGAGATATCGGATCTTGGTCCCTTTTTGGGGACGGGCTGGACATTTGCCAACTTCCAGCACGAGGGAAATATACCAGATTTGTAGGATTGGTAGAATATTTTAGTTAAAGTTGGTGCAAGTTCTTTGGAAAAGGTTTTTAAAATAATGGGTGGAATATTGTCCATTCCTGATGCTTTGTTGATGTTTAACCCCTTTAAAAGTTTAGCGACTATTTTGGGTTTGAAGTGAAGTTCATTCATATTAACTCCTGAAGACTGGATTTGGGGTATTTCTTTAGGAGTTTCCAAAACAGTGGAGTTCAGAGCAAAGCGTTCAGCGAACAAGTTAGCTTTTCTTGCGGGATCATTGACGATTAAATCACCATCAATAATAGGGGAAATAGAAAATTTTGTACCAGAATTTAAAGAATTAATGGCACTGTAGAAACTTTTGTCAGAAACAGACATAGACGTAAGTTTTGAGGCTTTCGCTCTGTCAATTTCGGACTTTTCGTTTGAGATAATCTGATTAGATATTTTGTTGGCCTTTAGATATTGGGATCGATTAGTGGGAGTTTTGTTATGAATCCAAATATTAAATGATCTACGTTTGTTTCTAAGTGCCGTTTTGACAGCTTTCGAATACAAGTATTTTTGTTTGGGTTTTACTATGGAGAAAGGGACAAATTTATTTATAGCAAATTGGATGGTTTCTGTAAAGTTTTGAGCAGAAACATTTACATTGTCAGTGTAAAAACAATGACGGTCGAAAGGGAAACCATGGAAAAAATTTTGAAGACCACTCTTATCCATTTTTGAGTAGTGAAATATTTTACGGGGTTTGGGAGCTGTAGTTTTAAGTAAATCAGTTTTGATAACTGATGAGATTAAATAATGATCAGAATTTCCAATACTACCTTTCGCAACATCGACACTCGTAATATCTGGCATTGTGGTAAGATAGAGATCTAGTAGAAAACTATTATCACCGCCATTACGGGGAGTGAAAGTCGGGCTTTTTACAATTTGGAATAGGCCCTGAGACGCGGCAAAAATTTCTGCCAGTTTTCCACTATTGTCAACATCGTCGGTCGATTTGGAGAATTCCAACCATGATTTGTTGTGGACGTTGAAGTCACCGGTAACGATAACTTCACAATTAGGGGACTTTGCTCTAATCTCGTCCATAATTTTTGTCAGTATATTAAAAAAGTTTGGGTTACGTTTGTTGGGGGACCGGTATAAAGCTATTGTAAAAAAAGTCATTTCTGGAAGACAAATCTTTAAAACCATTGTATTGAAGCCGTCACCGTGTAGTTCAAAATTTGGAAAGCGCGTGTACGCAACACTCTCATGAATGAATGCGCATACGCCCTGATGGAGTTTGAAAGCTGATTCGAGCCTATATTTGGAATTAAGCGATTCTATAAAGAGAAAATTTTCAGAAACTTGTGTTTCTGTAAGGAATAGAATGTTCGGTTTGTCGTGCTCAAGATGATGTTGCACGTGGTCATGGTTAGCGTTCAATCCGCAGATGTTTTGAACATGTATTTTAAAATTTTTTATTGATTCATATATGCTTTGTCCCTGCAAATTCCGTGGACATGCCGCTTTATGGGCGGGTGGATTGCGCAAATTTGCTTTACCACTTGCAGACTTATTTTTTTTCGGTTGTACTGCCATATATATATCAAAATTTTTATTTTATTTTTTTGTGTTTTATTTTAAAATGCATAACTAAGTAAAAAATCCTATCGTACTACAAAATATGACATATGCCAATATTTCATGATAAGATGAAGAAATAATAACAAAATAATAAGTGAAAAACAAATTGTGAGAAATTTGCAGAAAACAAAACAAAACTAAATGCCAATAATCCAGCTGATGCAGCGCACCCCAGACGCACCGCCCACCACTTCAATCGAGGCACAAAGCCCACACATAACTACGTGTTGGTTCGATTCCTCGGAAGAGCTAATGAGCGGTACCGCTACGGAACGCTGCCCAGCTAAGACTGGAAGTGCTGCCGTTGACTAATTAAAGTTCGTCCGCCAGCACCCTAAGATATCATCTTGGCTAATGACATCTCCTGCCATTGCCAGTGGTATGTGATATCTCACGCTAACTCATATGTCAATGGCAGGGACTGGAGTACGCAGGGTAGTCAGACCCGTAGATCAACATTGATCATAATCGATCAAAATCGATCCCTCCTGCGGAAAATTTAAATTTTCCATCATTTTTTTCGGTTTCCTTTATTGACATACAACATTTTCAGCTCTTTATCAACTGTAGTACCACTGTTATCTATAGTAGATCTTGTGTAGACAGCAATACATTTTTGTAGTTGTAGATTTTCAATATTATAATTAGCCGCATCCTTATCCGATTTGAATTTTCATTGCTGACGTATTTCCTCATTTAGTTGAAATTATTCGTGCGCATTCAACTACGTGGCACCGAGATTTATCTGATGACATTTTCTTGAACTGGTCCCAAACTTTCGATGACACTTATTTTATTTATTAGCTTAAATCTTAAATAAAAACTTATCATAATATATTTACCGTTTCTACTTTCTATTTTAAACTAAATATAAACAAATAACCAATGAAGATCCTTAATTTTTTATGACTTAATTTTAATTTTAAGAAGAACTAAAATTCCATAAATTTTGTTATGTGTTCTTCGTCGTTTTTCAGTTGTTTTCGTAATCCAAACAATAATAATTAACTAGAGGGCAGTTTAATGTTTACAGATGTGGTTGGTTTAATGTTTATGGACATATTGCAATTTGTATGGTTAAAATAGAATCATTTGTCAACAACTAGCATAAAGAATAATTCAAATTTGCAAAAAGAGAACGAGCTGAATTTTATTTTGTAAATTTTATTGAGAAAAAACTGGGCCTTTTGTTGTTCGGGTATTCGACCAAAATATCCGGATGTTAAATACCCGAAAAATCCTCCTAATTACCCGGGTATCCGGGTACCCGGATACCAAGATTGCAAACACTAAGTGGGAATGCTAGAAAAATTAGTAAGTTTTTTATGGAAAATATAGGAAAGTGTCTCATACTCATAATTATATTTATTAAGGGGGTGGAAATGAGGATGGGTAAAAACACTATTTAAAACGTGGTCAAGTAGGTCATTTAAAAGAGCACCTAATTTAGAAAACATTGCAATTTTTTTTAGAATTTTGCAATGCACAGTTTTTGAGTTACTGTCAAAAAAGTGCAAAATTTAGACCGTACCCCTCGCAGTTAGGAAATTTGGTAAATTTTGTATGGAAATCATAGCGAAGTCTCAAATAATTATATTTCTGTGTGTTTAGGGGACGGCGGTGGAGAGGATAAAAAAAAATCTTTTTAGACGCAAGCGATTGTGGTGTCATTTGAAAGAGCACCTAATTTAGAAATCATTGCATATTTTTTAGAATTTTACGGTGCACAGTTTTTGTTTCATTGTCAAAAAAGTACAAAATTTAGGCCGTTCACCCACCCTACGTTTCGACACTGATTGACAGAAAAATTTGAAAAATTTCACAGATTTAGGAAGTTTGGTAAATTTTGAATGAAAATTATAGCGAAGTCTCCAATAATTATATTTCTGTGTGTTTAGGGGACGGGGGTGAAGAGGGTAAAAAAGAACCTTTTTTGACCCAAGCGAGTGGGGTTTAATTTGAAAGAGCACCTAATTTAGAAATCATTGCAATTTTTTTTAGGATTTTGCGGTGCACAGTTTTTGAGTTATGGTAAAAAAGCGCTACTTTCAGACCGCCCTCCCCCTCCCATTGATTGACATTGACATTGATTAACAGAAAAATTTGTAAAAATTCACAGAGTTAGGAGGTTTGGTAAATTTTGAATGAAAATCAAAGCGAAGTCTCAAACAATTATATTTCTGGGTGCTTAGGGGACGGGGGTGGAGAGGGTAAAAAAAATATTTTTGTGACCCAAGCGAGTGCCATTTTTAGGAGCCTAATTTAGAATTCATTGCATGTTTTTTTAGAATTTTGCGGTGCATAGTTTTTGAGTTATTGTCAAAAAAGTGCAACTTCCAGACCGTTCCGCCCCCTACGTTTCGACGATGATTGACAGAAAAATTTGAAAAAATTCACAGAGACAGGAAGATTGGCAAATTTTGAATGGAAATCATAGCGAAGTCTCAAATAATTATATTTCTGTGTGTTTAGGGGATGGGTGTGGGGAGAATAAAAAAAAACTATTTTTGACCCGAATGAGTGGGGTGTCATATGAATTTTGCAATGCACAGTTTTTGTGTTATAGTAAAAAAAATATTTTTAGTATGTAGCCTCTCCCCCTCACTACATTTCGACACTTGGTTGACCGAAAAATAGTCAAATTTAAACCATTTACAAGCTGGTGTAATTAAATCTTTCTCTAGTTACCATAAACAGCTATGGATAAGATTTAACCTGAAGCAACATTTTTGGTGTGATTTTTAATCAATTAATATATGTATGTGATTGTAATTTACTATTGACATTTACGATTAAACATTTATTTTGTTATGCGTCTATGGTCTGGCAATATAAAGACATTACAACACAACTTTTTGTCAATTATTTTGATATTGTGTTCTTTTACATTCACGGAATCCTTGAGCGAATTTTATTTGCATTTGTTTGACTTTTTTTAAAATTTACTTATTTATTCCAAAAATTACCCTAACATACAGATTCACCTATTACATGTTAATTGTTAGGTTTAAATAGAACAATAGCTATTCTATAAATTATTATTTCTTAATTATTAAATTTATTTCATTCAATACAATACAATATAGAATAGAATGGTCGAACTAAGGGAGAATCGCTTCTGAAATTATTTGAAAAGGTGGGAAGGTCAAAACATAGTTGATTTCTAATTGCTATAAACTCTGTCTTAATTAAACAGTCACGAAGATCAGCACGAAACATAAAACCATTTACGTTTTTGTACAGAACAATTTTATCCATTGTTTGCCTTCTTAAGTAGAGGGACATTATAGATTATATCTTTCATAGCGAAGAAGATGCTCTTCATATGGGAAATTTAATTAGTAGTTTAGGAATCTGGTGAATTTGTACTGGTGTAGCTGTACTTTTGCTATTTTTTGAATATGGGTAGTATATGATGGGTTCCAAATTTGACAGTTGCTTTTAAGAATTGATCGTATCATTGCTTTAAAATTTGAAATAAAAGATTGCTGTGTTTTAAATTTTGAGCCAACTCGTCGCAATAAACAAAGGCACAGTTATTCAATGGGAGTGTTAGCCAGTATTCCCTAGAGGTACTGGCAGCTTATGTTATTATTTAATACACGTTGATATGATTTTAACATGTGTACCATAGTTCATAATGAAAAACGTATTGATGATATCTATATTTTGGGCACGTTCGGCTAGAAAATATGTTTGGCGCACATGTGAGACGAGATTATAAAAAATATATTCCCAATTATCGGGTGTAAGCAAGAAAAGTCGAGAGCAACATTTAATAACATACACATATTTTGCTAATTAAGTTCTTTCATTTCGGCATCATTAAATTAATTTTGTTTTTAGTTTGTGACTTTATGTCCTCTAGGGGCGCCATATCCAATTGAATGTGTCACCATCACCAAGCCTATAACATTAAAAATATCCAAGCGGACGATCAAAACGCTTCGAACGGTAGTTTGACGAGAAAATATGTTTGGCTCACATCAGAGGTGTGATTAAAGCGGCGAACAACAACTAACAACATATATATTTTTGAGATGTGCTAATTAAACCGTACCCAACACGGCATCATTAAATAAATTTCTTTTAGTTCATGACTTTATGTCCTCTAGAGGGCGCCATATTCAATTTAATGTATCATTACCGAGCCTATAACCACCGGACAATCAAAACGGGTTGAACTCGGAATACCTCATTTATCAAATAATGATAAGCAGTTTAGGAGTTATGAGGGAATAGATGAACATACATATAGATACATACACTGAAAAAACATGTTCTATTTCCAACCGAAATGCAGTTGTCTCAACCCCAATGTGCGAACTGATATGGCGAATAGAACTACGAAATTGTTTCAACAACTGTACAGTTATATTACGATGTTGTTGAGACAGTCACACGTAATATTTATTTGAAAATAAAATAAATTATAGGAGGGGTCGATTTTGATCGATTATGATCAATGTTGATCTACGGGTCTGACTACCCCGCGTACTCCAGTCAATGCAACTGACATATGAGTTAGCGTGAGATATCCCATACAACTGGCAATGGCAGGAGATATCATTAGCCAAGATGATATCTTAGGGTGCTGGTGGACGAACTTTAATTAGTCAACGGCAGCACTCCCAGTCTTAGCTGGGAATCGTTCCGTAGTGGTACCGCTCGTTAGCTCTTCCGAGGAATCGGACCAACACAAAGTTATGTGTGGGCTTTGGGCATCGATTGAGCTGGTGATCAGTGCGTCTGGGGTGCGCTGCATCAGCTTGATTATTGGCAATTAGTTTTGTTTTGTTTTCTGAAAATTTCTCACAATTTGTTTTTCACTTATTATTTTGCTATTATTTCTTCATCTTATCATGAAATATTGGCATTTGTAATATTTTATTGTATGATAAATTTTTTTGCTTAGTTATCCATTCTTTAACAAAACATAAAAAAATAAACCTTTTGATACATATATGGGAGTACAACACAAAGGATTTAAGTCTGCAAGTGGTAAAGCAAATATGCGCAATCCACCCGCTCATAAAGCGGCATGTCCACGGTATTTGCAGGGACAACACATATATGAACCAAAAACCAATTTTAAAATACATGTTCAAAACATCTGCGGATTGAACGCTAACCATGACCACGTGCAACATCATCTTAAGTACGACAAATTGAACATTCTATTCCTTACAGAAACACAAGTTTCTGAAAATTTTCTCTTTATAGAATCGCTTAATTCCAAATATAGGCTTGAATCAGCTTTCAAACTCCATCAGGGCGTATGCGCATTAATTCATGAGAGTGTTGCGTATACACGCTTTCCAAATTTTGAACTACACGGTGACGGCTTCAATACAATGGTTTTAAAGATTTGTCTTCCAGAAATTACTTTTTTTACAATAGCTTTATACCGGTCCCCCAACAAACGTAACCCAAACTTTTTTAATTTAGTGACAAAAATTGTGGACGAGATTAGAGCAAAGTCCCGTAATTGTGAGGTTATCATTACCGGTGACTTCAACGTCCAAATCATGGTTGGAATTCTCCAAATCGGCCGACGCTGTCGACAATAGTGGAAAACTGGCAGACATTTTTGCCGCGTCTCAGGGCCTGTTCCAAATTGTTAAAAACCCAACTTTCACTCCCCGTAATGGCGATGATAATAGTTTTCTTTTAGATATTAAGAGTGTCGATGCCGCGAAAGGTAGTATTGGAAATTCTGATCATTATTTAATTTCATCAGTTATCAAAACTGATTTACTTAAAACTACAGCTCCCAATCCCCGTAAAATATTTCACTACTCAAAAATGGATAAGAGTGGTCTTCAAAATTTTTTCCATGGTTTCCCTTTCGACCGTCATTGTTTTTACACTGACAATGTAAATGTTTCTGCTCAAAACTTTACAGAAACCATTCAATTTGCTATCAATAAATTTGTCCCTTTCTCCATAGTAAAACCCAAACAAAAATACTTGTATTCAAAAGCTGCCAAAACGGCACTTAGAAACAAACGTAGATCATTTAATATTTGGATTCATAACAAAACTCCCGCTAATCGATCCCAATATCTAAAGGCCAACAAAATATCTAACCAGATTATTTAAACAAAAAGTCTGAAATTGACAGAGCGAAAGCTTCAAAACTTATGTCTATGTCTATTTCTGACAAGAAACACTGACTCTACAGTGCCATTAATTATTTTAATTTAAATTCATTATTTAAATTCTGGTACGAAATCTTCTATTCCCCCTATTATTGATGTTGATTTAATCGTCAATGATCCCGCAAGAAAAGCTAACTTGTTCGCTGAACGCTTTACTCTGAACTCTACTGTTTTGGAAACTTTTATAGAAATACCCCAAATCCAGTCTTCAAGAGTTAATATGAATGAACTCCACTTCAAACCCAAAATAGTCGCTAAACTTTTAAAGGGGTTAAACGTCAACAAAGCCTCAGGAATGGACAATATTCCGCTAATCATTCTAAAAACCTTTTCTAAAGAATTTGCGCACCAACTTTGACTAAGATGTTCTACCAATCCTACAAATCTGGTATATTTCCCTCGTTGTTGTTGTTGTAGCGACGAGATGTGGTGCTATTCTTCCGGCTCCAAGTTCAGATTCAGGAACTCTGCTACAGCCGTTGGGCGATACCACAAATCTTCCTTCGTCAGTTCGGTTGGTTTCTCTGGACAATTGAAAAGCTGGTTAGCATCATGTGGTGTGCCCTCACATGTGGGACACTTGTCAACAATTTCCTGGTCAATTCTACTCATGTAGTTATTTAAGATGCGTGACCAACCGGATTTTAACTGCGCTAGGATGGTTCTGGTGCTGCGTGGCAGTTTTACCTCTTCGGCTGCAATTTGTGGTGGCTTGCTATTAAGAACTCGATTCGGGCCGTAGTTCTTTATTGTTTCTTCAACGGCTTGGGTATGTATATCTTTTAACCCCGTCTTATACGTAGGCTCGTCGATATTACCGATGACTTGATTGTTTTGAACATCTTGTAGGAAGCATTTCGCAGTCCTTCTTATGTCTCTAGGTGGTGTTTTCATGGATAAGCTGTCATTGCAGGGATGTTGCTCTTTATAACAGGACCAAAGATATTGTTTGGTAAGCATTTCGTTGTGTTCACGGACCGGCAATATGTTACATTCCTAGTGTAGGTGATCTCGGTGGGCCATCAAATGACATCCGGTTGCTGTATGCAAGGCTGCGTTCTGTGTTATTTGTAACTAATTCCAGTGGGTGTCAGCGACTTCAGGTGTCCATATGGGAGCGGTGTAATTTATGAAAGGTTGCCTATTGCTTTATATGCTGTTATAATAGTGTTTTTATCCTTACCCCACGAACTACCCGCTAGAGCTTTTAGTGCATTATTTCTGTTTTTTAGTTTTGAAACGTGTGGAAGTGGACTTTTCGATGGACAGTTTCGATTTTTTGGTTTTAAGCCATTCATTCAAGGTGTTTAGGACATTAGTGAGTTGATCCAAGTTGTTTCTTATCGCAAGCACCGTGCAGTCGTCTGCATATGAAGTAATGGTTATTCCTTCATGTGGTACCGGTAGACTTAAAGGTTGAATAATGAAGGTTAGAGAACTCCACCTTGTGGGACTCCTTGTTTGAACACTTTCATCTTAGATCTAGAGTTGTAAAGCTCAACATATGTTTGGCGGCCTTTTAGATAGTTGCACAACCAACGCTTTATTAGACCTGGCAGATTAGTGTTGAATATGTTCAGTAGTGCAGCGTGTGACATTGTGTCGAAAGCTTTTGTCAGGTCAAGTGCAACTAAAATTGTTCTTGGTTGTTTTTGGTTTAGACCATCGCTAATTCGGTTTTGGATTTTATGAAGCGCGGTCGTTGTACTATGTGCTTTCTTAAAGCTATGTTGATGTGACGCCAATTTGCAAGATACAGTTAACCGAGTTCGTAGCAGTGCTTCTATCAATTTTGCAACCGATGAGAGGATAGAGATCGGTCTATAGGGTTCTCCCTTTTCTTCAGGCTTGCCAGGTTTCAAAATGGGACTTGTTCTAGCCGTTTTCCAGATATTTGGTATCTGAAGCGTATTTAGAGATGTGTTGAATATGGTAGTGAGAAAGTTCAACCCTTTGGGTCAAATGTGTTTTAGCACGATGGCTGCGTCTGGTCCAATAGCTTTAGATGGTTTGGATTTCTTTAGTGCGTTTCCAACATCTTCTTCGGAAAATATGATATCGTCGAAATTTTCAGTATTAAGTTTGCGCATATGTCTTAATACTGACCTAGTTTCTTTTTCATGTTTACATGCTTACTTTTTCATGTAAATATATTTCCCTCGTGCTGGAAGTTGGCAAATGTCCAGCCCTTCCCCCAAAAAGGGACCAAAATTCGATATCTCAAATTATAGGCCAATAGCTTTACTATCGGTCCTATCCAAAGTCTACCAGCATTATATAAAATATAAATACACACATTTCAAAATTTCTGGAGGCAAATCATTTAATAGCCGACAGCCAATACGGTTTTCGAAACAAAAGATCAACTACCGATCTATTAAACTATGTAGCGCATAGTTGGAACAGCATACTTGATAAAGGTGGTGAAACATACGTTATCGCTTTAGACATCTCCAAGGCATTCGATCGCGTCTGGCATGCCAACTTAATCAACAAGCTCGTTGCTTATGGTTTTCATCCCAATATTGTGAAGCTGATTCAAAATTTTCTATCCAACCGATACATTTCGGTCTCCTTAGACGGATTTTCTTCTGAGTCTAAACTAATTAACGCTGGTGTACCTCAAGGTTCAGTACTGTCCCCAACCTTATTTTTGATTTATATCAAAGAATTATTGAAAATCACCAGCAACCCAATAAATAGTTTTGCAGATGATAGTACTCTGCACAAGTCGTTCGAGCCACTTCCTTCAAAAGGTAAAATGCACGAACGAATTAATCCCGCCCGGAGAGACGCTGCCATAAACGTGAATAAAGACCTAAAGGAAGTCGCTGATTGCGGTGACTAAAGCCTGGTCAATTTCAACTCCCCAAATATATTTTATTCAGTATGTGTGATGAACCAATAGGTGAATGTAAAAACATTCGTTTATTGGGTGTCACAGTTTCATATGACCTACTCTGGAACGATCATGTAATGGCGATGGCAAAAAGTGAGTCTGAAAAAATTGGCCGCTTAAATAGATGCAAAAATTGTTTCACTCCATACCAATTGCTCCATTTTTATAAGTCCTATTGTTATGCCTGCCAAATTACGTGTTGTTAAACATGTATCATTTACGATTAAGGTTATGTATAGGGTGTATTGACTGGAATTTAAGACTTGACAGTTCAAACAACTAAACCGGTTGCGTTAACAGCAAAGATTAGATTCTCGTTAGTTCATTCTATAATTTCCATCTCTGACCTACCCAAATATATGTTCTGCAATATCATAATTTTACATTTAACATTATATTCATCATAGATACAAATAACTCTTTGCCTCACTCTTGTCCATAATACACATTTTAATAGTTTTGTGAATCCTCTTTACAACGTTTCGAATTTTGTTTATTTTTCTCGTTTTTAATAAAAACGCTAACGTTTAAATTTTTCTCTTCATATTATGATAATGAAACAGAAAGAAATTAATTGTTTGTATTCTTCAGGTTTTTTTTTTATGTGGGTGGAAACAATTGATGATAGGAACACTTATTAATTTAAAAGAGTGATCCCTAAATTTTTCTGTTTAAGTTTTATAAATTGGTAGAAGAACAGGAAAAATGTTATGGAAAAAATGAGACAATCTGTTATTAACTGGTTACGTTTTCTAAATTGTAAAGGTATTGATTACAAACAATACGAATAACGAACATCTGTTTCGTGCATGACTCCTACTCCCTCATGTTTGTTTTTAATGTTTAAAATATATACAGAATTTTTCTTCAAAAATTTGAGTTGTAAATTAAAAGTAAACAGACAAGTTGCCTTTAGATAGTGCCACTAGTGTTTTTGTGTTTATATTATGTGTTTTTGTCAACTTTGATTATAAACAATTTATCAAATTAAAGCAAAATTAAATTATTGAAATAAGCAAAGTTTTTGTCCGTGTATGGAGTACTGTTGCCAAGTTTGGGGTGCTGCTTCTTTTCCCATCTTGGCCCTCTTGGAATCTGTTCAAAAGCGGGCTATACGAATATGGGTGATTGATCTTTGACATCAAAACTTGATTCCCTACAACATCGTGGCACTGTTGCTGACCTCGTTATTTTTTACAAATATCGTCATCAACAGTGCTCAGATGAAATCAGCAGCATCATGCCTCAAACTTATTCTTACCCCCGTTCCAACTCGGCAATCGGCTACCGCAACTAGTCAAACGGTCGAGATCCTGCGCTGTCATACTGGCAGATCGCAGAAAGACTTCTTTGTCCGAACTGCATACAAATGGGATAGTTTGCCGGAATCCATAGTCTCAGGTGGCTTCAATCCGCAGAGGTTTAAAAAAGCGTTCATCAACACCTTAGAACGCAAGTTGTTGTGAGACCTAGGTCTTAAATGGTATTTATGTGTTGTTGTGACACATATTCTAAACCCTAAAAAAAATCTCAAATACTTCAATTTTAAAATGAAAAATTCATGATATAAGCCAAAAGTAAATTTTTTCATGGAAATAGTTATTAACTTTATTCAACTACGGTTATATTGGATATTTTTAAATAACCGTCATACCGTTGTTAGGAAAATGTTTTCATGTAGTTGTCCCAATCACGGTGAAATTGTTTGCAAATATTTTTTCTTTCTTTGAATAATAAACTATACCAACTTCGAAATGAGGTTGTCATTACTTCAATTTTTTTTTCAGTGTATCGGTCAACCACACAACTCTCCTTTTGCTTGTCCATAGTCGGGTAAAAAGTTTTAAAAAATCTTAGGGTTTGAGACATACCTTTAATTTCAAAAATATTTTTAATGTTTTCACAAATGTATAACAGTTTAAAAATTTATATTTTGATTTAATATCCTAAGTCAAAATTGCTTTCAGTCAATTTGATCTTAATCTGGCTATGAGATTTGATTTTAAGAATGTTTGAAAATATTAAATGGAAGCGATTTCATTTTTTTAGTAAAAAGTGTTGTGTAGTAAAAATTACAGTATGATTGAATGAATAATATGAAAGTAAAGTGATTCCATCTTTATTCAACTCTAAGACTTGTATGGAAGAATCTATAACGCGAGGTATGGATCCGACCAACTTCCGAACTCCGAATGGAGAACTGACTCGTAGAGACAGTATCATTACATATCACGATCAGTTAATGTGAGTTTGTGTCTATCAAGTGGCTGAGATAGAATTGTGCCTGTTTCTCACTAGCTGTCTGTATCATGTAACTTTTGCGTATTCTAAGTTGTTACTTTTACTAAAATGAGCATCTTGCATTTTCTATATTTCTTAACTAAACGTGTCTACCTTATAGTAATAAACAAAATGAAACTAACGTCATCTGCCGAAGAACATAAAAGTAATTTGATAAACCATCTAAATAAACAAAAAATAATTCATAATCAAAAATATCGATAATGGTTTCAGAACAGCTACAGTAAAATTTATCAGCTTTTATGTAAATAATTTTTTCGCCAAAAAAATTTTAAATGTTAATATGATAACAAGTATGATTTATAATTTTAAAATATAAACTTGTGATTTAATATCGTTCTTAAAATCATAAAAATTAAATTTTAATTAAAGTGATTGAAGTGTAATAACTCTTAAAACTTGAAAGACTATCAGTAATTTTGTAATATGCCAATGAAATGTACCATAAGTACAGCAAGTTTTTCCTAAACTGTTAATTATTAAATTATCTTAAAAACAAAGGCTAAAAAATAAAATATAATAAAGACAGCTTTTAACAACTGACAATTTGTTTCATTTCGTGTCAAATGTATCCTGCGATAAACGTGGCCTAGTAGCCCCGACGGCACACATTATAATGTAAAATTATTTCAAATTTTACCCTTTAACGTTTGCCAGTTGTCAGTCAGCCGTTTAAGTCAAACACTCCGAATGTGTCCAAACGTTAACGTTCGTAGTGTAACAACACAATGCGTCCATTTACAGACCCAAGAATAATTTCGTGTTTGGCCTTCTGCCATTGTTAGACTACAATTTTATTCTGACGTTCGCTGTAAGAGAACCTGTTGTTTAGCGTTTGTTGTAACAATTTTAGCCGAATAGTAAATTTGCTATACAAGAAACTATTTTGCAAAACGGTTCAAAAGTCAATTAGCATTTTTACATGCAAAATTACTAAAGCCTAGTTTAAAGAGATGTATCTTTCTGACCAAAAAATTATTTTGTTACCCCTAGACATTCTCATTCATTCACATGACTAAGTTTTAGTCAAAAAAAGTAATTTGGTCAATGTTTGTAGGGAATGGTAGCTATTTGCTAGGCATTTATGGAAAATGGTGGTGTCTGTTTACTTGTTATGGAAATGAAATCCAATCAAGAATTTGTTTAAGTGTTACTAGAGCATTTAGCGAAATTCGACGTCCACGCCGTGCTGCCTGAGTAATGCTGACAGAATTAGGTAGGTGTATCGGTGACAAGCATGGTAAAAACAGCTTCGTCAATGAGTGATGCTGCATCACGGCACCTTGGTGCCTTAAAACCAATGCGACCTAAGCGTCTGTTCTCCATGTTAGGGGAGGCTGGGAGCGAGCGTCTGTCTTGGATCAAGCGGCTCGCTATATAAACGTGTAAAAAGGTTGTTTCTGGTAACCTTAAGATGCAGAACGGACCCATTCACGACAATTTGGGTTGGCCCTAAGGCCCTAACCCCGAAAAAAAACTAATTTGTTAAATTTGGTAATCTTCCGCATGGAGGGATCAGTTTTTATTGTTTTGAAATTTTTTTTATTTTTGATCTACGGGTGTGACAACCCCGCGTACTTCAGTCCCTGCTATTGACATACGAGTTAACGTGAGATATCACATACCACTGGCAATATCGGTTGATTTGAACAACAGCATACTTACAGATATAAAAGCTCGAATTGCTGCAGGTAATCGAACTTACTACTCAATTAAGCCTCTTCCTGGATCACCATCTTTTTTTTTTTTAAATAAAATGTGTTGTGTAGTAGGAATTACAATATGTGTCACAATAACACATAAAAACCTTTTAAGACCAAGGTCCCACAACAACATACGTTCAAAGGTGTTGATGGACGTAAATCGTTCTTTTTTTGTTTTTTTATATTTTTTGTTAAAGAATGGATAACTAAACAAAAAATCCTATCACTGATAAAATATGACATAGGCCAATGTTTTATGATAGAATAGAGAAAATAAAAGTAAATTTAAAGTAAATAGCAAATTTTTACAAAAATTTGCTGAAACAAAACAAAAATGTAGTTGCCAATAATCCAGCCGGTTGCATATTCCTTGATCCTGTGACGCACCGTCTTTCTTAAAGATTAAAGCGCACACATAGTTATATGAAGGCTCGTTTCTTCAAGGAAGCAATAGCGTCTCATCATCAAGGATTATTTCACAGCTAAGATTGAGGGTGCTACCGTTGACTGAATATAGTTCATCCGCCACCACCCCTAAGATGTCACCTTGGCTAGTGATATCTCACTGCTATTGCCAGTGGTATGTGATATCTCACGTTAACTCGTATGTCAATAGCAGGGACTGGAGTACGCGGGGTTGTCACACCCGTAGATCAAAAATAAAAATAAAATAAAAAAACAATAAAAACTGATCCTTTCTTGCGGAGGGAGGTATTAACACAACATTAGCTCCATGGAGGTATTAACACAACATTGGCTTTTATTTAATTTTTTTTTTTATTTAAAGGCTTAGCTCCAGTTTTGGAGGCATATGGCCCATCAATTTAAAAGTATCAATTACAGTATCAATTTTAAAGTATCAATTACAGTAAAAAAAAAAATTTGTTTTTAACTATAAATATATATGAAAATATATTCGTTGGAAAACTTTTCCTTATTCAAAAAAACTTGCCCTTTCACTCACCTTTCATATGTAGATCAAATTGTTCATACACATTCAAACTTCAATCCCACTCATTCTGATAAAGTCATACACCTCATTTGCCATCTATTTTTAAGATTTCAGTCAAACCTCTTCCACTCTGGAGGACATTGTACTGCGACCTGATCTGGTCGTGCACAGGACACACCAGAATCAGATACTCAATATCCTCCACCACACCACATCTTTCACACAAATTATTTTCACTCAGATGACGTTTGTACAGACACTCCTTCCAATTGCCATGGTTCACTCTTATCCTTTCAATCGTTCTTATCATTCTAGTACTTCCCTTGAGGCCCCTATAATAAGGTTTTCTCAAAGGAATACTCTCTAGCTCTCTGTACTTTTTGCCTTTCACTTGACTTTTACTCTCATATTCAATCTCCCATTTTCTCCAAATCATATCCTGAAACATCCTAAGTACATCTCTTGCATCCTTCATTCCATACACAATGGCTTGCTCATTCAAGCTTCCCCTTTTCGCTAACATATCAGCTCTTTCATTCCCAGCGATTCGACAGTGTGCTGGTATCCATTGTATGGATACGTCACACTGCTGTCCTCTCACTAGCTCATATATCATATCCACATATACATTGCCCTGGCTACCTCCTCCGTTTTGTAGCAAGATCATTCCACTCTTGGAATCAATATTACTATCCTCCTCATCCTTTCATTTAATCCCAACTTGATGCCTTCGTACATTCCAATCAACCCAGCATTCATTATACAGATGCCATTCTCCATTTTACACGAGTATTCATAGTTTGTGGCAGGCACAAACACTCCCACCCCACATCCATCCATCCATCCAGCATCTGTATAGACAACAAAATATGCATGATACAACAGTTTAACACTCAACCACAGTCTTTTGATTATGGTTTCATTCATTTCATTCTTGTTATGTTTCCCAAATTCCAAACATACTACAAGGTTTGCAGTTTTAACCCCTGGACCTTGATTTCCAATTGACAAAAACTCGTTTAGGTTTTCGGTCAAAATGGTTGTCCTATACATGTTTTTAAAAGGGGGTTTGATCTGCAACCTTGTTAACATTTCCTCAATTAGTTGATTTTTGTTAGTTTTCATTCGCACTATCTCTCTTACTGTGATCCACTCTCCTTTATAATCCAGAGGTGAATCACCAACTTCCGAATAAAGACAGTGAATTGGAGTCGAATTTATCGCCCCCAATACCATCCTTACACATGCATTCTCAACTTTCATCAACTTACGAAAACCAACTACAGAACCATCACCATACACTCCAATTCCATACGCAATTTTTGTGGAAACTAACGCCTTTCTTAACATATCAGTCACTCCAGGGTGAGCTCCCCATTTTGGTTTGCTCACTCTTTTGATCTCATTCAATCTTTTCTTACACTCATCGGCCAGGAACTCCATGTGTTTCTTAAAGTTCAAGCGCCGATCGATCCAAATACCCAAATACTTAACCACTTTCATTTGTTCAATCCTATCGCTCTCAATTCTCACATCTAATACTATTTGTGGTCCCATTCTAAAACTCATGCAGCTACATTTATTCACGTTCACTTTGAGATTTAAACTCTTCAGTTTTAATACAACCTGGTTCACACCCTGTTGTGCTTTCTGAATCGCTTGATCTGCAGATCTACCTATTCCAACGACAACGATATCATCTGCAAATTGCAGAATGATTAACTCGCTGTCGCTGATCTGGTGTATTTCCCTTGTATATAGATTAAACAAAGTTGGCGAAATTTTACTACCTTGTGGCAGTCCTAATCCCACCTCCTCCGTCAATCTAAACGTTTTTCCATTCAGTATTATTCTCCTTCCACTCATAAACTCATGTATCCAATCAGTCCATTTCTTCGGAAATCCCAAGTCGATATGGACTTGAATCAATTTCCTAGGAACGACATAATCATATGCTCTCTCAACATCCAAAAATACCGTTACAATCTTTCTTTTATCCTTTCTCACTTCCCATACAAACTTCTCCACACACTCAACTGCAGAGTGTTTCTTTCTAAAACCATATGTCGTATCTGGTAACTAACTATTCTCATTTATAAATTTCTCCATTCGCTCTTTCAGCATTCCATTCACCAATTTCATTAAAACATTTAACATACAAATACCCCTATAGTTTGTTGCCACTTCAGGATCCTTGTCCTTCTTGGGTATTGGCTGCATCATCTTACAATCATTTTCATCTACAATAACTTATTATTTATAATATTATTTAAATTTAGAAAACTTTATATTTAATGATAAAATATTTTAATTTATAAAAAAAATATAATTGTTTTATTTATATTGTGGTAAATTTGTTACAAAATAATTTATATCTGAATTTTGTGAGACGTTGAAATATTATTTTTTGATTAAAAAAAAACTTAGTTAATTTAAGTATGACTTTTTAATCATATTATCAAAGAACCTGTGGAGTATAGGATATAATGTGCGTCTATCTACTCGATGGTCCGGGGTTCGAATACTGGTGATGACAATTTTTTTTAATTAATTGTGTAAGGTTTAATGAAATTTAATTCTTCAATTATATCTTCGAGTAAAAAATATAATATAAATATGACATTTGGGGATATATTCAAATATTATTTCAACTTAAAAATATCTTTGGTAATGTTTGAAGAACATCCACAAATAGTAAATCAAATGAGTGGGTGGAGTAGTGGTTATGATGCCGACTTTGGAAACGTAAGATGTGGGTTCGATCCCGAGTCAAAGACAAAAATTTTTGTTTCAAAAATTTCAAAGTTTTGCAATTTATTTAGAAAAATTAAGCAAATTTGAAACAAAAATGAAGAAAATTAAAATAATAAAAATGTTCTATTTATTTCTTTCATTTTTTCGTATATTAGACCCCTATTTACGCTTTCTAAAAGTATTAAAAATTTTCATTTAATTTAGCCGGGTTTCTAATTTATCTGGCGTCCCAGATCAATTTATTTTATCCCGGGCACAATTTATTTGATCCGGGTTCAGAACCTTTTCCCGATTTATAATACATCTTCTGGTTTTTGTTTGCCTGTTACACGATTTTTTTTTTTCCATTTTTTCGAAAATTTTTGTTTGAAAATTTTCAAACGCGAATAAAACAAAAACTGTTGGAGGTATTCAACTCAAACTTGCTGTGTATACTCCGGTCCACCAGAGCTATCATTTTATCAAGTTTCAGCCCAATTGAATCAGCGGTTTAGGAGTTAGAAACCTGATTTGCCATCTCGTCGATTCCCTTAATATATGGCTTAAATCAAAGCTAATGTTGTGTTAATACCTCCACAGCAAGTTTTAGTTCAATAGCTTTAGCCGTTTTCATTTTATTTGCATTTTAAGGTTTTCGCAATTTTCCATCTACTGTAGAAGCAGAAATCGAAGTAACAGGCAAACAACAACTGGAAGATGTATTACCCACAGAAAATAAAAAAAAAAAAATTAGCTTGACCAGACATCGAACCCTGGAACTTTAGTTCCACAGTCCGATACCCTAACCACTACACCACCGGGTTATATATTTGTTTGCCGTTGGAAGTTCCTCATACCTTACCTAAAATGTTGTGTTGAAATTTGCCGTCGGCTACGTTGGTTAAAATCGGCTACGATTTTTGGTCATTCAATCTAGAAATCGAATTAAGATCAAAAAATACAAAGTTCAGTTGTAGAGCAGAGGACAGTCATGATAAAATTACAATGAAAAATCAATTGGCTTTAGAAAAATGTTACAATAAGTAACAAAATGTTTATTAAAAAATAAATAAAATAAATAATACAAAAATCGTATTTTTAGTGAAGATCATTCATCCATCCAGTCTCATTCAATGATGTCTTCGGTATCAGAAAATGGATTCACTAGTCATTCAAAGATTGCTTCATGGCTGATAGTTTGTTTATGTATATTTTTTGATAAAGTTGTAATCCATACTGTCGAATAACTGGAAATGAAAAAGAGAATATGTTAGTATTCTATTCTAGAGAATATGTTAGTATTAACACCGATACAAGAAGTTTTAAATTAATTTTAGACATCTTAGGTTAATAAAATTTATTATAAGTGAAATAATTATTATTGTGAAACAAGAACAAGTAGGAGGAATTATTTTGAACGAATAAAATTTATAACATATAGAAAATTCCCTGTTTTATTTGTTGATCTAATTCGATGAATAGGGTAGCTCGGGTTGACAAAATAATTGAACATAATAATGACACAAAGAAACCAATACTTAGAAATATTTGTGAGATGTAGAACAGATGCTAATGAAGAATTTTATGATGCAGAAAGAAAATTCAGGCAAAACAAAGAAGATAACCATGAGAAGATCTTGCGTGAAGTTAAGAAAGAGTCATGTAACAGGGAAAAATAAAAGCAATATTTAGACTTTAAGTGGGGTACGTTGTCTCCTACACACTGATTTCATCCGTTAAAAACTTGACATAGAATGAAATGCAAAACATAAATATGGGGTATTTCATACAAAATATATACACCTATTTTCAAGCGAAACTACTGTTAGTTTTTTGTAAATAAAATGTTACTGGATGATCCGATCTTAAATCGGTTTTCAGTTTTAAATAGCTGAATATTGGTGAAGTATTTTGATATATAATTTATTTTTTTATTTTAACTAAATCATTAAAAAAATTTAATTTAAAGTTTGATATAAGTTTTTTAATAGAAAAAAATCAAAAAAAATCAGAAAATAATTGAGTTTTTATTTGTATTTGATAAATAATTATTTAAAATTGTTGAAATTGTTTAAAAATATTTGATAATTTGATCAATTCAATAAATTTAATTAATATAATATAAAGTTAATATCGGATGTAACCGCATTGTGCTGCAATCATTTCGCGTATTCTATTAGGCATTGAATTTAATAAATTGATGAAATATTGGCGAAAATCAACGCCTCTCATCATGTTGTGCGCTCTCACAATGGCATCCCAGACCTCATCATTACTGTGAAACATTTGGAGTTCACTCCTAGCTTTGCCTTTGATCTCTGACCCAACATTCTCAACTAGATTTATCTCTGGAGAGAGACTGAAAAAACAAAAAAAAATGTAAACCCGCTTACCAATTATGCTATAACTTGAGGTAGGGGATTGTTTTGGACCCACCTTTCAGTTTATATGCCATTCCCCAAGATTTGCGACAACTTTTTTTTTCGCTAAAAAAACAGGTAAGGGGTTAACCCATGCTTTTTTTGCAAAATTTTTGTCAAAAAAAAAATTGAAAAAATATGCTGGCGGTAATCTCTAGATGTCAATTTAAGCGAAATAAGTCAAAATACCAGGTTTGCTACCTTAAACAGGCCATAAATTGAAAACCAAAATTTTACATTTGAAACCAAAGCTGGTGCTGTGACTAAACCCGCTTACCAATTATGCTATAACTTGAGGTAGGGGATTGTTTTGGACCCACCTTTCAGTTTATATGCCATTCCCCAAGATTTGCGACAACTTTTTTTTTCGCTAAAAAAACAGGTAAGGGGTTAGTTAAGTTAACCCATGCTTTTTTTGCAAAATTTTTGTCAAAAAAAAAATTGAAAAAATATGCTGGCGGTAATCTCTAGATGTCAATTTAAGCGAAATAAGTCAAAATACCAGGTTTGCTACCTTAAACAGGCCATAAATTGAAAACCAAAATTTTACATTTGAAACCAAAGCTGGTGCTGTGGCTAAACCCGCTTACCAACTATGCTATAACTTGAGGTAGGGGATTGTTTTGGACCCACCTTCAAAGAGTTCTCCAAATAGTCAATGTACAATTCAACTTCTTGCAAATCAAATTCAATTTTTTGTAGATCAAATTGAAGAGCAAAATATTGAATTTGATTTGCAAAATATTAAATTTGATTTGAAAAAAGTTGAATTTGATTTGCAAAATGTTGAATTTGGACTGGAAAACCTGTACATTGACTATTTGGAGAACTCTTTGAAGCAATACATTTTGTTTTTTTGTATTTTTAGTCTCTCTCCAGAGATAAATCCAGTTGAGAATGTTGGGTCAGAGATCAAAGGCAAAGCTAGGAATGAACACCAAGTGTTTCACAGTATCGATGAGGTCTAGGATGCCATTGTGAGAGCGCACAACATGATGAGAGGCGTTGATTTTCGCCAACATTTCATCAATTTATTAAATTCAATGCCTAATAGAATGCGCGAAATGATTGCAGTACAAGACGGTCACATCCGATATTAACTTTATATTATATTAATTAAATTTATAGAATTAATCAAATTATAAAATATTTTTAAACAATTTAGTCAATTATTTATCATATGCAAATAAAAACTATTATTATCTGATTTTTTTCTATTAAAAAACTTATATCAAACTTCAAACTAATTTTTTTTAATGATTTAGTTAAAATAAAAAAACAAATTATATATCAAAATACTCCACCAAACTGAAAACCGATTTAAAATCGAATCATCCAGTACCTTTTATTTACAAAAAACCAACAGTAGTTTCGCTTGAAAATAGGTGTATATCACATAAACAATACAACACAAAATTCTTAGTTACCTTCTATTTGTGCCAGAAATTCAGTGTTTTTTGGTGCGGCAGTTTTGTTTCTAACATTTCTTCTTACAGGTTCGTGAACAATGAATTTTTCTGCTGCTATTACTCTGATTTACACCATTTATCATCTGCTATAGATCCTACACATTTATAACATCACTAAATTGAAAGATGGGTCGGCCACAATTTTCCAATCGATAAAATTTTTTTCGCTGGTCTGAAAAATAATATAATAAACTTATAATGGAAGTAATATATAGTTAGTTTAAACTATTTATAAAATATTAATTATTATTAAAATTTTGATTTATTTTTTAAACAAAATAAAAAATCAAACTTCAGTCAGTACCTCTAAAGTCTAAACTTCAATTTATTTTACTTAAATCAAGTTTTATCGTTAATTGAAAATACGGTACTTTTATTTTATAATATCAAACGAACATACACACACTCTTTTTTCAAAATTCTTGTTATTTTATGTGTATGCAGTCACGTGTATACTTTAACATAAAATTTGTTGGTAAACTTGTTTTTTTTTAATTAGATTTAAAATTATTATAATTCACTAAATCAAAATTATATTAAACCGTGGTATATATATGATTTCAAATTTTTTACTCGTAGAGCGATGTCTCCTACGACTGACCATCTAGGAAACATCGCTCGGCTTTCGGTTGGCGTTTCTGCTAACCGAGGGCCGCGATGGTATTCAAAAAAAGGGTATTTTGATGTGACAATCCAACTCACTAAAAAAAGTTTCAATAAGGTCCAATCAAAACGCTTCATTTACTATTTTTTAGCAAATCAAAACGATTTGTTTCGATTATTTTTTTCTGGTAGGAAGGAACAGCGAATATTTTCCACCACTCATGCCATTTGAGGTCAAAAACCTCAAATGACATTCGTAATAATGATTATGAAAAATAATCGACTATTATTTGACGACTCGTGATATTATATCGTCGCTTTAATAATGAAACAACGTATTCGCAAAAGTGTAGTTTCGAGATAATTGGGTTTAAAGATTTTTCGATTTTCTGATTTTCGTAAACTCGGCAGCACTATTGAATGAATAAAGATATTGGAAAAAATATTTCTACCAATTAATCTTGACTAATTTCTTCACAACATATTAAAATTTCACATTGGTACCTGCTGGCTTTTCTACCTAAAAAGAGGTGAAAATTCAATCAGGTACCTTATACGTTATTTCATATTTCATATACGTTATTTCATTTTGCATGAAAGTACGATTAAGCCTAAAATAAATTATTATTGAACTAACGCATGATATTCTTACAATTTTTTATTTGTATGAACCGGTTTATCAGGTAGTCATGAATGATGCTTATACAATATTTTAGATTTACTATTTCGTGTGGCGATCGTAATGTATGTAATATATACGACAATGATTTTACCCAAGTTATTATTCTGTAGGAATTGGAATATCGTACATGCATTTACGCTGTTTCAATATTTAACCAAATTCAAATTTGCATGTACGTTAATTAACAATATATTAATTTTCACCCCCAGTTATAAAATAATTGGAAAATGTTAAAATGCCACTCTATAGACATCCTTATGGGGAATGCAGCGCACCCATTATATAATAACAACGTATATATGGCATACGTTATTTCATTATTAAGGCGACGATATATGATTATTTAGCCATTAAGAGCCAAATAAAGGAAACATAAGAATATTTATGTAATTATTACAAAGTTTTAGAATGGCAAAAAAGAAAATATGTGTTTTATATATGAGATGGAGAATGGTTTTATATAACTTTGAAGCCAATTATATGAAATGGGAATTTACACAAAATGAAATAAATTACTGGCTATTTACTGACTAAAACCAGTGTAATAGGTAGGTAGGTGCAAGAGGAAAATGTGATCTTTTAATTGGTTAAAGCGCGCCTATGAGAGAAATCCGGTTGAGTTGAGTTACCCTTAGGTACTGAAGGTAAGATATAACAGGCTAGGCTCAGAAAGATGGTAACGCTATTTTTGATGTTCAGAGGGCTTATGACTATGTGGTTCCGAGGAAATTGAGCCAAGTTCTCACAGACTTGGGGTTTCCGAGGAAATGGATTGAATGGATATATGCGTTTATTAGTGAAAGGAGAATAGTTATGAATGGGAAAACTTTTAGATTGAGTGAGGAGGTGAATTTAGGACTGCCGCAAGGTAGTAAAATTTCACCGACTCTCTTCAATCTTCATACGCGGGAGATACACCAGATCAGCGATAGCGATCTAATCATCCTGCAGTTTGCAGATGATATCGTTATCGTTGCGAAAGGTAGATCTCCTGACGAAGCGATTCAGCGAGCACAGCATGGTGTAAATCAGGTTGTGCTGAAGCTTAAGAGCTTAAACCTTAGAGTGAATGTGAGCAAATGTAATTGTATGAAATTTCGAATGGGACCACAAAGAGTGTTAGATATTAGAGTGGAGAATGATAGAATTGAACAAGTGAATGTAGTTAAGTATTTGGGTATTTGGATCGATCGGCACATGAACTTTAAGAAACACATGGAGTTTCTGGCCGATGAGTGCAAGAAGAGACTGAATGTGATCAAAAGAGTGAGCAAACCGAAATGGGGAGCTCACCCTGGTGTGACTGACATGTTACGAAAGGCTTTAGTTTCCACAAAAGTTGCGTATGGAATAGGAGTGTATGGTGATGGTTCTGTAGTTGGTTTTCGTAAGTTGATGAAAGTCGAGAATGAATGTGTGAGAGTGGTATTGGGGGCGATAAATTCGACTCCAATCCACTGTCTTTATTCGGAAGTTGGTGATTAACCTCTTGATTTTAAGAGAGAGTGGATCACAGTACGTGAGATAGTGAGAGTGAAGACGAACCAAAATCAACTAATTGAGGAAATGTTGACAAGGTTACAGAGTCAACCCCCTTTTAAGAAAACCTATAAGGCCTCCATTTTGAGCGAAAACTTAAACGAGTTTTCTTCAATTGGAAACATTGGCCGGGGGGTGAAGCCTGCTAACCTTGTAGTGTGTTTGGAATTTGGGAAACTTAGTAAGAATGAAATGAATGAAACCATAGTTAAAAGACTGTGGTTGAGTGTGAAAATGACGTATCATGCATATTTCGCTGTTTATACAGATGCTAGTGTAAATGAATATGGATGTGGAATAGGAGTGTTCGGGCCTGTGATTGACTATGAGAGTTCTGTGAAACTGGAAAACAGCATCTGTATAATGAATGCTGAGTATGAAGGTATCAAGTATGATGTATGAAGGTATCAAGTTGGGAATAAATGAGAGGAAAAGGAGGATAGTAATATTCTCCGATTCCAAGAGTGGAATGATCTTGCTACAAAATGGAGGTGGTAGCCAAGGCAATGTGTATGTGGACATGATATATGGGCTAGTGAAAGGAAATCAGTGTGAGGTGTCCATTCAATGGATACCATCGCATTGTCTGATCACTGGGAATGAAAGGGCCGATACGTTAGCGAAAAGGGGAAGCATGAATGAACAAGCCATTGTGTATGAAAGGAAGGATGCAAGGGATGTACTTAGGATGTTTCAGCAAATGATCTGGCATAAATGGGAGTGTGAATATGAGAGTAAAAGTCAAGTGAAAGGCCAAAAGTACAGAGAGCTAGTGAGTATTCCTTTGAGAAAACCTTATTATAAGGGCCTCAAGGGAAGTACTAGAATGATAAGAACGATTGAAAGGATACGAATGAACCATGGCAATTGGAAGGAATGCTTGTTCAAACGTCGTCTGAATGGAAATAATTTGTGTGAAAGATGTTGTGTGGTGGAGGATATTGAGCATTTGATTCTGGTGTGCCCTAAGTACGACCAGATCAGATCGCAATTCAATACCCTCTTGAGTGGAAGACGATTGAATGAAATCTTAAAATTAGATAGAATGGGAATTAAAGATGTGTATGTAAAAACTTTTGCACTACAAAAAAAATCACCTTTCATATGACCCAAAAAGACCTTTCATTTTTCAAAATTTCTACTTTAAACCCCCTCTAATGAACATTTGAAATTATAACAACCAAAAAAAAGTTTTAGTTTCGATTTAGCAAAACCTCTACACCCACGAATTTTTTTAAATTTTGTCTTTTGTAATGTTCGAAGTTAAGGGGGGGGGGACAAAAAAACTATTATTTTTTCACACAGGCTTATGTGATCTTATGTGATCAATTCGTTTTTACATACACAATGGGTTGCTTATTCAAACTGCCCATTTTTACTAACACATCCGCTTTTTCATTTCCAGTTATTCGACAGTGGATTGTATGGATATGTCACAAATACGAATTGTAACAACTTTATCAAAAAATATACATAAACAACGTTATGATAACATCACCCTGGTTAAACATTCCAATTCAAACCAATTGAAAAAAATTAATTGGATTAATCGGAATTCTGCATTGGGAATTTTCAATTAAATCCTATTCAAAAAATCTATTTCCAATACAATCCTATTCATTCCTGTTAAATATCTCTATTTTATTTTTCAACTGGAATCTATAGGAAATGTATATATAGGAATTAATTGGAAATTTCCATTACAGAATTCCGATTAATCCTATTCATTCCTATTAAATCTTTTCCAATTAAATCCTGTTAAATTTATAAGATTGTTTAATTTTTTTGTAAGTTCCTTTTTCCTATTGAATCTCTTAATTTCCGATTGAAACTCAATTGGAAATTTCCTTTAGAATCCTGCTGAACCTCTTTTCCTGTTAAATCCCATTCATTCCGATTGAATTTTGATTGGTAGATCGAAGTCTTCCTATTAAACCAATTCAATCCGATTTAATCCTATTGAAATTAAATTGGATTTAATAGGATTCAATAGGTTTGAATTGGAATTTTTAACCAGGGCAGCCATAAATTGGAGTTTCTAAAAAGCTGGTAGCAAATTTAAATTAAACATTAATAAAATTTGGAATATGATGCAATACTATATAGTTGAATCCATTTTCTGATACCGAAGACATCATTGAATGAGACTCGTCTCAGCATATTTTCGTGGATTTGACGAAAAGCAGTCGACGGTAACCATGGATGAATGGATGATCTTCACTAAAAATATGATGACGCTTGTATTATTTATTTTTAATAAACATGTTTACCTATTTGTAACATTTTCCTAAAGCCGGTTGATTTTGCATTTACAATTTTATCATGACTATCCTCTGCAACTTTGTATTTTGATCTTAATTTGATTTCTAGATCCGATTTCTTTTATACGATCAATTAAATATTCACACACTGCTATTATTATTTTAATTTATTTATTTACATACTGAAAATCTGTTTTTGTTGATCACAGTAACCCCTACGCCAGGTAAGTAACTTAATGAAAATCGTAGTTGAATTAGCAAAAAGATAATTTTTCAACTAAAAATATTTTAGGTAATCTATGAAGAACTTCCAACGACAAACAAATATATAACCCGGTGGTGTAGTGGTTAGGGTATCGAACTGTGGAACAAAAGTTCCAGGGTTCGATGTCTGGTCAAGCTAATTTTTTTTTTTTTATTTTCTGTGGGTAATACATCTTCCAGTTGTTGTTTGCCTGTTACTTCGATTTCTGCTTATACAGTTGATGGAAAATTGTGAAAACCTTAAAATGCAAATAAAATGAAAACGGCTAAAGCTATTGAACTAAAACTTGCTGTGGAGGTATTAACACAACATTAGCTTTGATTTAAGCCATATATTAAGGGAATCGAAGAGATGGAAAATCAGGTTTCTAACTCCTAAACCGCTGATTCAATTGGGCTGAAACTTGATAAAATGATAGCTCTGGTGGACCGGAGTATACACAGCAAGTTTGAGTTGAATACCTCCAACAGTTTTTGTTTTATTCGCGTTTGAAAATTTTCAAACAAAAATTTTCGAAAAAATGGAAAAAAAAAAAATCGTGTAACAGGCAAACAAAAACCAGAAGATGTATTATAAATCGGAAAAAGGTTCTGAACCCGGATCAAATAAATTGTGCCCGGGATAAAATAAATTGATCCGGGACGCCAGATAAATTAGAAACCCGGCTAAATTAAATGAAAATTTTTAATACTTTTAGAAAGCGTAAATAGGGGTCTAATATACGAAAAAATGAAAGAAATAAATAGAACATTTTTATTATTTTAATTTTCTTCATTTCTGTTTCAAATTTGCTTAATTTTTCTAAATAAATTGCAAAACTTTGAAATTTTTGAAACAAAAATTTTTGTCTTTGACTCGGGATCGAACCCACATCTTACGTTTCCAAAGTCGGCATCATAACCACTACTCCACCCACTCATTTGATTTACTATTTGTGGATGTTCTTCAAATATTACCAAAGATATTTTTAAGTTAAAATAATATTTAAATATATCCCCAAATGTCATATTTATATTATATTTTTTACTCGAAGATATAATTGAAGAATTAAATTTCATTAAACCTTACACAATTAAATAAAAAAAATTGTCATCACGAGTATTCGAACCCCGGACTATCGAGTAGATAGACACATCACATCCTATACTCCACAGCTTTCTTAAAAATAATGATTAAAAAGTCATACTTAAATTAACTAAGTTTTTTTTTAATTAAAAAATAATATTTGAACGTCTCACAAAATTCAGATATAAATTATTTTGTAACAAATTTACCACAATATAAATAAAACAATTATAATTTTTTTTATAAATTAAAATATTTAATCATTAAATATAAAGTTTTCTAAATTTAAATAATATTGTAAATAATAAGTTATTGTAGATGAAAATAATTGTAAGATGATGCAAACTGGTCTTGAGTTTCCACGATAGTTTTAATTCTTGTCTCGGTTCTGTAATACAAAGAAAATAATAAATTAGTATGAAACAAATACAATTAAATTAAATCTATTTTGCGTGTTTATTATAATTAAATTTTGATTGGTAAAGATTATATTTTCTATAAAGCTGTATATTTCATTTTGTATGAAATAGATTCCAAAGTAAAAAATCCAATAAAACTAATCACAATTGTCAGATTTTTAAAATTCTGACAACTGTGATTAGTTTTATTGGATTTTTTACTTTAGGAATCTAGTCGCAAATCTTGGCGAGGGACAAAGGGAGGCCCAAAACATGAACCGTGCTGATGTTTGAGCTTAATCGAGGCAATGGGCTTGGGAATGGCAGAAAATTTTCGTTTTGAATGTAAAATTTGTGATTTTCGATTTATGGCCAGTTTAGGGTAGCAAACGTACTATTTTGACTAATTTCGATTTAATGGATATCTAAGCATCCTGCCAGCAAATTTTTTCATTTTTTTTTGGACAAAAATTTTACAAAATATGCAAGTGGTTAGTATGCCATTTTTTTAATCGAGAAAAACGATTTGTCGCAAATCTTGGCGAGGGACATATAAACTAAAAGGTGAGCCCAAAACATGAACCGTGCTGAAGTTTGAGCTTAATCGAGGCAATAAGCTTGGGAATGGCAGAAAATTTTCGTTTTGAATGCAAAATTTGTGATTTTCGATTTATGGCCAGTTTAGGGTAGCAAACGTACTATTTTGACTAATTTCGATTTAATGGATATCTACAGCTTCCTGCCAGAAAATTTTTTCAATTTTTTTGGACAAAAATTTTACAAAATATGCAAGTGGTTTGTATGCCATTTTTTTAATCGAGAAAAACGATTTGTCGCAAATCTTGGCGAGGGACATATAAACTAAAAGGTGAGCCCAAAACATGAACCGTGCTGAAATTTGAGCTTAATCGAGGCAATGGGCTTGGGAATGGCAGAAAATTTCAGTTTTGAATGTAAAATTTGTGATTTTCGATTTATGGCCAGTTTAGGGTAGCAAACGTACTATTTTGACTAATTTCGATTAAATGGATATCTATAGCTTCCTGCCATCAAATATTTTCATTTTTTTGGACAAAAATTTTACAAAATATGCAAGTGGTTAGTATGCCATTTTTTTAATCGAGAAAAATGTTTTTTCGCAAATCTTGTTGAGGGACATATAAACTAAAAGGTGAGCCCAAAACATGAACCGTGCTGAAGTTTGAGCTTAATCGAGGCAATAAGCTTGAGAATGGCAGAAAATTTTCGTTTTGAATGCAAAATTTGTGATTTTCGATTTATGGCCAGTTTAGGGTAGCAAACGTACTATTTTGACTAATTTCGATTAAATGGATATCTATAGCTTCCTGCCAGCAATTTTTTTCATTTTTTTTGGACAAAAATTTTACAAAATATGCAAGTGGTTAGTATGCCATTCTTTTAATCGAGAAAAATGAGCTGTCGCAAATCTTGACGAGGGGCATATAAACTAAAAGGTGAGCCCAAAACATGAACCGTGCTGAAGTTTGAGCTTAATCGAGGCAATGGGCTTGGGAATGGCAGAAAATTTTCGTTTTGAATGTAAAATTTGTGATTTTCGATTTATGGCCAGTTTAGGGTAGCAAACGTACTATTTTGACTAATTTCGATTTAATGGATATCTATAGCTTCCTGCCAGCAAGTTTTTCATTTTTTTTTGGACAAAAATTATACAAAATATGCAAGTGGTTTGTATGCCATTCTTTTAATCGAGAAAAATGAGTTGTCGCAAATCTTGACGAGGGACATATAAACTAAAAGGTGAGCCCAAAACATGAACCGTGCTGAAGTTTGAGCTTAATCGAGGCAATGGGCTTGGGAATGGCAGAAAATTTTCGTTTTGAATGTAAAATTTGTGATTTTCGATTTATGGCCAGTTTAGGGTAGCAAACGTACTATTTTGACTAATTTCGATTAAATGGATATCTATAGCGGGGAGTGGGTGGAGGGAGGGATCAGTTTTTAAAGCGACCGCGAGGTAGACCACGACTGCAATGGGAGACGGGCGTAATAAACGACCTTAAAAAAATCGGCTGCCATGGTAATTATGTCGCTGTTGCGAATGACCGTGGTAAATATTCGAAACTCAGCTTGGCAACGCTCTTACATGGAGCATGAACGCCACCAAAAAAAAGTATGATAAGTATTATTAATTGTATTAAAAAGCTGTAAGTTTGTGTGTTGGTTGTTATAAAACAAACGAAACTTGAAAACATAACTAATAAACAATTATATAAGAAAATGTAAAAAAGACACAATTAATTATTACTATATTAGTATATTATTACACCACTAAAAATCTTTTTTAACCTTTTTCAGAAGAAGCTTATTGAGAAATTATTACAATGTCAATAACAAGTGCAGACATCATCATATATGATATATCCTATCAAATATTCCGGATGTTCATCCAGAATTTGTAATTTTTTTTTTTTTTTTTTTTTAATAAAATGTGTTGTGTAATAGGGTTTAGAATATGTGTCACAACAACACATAAATACCTTTTAAGACCTAGGTCTAGACCTGGGTTCCACAACAACTGGCGTTCTGAGGTGTAGATTAACGCTTTTTTTAAACATCTGTGGGTTGAAGCCACCTGAGACTAAGTGTTCCGGCAAACTGTTCCATTTGTACGCAGTTCGGACAAAGAAGTCTCTCTGCGATCTGCCAGTATGACAGCGCGGGATCTTTACCGTTTCACTGGTTGCGGCAGCCGATTGCCGAGTGGAACGGGGGTAAGAATAAGTTTGAGGCATGATGCCGCTGATTTCATCTGAGCACTGCTGATGACGATATTTGTAAAAAACAACGAGGTCAGCAACAGTGCGACGATGTTGTAGGGAATCAAGTTTTGATGTCAAAGTTCGATCACCTACAATTTGTATAGCTCGCTTTTGAACAGAGTCCAAGAGGGCCAAGATGGAAACAGAGGCAGCACCCCAAACTTGACAGCAGTACTCCATACAGGGACGAATATAGGACTTATAAACATGGAGCAATTGGTATGGAGTGAAAAATTTTTTGCATCTATTTAGGAGGCCGAGTTTTTTAGACGCGCTTTTTGCCATCGCCATTACATGATCGTTCCAGAGTAGGTCATTTGAAACTGTGACACCCAATAAACGAATGTTTTTACATTCACCTATTGGTTCATCACACATACTAAATAAAATATCTTTGGGGAACTCGGTCTTTAATCTGGAAACAATCAACAGCTGTGTTTTGGTGGAGTTGAAATTGACAAGGTTTTGGTCACCCCAGTCGGCGACTTTATTCAGGTCCTTGTTCACGTTTATGGCAGCGTCTCTCCGGGCAGGATTAATTCGTTCGTGCATTTTACCTTTTGAAGGAAGGGGCTCGAACGACTTGTGCAGAGTACTATCATCTGCAAAACTATTTATTGGGTTGCTGGTGATTTTCAACAATTCGTTGATATAAATCAAAAATAGGGTTGGGGACAATACTGAGCCTTGGGGTACACCAGCGTTAATTAGTTTAGACTCAGAAGAATATCCGTCTAAGGTTACCGAAATGTATCGGTCGGATAGAAAATTTTGAATCAGCTTCACAACATTAGGATGAAAACCGTACGTAACGAGCTTGTTGATTAAGTTGGCATGCCAGACGCGATCGAATGCCTTGGAGATGTCTAAAGCGATAACGTATGTTTCACCACCTTTATCAAGTATGCTGTTCCAACAATGCGCTACATAGTTTAATAGATCGGTAGTTGATCTTTTGTTTCGAAAACCGTTTTGGCTGTCGGATATTAAATGATTTTCTTCCAGAAATTTTGAAATATGTGTATTAATATAATGCTCATAGACTTTGGATAGGGCCGATAGTAAAGCTATTGGCCTATAATTTGAGATATCGGATTTTGGTCCCTTTTTGGGGACGGGCTGGACATTTGCCAACTTCCAGCACGAGGGAAATATACCAGATTTGTAGGATTGGTAGAATATTTTAGTTAAAGTTGGTGCAAGTTCTTTGGGAAAGGTTTTTAAAATAATGGGTGGAATATTGTCCATTCCTGATGCTTTGTTGATGTTTAACCCCTTTAAAAGTTTAGCGACTTTTTTGGGTTTGAAGTGAAGTTCATTCATATTAACTCCTGAAGACTGGATTTGGGGCATTTCTTTAGGAGTTTTCAAAACAGTGGAGTTCAGAGCAAAGCGTTCAGCGAACAAGTTAGCTTTTCTAGCGGGATCATTGACGATTAAATCACCATCAATAATAGGGGGAATAGAAAATTTTGTACCAGAATTTAAAGAATTAATGGCACTGTAGAAACTCTTGTCAGAAACAGACATAGACGTAAGTTTTGAGGCTTTCGCTCTGTCAATTTCGGACTTTTCGTTTGAGATAATCTGATTAGATATTTTGTTGGCCTTTAGATATTGGGATCGATTAGTGGGAGTTTTGTTATGAATCCAAATATTAAATGATCTACGTTTGTTTCTAAGTGCCGTTTTGGCAGCTTTCGAATACAAGTATTTTTGTTTGGGTTTTACTATGGAGAAAGGGACAAATTTATTGATAGCAAATTGGATGGTTTCTGTAAAGTTTTGAGCAGAAACATTTACATTGTCAGTGTAAAAACAATGACGGTCGAAAGGGAAACCATGGAAAACATTTTGAAGACCACTCTTATCCATTTTTGAGTAGTGAAATATTTTACGGGGTTTGGGAGCTGTAGTTTTAAGTAAATCAGTTTTGATAACTGATGAGATTAAACAATGATCAGAATTTCCAATACTACCTTTCGCAACATCGACACTCGTAATATCTGGCATTGTGGTAAGATAGAGATCTAGTAGAAAACTATTATCACCGCCATTACGGGGAGTGAAAGTCGGGCTTTTAACAATTTGGAATAGGCCCTGAGACGCGGCAAAAATTTCTGCCAGTTTTCCACTATTGTCAACATCGTCGGTCGATTTGGAGAATTCCAACCATGATTTGTTGTGGACGTTGAAGTCACCGGTAACGATAACTTCACAATTAGGGGACTTTGCTCTAATCTCGTCCATAATTTTTGTCGGTATATTAAAAAAGTTTGGGTTACGTTTGTTGGGGGACCGGTATAAAGCTATTGTAAAAAAAGTCATTTCTGGAAGACAAATCTTTAAAACCATTGTATTGAAGCCGTCACCGTGTAGTTCAAAATTTGGAAAGCGCGTGTACGCAACACTCTCATGAATGAATGCGCATACGCCCTGATGGAGTTTGAAAGCTGATTCGAGCCTATATTTGGAATTAAGCGATTCTATAAAGAGAAAATTTTCAGAAACTTGTGTTTCTGTAAGGAATAGAATGTTCGGTTTGTCGTGCTCAAGATGATGTTGCATGTGGTCATGATTAGCATTCAATCCGCAGATGTTTTGAACATGTATTTTAAAATTTTTTATTGATTCATATATGTTTTGTCCCTGCAAATTCCGTGGACATGCCGGGTGGATTGCGCAAATTTGCTTTACCACTTGCAGACTTATTTTTTTTCGGTTGTACTGCCATATATATATCAAAATGTTTATTTTATTTTTTTGTGTTTTATTTTAAAATGCATAACTAAGTAAAAAATCCTATCATACTACAACATATGACATATGCCAATATTTCATGATAAGATGAAGAAATAATAACAAAACAATAAGTGAAAAACAAATTGTGAGAAATTTGCAGAAAACAAAACAAAACTAAATGCCAATAATCCAGCTGATGCAGCGCACCCCAGACGCACCGCCCACCACCTCAATCGAGGCACAAAGCCCACACATAACTACGTGTTGGTTCGATTCCTCGGAAGAGCCAATGAGCGGTACCACTACGGAACGCTGCCCAGCTAAGACTGGAAGTGCTGCCGTTGACTAATTAAAGTTCGTCTGCCAGCACCCTAAGACATCATCTTGGCTAATGACATCTCCTGCCATTGCCAGTGGTATGTGATATCTCACGCTAACTCATATGTCAATGGCAGGGACTGGAGTACGCAGGGTAGTCAGACCCGTAGATCAACATTGATCATAATCGATCAAAATCGATCCCTCCTGCGGGAGGGATATTTTAGCAAAACAATTGTCTTACGATTTTGCGTAATAGCTGATTTTACAATTTCTGTATTTGTTGCTAGCTTTAGATTTTTGTCGTAAATAGTTATACAAGAATATCTCGTACTTTTTAGTTATTGTGAAAAATCACATTTAATAATATAAACTGTAAACACATTTTCAATGACGTATTGATATTTAACACTTCGAATTGACAATGAAAGTGTACAAAAAAATCGTTTTGTTACAAATAGACTTGTTGATTTGAATCATTTGCCATCGAAAATTAAAATAAAAAAATCGATTTTAAATTACTAAGTAGATCAACATTAGGTCATCCCGAAGCGTGGTTTTGATTGTTATTTAAGTAAAATCAACCCGCAAATAAACTTTTTTCGAAGGGAAAATAACTGACTGCAGCGAAAGAACATTGTTTATTTATAATGGAGAACTAACTGATCTCATTAATTTAGTACAACACTAGAACTATATGGATGAATCAACTCATTCAAGAATCAAGACAATCAATTCAGTCATCGGCTACACTTGTGATAAATATAATTTTAATTTATACGTCTATCTGGGAAATACGAAATATCGTTCTATCGTTGCAAAACAAGCATATTTTGTGTTGTGTTTAAGTTGTTTTACTGTTGTTCAATGATAATTCAATTATTACAATTGTGGTAAATTTTAATACATAATTATTGATTTACATTTCTCATAGCATGCGCCAACATAAGATTATTGGACTTTTAAAAATGCTATAGAATGTCAATATTGCTTGACGAGTTCTTACCTCAGGAATGTAAAGAGAAACTTCAACCATTTAAAACACATTGCTCAAATATCCTTATATCTCCTCCATTCTTCCTAATTCTGTCTCCATTCTATTTTTAATTTATAACAATGACCTGTTGAAAATCGCCAATAAATAGTTTTGCAGATGGTAGTACACTGCACAAATCATTCGACCCACTCACAAAAGTCATTTACACCTTCAAAGTGTCGATGCCCGAACGAATAAATTCGCTGCCATAAATGTGATTGTGCCACCGGCAATCAGACGTAATATTCCATTTAAAAATTTCTAAAATCTGCTGCGTACACCGGAAAGCTAACCGCCATTTGCAGTAAGAAAATCTGGCACAGTTGTGTGTGTTGGTCAAAGAGAAGTCTTTTCTCATCGTTCTTGTTCATAATAAGATATCGTGACAATCAGATTTTAAAATCAAATAATAAATATATTTATTTATTCCTACAGGACACGCAACAATAAAACAAAATAATTTTAAATTAAAATAATAAATATATTTGACTGACTGCGACGTTGCCAGATCTACTTTTCCATATAGTAGCGATAGTCAAATTGGAGACACATATTTTTTAGTACTATGAAATTATATAATATTTTGGAAATATTCTATCAAAGAAAATTGTTGTAATTGATAAAAAGCATTTCTGTATTGAAATTTTTACATAATAATTTGTTTGAAATTTTATTAGATGTACTACGCGATTTGACTATCTATACATCCTTAAGTCCTTAGGTGCGTTCGATTTGACTGAAACAACTGAAAAAACAACAACAATTGCATTCAATTTTTCAGTTGTATCAGTTGCTTCAGTCAAATCGAACACGGCTTTTATTTGACTAATAAATAAATAAATAAAAAATAAAATGTTTACTGACTTACTCTGGAACGATCATAAAATGGCAATGACGAAGAACGTATCTAAAAACTCGGTCTCCTCAATATATTCAAAAAATACTTCACTATCGATGAATCCATATTTATAGGTCCTATAATCATCTGCTTCTATTCTGGCTCTTTTGAACTCTGTTCAAAATAGGAGTATGGATGTGGAATTATTGTGTTTCTTATTAATACATCCAGTTTTATAAAAGTTCCTTGTCTGGTCGTGAAGTTATTAAATTTTTGATGCCTAAGCTGATAAATTCTACCATGAAGACAATGTCATAAATGTAAACAAGGACCTAAAATAAGCCACCGAGTGAGATAACCTAAACCCGGTCAACTTTAATTCCATCAAAACAACTGTTGGATGTCCAGTTCTAAGACCGAGTTCCTCAACGATATTTCAACCACTATGTGTGGCGAAAAATAGTTGAATGTGAAAGCATTCGTTTATTGAATTTTACAATTTTTAATGGAATATACTATGGAGCCATTATATAATGGCAATGAGTCCGTCTAGAAAACTAAGTATCTATTTCAATTACTCCACATTTATAAGTCCTATATGAACTGTTGTTGTCAAGTTTGGGTGATATCGAAATTTGACATCAAATCTTGTTTTCTTACAAAACCGTTTTTATGAATATTGCCCCCGTCAATATTGCTTGGATGAAATCAAATGCATCGTGTCTCAAATATATTCTTTTGCATGGGTCAATCGTGAGTCGGTTTCGACTGGAACTTCTGTGAGCAACTTCTTTATCTGAACTACATATAAATGGAATGATTTGGATTAGACTCAAGTTATTACAGTCCCTAAAGGTTAAAAAAAAGCGTTCAACACCTTATAACGTATGTGTGTTTGTGTATTTCTGTGACACATATTGTAATTCCTATTACACAACACTTTTTAATAATATAGGTGTTTCACATCAAAAACAAACTAGACAAAAAAATTCCTTAATTTCCCTCTAGTTATGCACCTTTGTCATATTAAAACGAAAAAGTATGGCTATGATTTACAAGTTATTCATATTTCATTTAATTCAAAGTATTTTTTCGCTATTCAGATTACTTATTTACAATTTACAGTTCTGAAGTGAAATTAAACGTACAAGATTGCTCTACAACTCCTACAGAATTATCTTCTTTTTTGTCGAAATTCGAATTGAAAACTTCTGTATTTAAAACTTGTTAATTTTTTCTCTTTCAGAACTTTTAACACAATACACAGCACCAGAAGATGAAGATGTTCAACGTGAAATATTTGATAAAATAAAAGTCTACTGCGAAAAACCGGTAAACAACTATACTGAAGACCTGTATGTTGATCCATATATTTGGACGTTCTATCATTCGTTTTTCTTCTCATTTACCGTTTGTTCTACAGTTGGATATGGAAATATTTCTCCAAACAACACAGCTGGCAGAATATTTATGATATTTTATGCTTTAATCGGTATACCAGTTAACGGTATACTGTTTGCGTATTTAGGAGAATTTTTCGCTCAAACCGTAAGTTGTTATTTGCTATTTATTTTCAAATATATTTCACTGTTTATACTCTCTAGTTTATAAAATTATACAAAAGATACAAACAATATAAATTATCAACAAACGAAGATTATGCTCCACGAAGACTTGGTTTTGTTGCACAGATAGCAATGTACTTGTGTCCTGGAATTTTAGTTTTTATATTTCTGCCAGCATGTTTGTTTACGTTATTTGAAGAATGGCCATACTCTATTTCAGTATACTACGCCTTTGTTACATTAACAACAATTGGTTTTGGGGATTTTGTTGTAACATTTCAACCACATCAGGTAGGTGCATAATTCAGTTTGTTTATATTGTTTTTATTATTTAAATTTTCGTTGTTTTAGGAACGCGAGTTTGGACTATTTTTTATTCTTTATCAAATATTTGTTTTGTTTTGGTTTATCTTTGGCCTGGGATATTTAGTAATGATAATGGGATTTATAGCACGTGGTATGCGAAGTAAACGAATTGCTAGATTGGAACATAATTTGGCGTTATCAATTAAACAAACTCAAAGTAAAATATGGCATGGAGTAACCAAAGATGTTGGATATTTGAGAAAGATATTAAATGAGATTTATTTAATGAAGTTCAGGGTAAGTGAAATTTGTCAATAAAATTCAAAAAAAATTTATGCGGTTTAATATTTTATTTTTGTTTATTGCTTCTTCAGGATTAAGGATTTGTGGTACAAAATCAAATTTATGCTCTAAATAAATTAAAATAATTTGATTTTTCCCCATTTTTCGTTCTAGCCTGTCTACAATGAACCTGGTCTGGTTTCTATAAATCAACTTCCAAGATCAGCATCTTGTCCAGATCTAACGTTATATCGATCTGAGTCAACATTACCACGAAGAAAACGAGCATTTTCAGAAGGCTTCTTCCGCGTTACGGGTGACACCACAACTAATGCATCAAGTATAATGACATTAAATAGGGTTCAATCAGATAGTGATTTATCAAGAATTGATCGTAAACGAACATTTGAAGGTGCAAATACAATAATCCAACCTACAGAGCTATTAGCAAAAGTCGTAACTGCTTTGGGTAGTATTAGACCACCGGAAGATGATGGTGAAAGTGTTCTTGAAGCTGCACTAAGTAATAAAGGGAGTGTTAATGGATTTCATGGTTTTTCGGATTCCCAAATTTTAGAAAGTGAACGCACTTGGTCAGGATGGTCTCTGCCAACATCAGAAAAAGGTAATCAAACACCACCACCTAGACCACGTGATCGAGCTGTATCCGAAGTTGTCTGTCCTCCACATTTAGTGAAAGATACAAACGAATGGACATGGAGTGGATCAAATTCTCAGATAAAAGAGTTAATGAAATTACGACAAAGGCAGAATCGAAAACAAGATTTATATCGAGCTTCATTTGGAAATATTGAGAAATATGACAAAGAACAAGTGACGGTTAATATGCCAGATGACTTTACACCAGCTCCTCCAGCTACGAACAAAAGTTTACTTAATCGATTTAATCCTTTCAAAAGATTGTCTTTGGGTGGAAAACAAAATTCAATAGCAAATGATATATTTGCTCCTCAATCATATTTGGAAGCTACAGCGAGAGGACGAGCTTCAAAAGTTAGTTTATCTTCCAAAACTAAAAGATTAAACAGAAAAGAAAGTCGCCCAAATGCTTTCTCTATAATGCCACCAAAAGATGAGGCAGAGCAAAGTCTTTTAGAAACAACTACAATTGCTGATCTCATAAGAGCCATTGAGCTTGTACACACGAATGCTAATGTTCCTGTTGACGCATCTTCATCAAATTCAGTATCTAGTTCATCATCAAGACCCCGTCGTAAAAATGGTGTAGCAGATTTATCGCCGCCAAAAGGACCATCCTTATTAACACTATTTCCTCTTAACTTTGATGCCCTAACATCAAGTAATCATAACCTAACAACTGGTCATCTTGATCGTCGCAGAGGATCATTAAAACCAACTGTGTACAATAGTTTTAAGCATAATCAAAAAAGAAGACAATCAACAGCTCTCGTTTTTTCTAGCCCAATACGAAATTTGCCAACAACAAATCAACCTCCGCCATATTCAATAACGAATGACTCAGCTAAATTTAAAAGACGATTTAGTGTTAGGCCTTCTACATTAGCAACACCACCTGGAAAAGCGCCACCGATACCACCTCCATTACCATCACAAAATTTATTGTCACCATATTCTCAAGTACCAACCGCTTTACAAAGAAGATTATCTCTGAAACCAAGTCCATTAACACGAATAAATTCGCAGCAATCTAATACAAAAAACATATTGTGGAGACCAGCACAGTTACAACGTGAAGCATCACCAGAAATCCCAGCGTCAAGAACACGACATGGAAGTTTAGCTAGTTTGTATGAGAAAAGGAATGCACAAAATACAAAACAGAGATATGATTCGAAATAGAAATATTTACAGGTGTTGTGTCGTTTTAGACACAATATGCCACGTTCAAACAACTTACAATATTTGAGTAATTATATGATCATCTTTAAATCATATTGATTAATCAAGAAACCAATGTCAAATATGCAACAAAAACTAATTTATTTAGAAAAATCAGTATTAGTAAATAGTAATGAAATTAAATCTATTATTAATAATTTATTTAAAAAAATATCCTTTTAATTGTAAAATTATCAAATATAAAATTTCATGTAATAAATTCGTTTTTAAATTAAATTTTTTCAAAATATGGTTTCTTATTTAATCTTTCTATAGAAAACGGTATTTAATTCATTTCATTTTTAAGTACGGCAAGATGCAAATAGCATACATTTGTTTGAGATAAGCAAATGTAAATTATGTATGTGTAATTTAATTAAAAATTACTCTAATCGAATGAATTATTCCATTCTATAAATATGCTGTTCATTTTGTCTACTAGTCTACTAATTTAGTAAAACATAACCATAGTGAAATATCTGAATATTTTCACATATAAATAGGACTATATCTAGAAGCAATAGTTATTTATATTTCGAGAACTGAAAGACGAAAAGTACGCCCGCGTAAAATAAGTTTTTGAATTTTAGAAACTAGCTAAAAATTTGTAAATAACTAAAAATGCCATGATTTTCACTATTCATTTGTATGTTCTAATGATTATTTTGAAGAAGAATATAGAGACGCTTCATATACCAACGGGCTTTTATTTTACGGGCATAAATAATGCTTAAAACTAAGAAAGAACTACCTTTATCCACGATTACTAAAGAATATATGCTTTCCATGCGTATATCTTCCATTGTAATTGTATTCATTCCACAACTAGTGATTCTAATTGAATTCTTCAACAGTTCTATAGTTTATTAAATATTTCCCTAACAAATTAAAAACTTCATTTGTTGGTCTAGTAAGATAAACAGGTTAAAACGAGAACAATATATATGTGCCCATAATTATGAAAGTGGTCTAAGTCAAATTGCTTCAAACTAAATTAGTCTAATGTAATTTGTGCGATATTGTAAAAAAAAACCGTTATAGAATACTTTTAATTTCAACAAAAATGTAATTCATCTAGAGTTAATTATAATAGTAATCTAAGGCAAAATTTGAAAACAAAATGCCAAAAATAATTGCCAAAACGTTGTGTTGCAAAGTTTTTATATCGTCGGACCATAAGCCCATAAAAATGAGATGTTCCTCCTAAATGTCAAAATTGCTCTTTTTTAAGTGAAAGCTAATGGTGACAAAATAATGAGTTGGGAAAATAATTAATAAATAACGTTAGAATTTCGAAATTTGCTTTTGCGTTAAGTCGCCGTTCAGTTAATCATGAAAATGGTCTAAGTCAATTCAAACTGTAAAAAGTATATTTCGGAATGAGATTTATACAAAATTTCACATGCATAATAAGTTTTCATTATTGAAGACTAACAAAGCCCTTAAATAAAATTTTTCATAATAGAGAAATGTTTTTTAATTTAATCATTTGCAAACCTTTAAATATCTCAAAACAAGAAATTTATGACTTAGACCACTTTCATAACTATGGGCACATATATAAAATAAAAACTTGTTTATTTTAATGCTACCTTTGATGCATGTATTTCATTATGGCGATACAAACTTTAGCAATCAAACTGGAAATTAATCGAAATATTTTGTAGTCATGGATAAAATAGCATCTTGTATTCGTATAGGATGATGGCAATTCTTCACTCGGATGATTCCCTCCACTCGCTATGCTCGTTTCGGGAAATTTCATCCTCGTGACGAATTGCCATAATTCTCAACTCATACAAGAATCTACTATTATCCACGACTGCTATAGAATATATGCTTTCTATGTGTATATCTTCCATTGTAATGTTATTTATTCTCGCACTTGTTGTAGAATGTAACGATCGTTACATTCTACAACAGTTCTATAGTTTATTAAATATTCCCCTAACAAAATTAAATCTTAACATTTGTTGGTAATAGCACTATAAAAAGGTTAAAACGAGAACAATGCATCTATAAAATATAAAATAAATTTAACATTTTCCGTTAAATTTTTATTTTATATTTTATATACTGTTCTCATTCTAACCTTTTGATATTTCTATACCAAAAAATATAAAGATTTGATTTTAGTTTTTGTATGATGTCAATTGTTTTTCCATGCTGTCTATGATGTATTTCATTATGGTGAAAACTTTAGCAGGCAAACTGGAAATTATTCAAAATATTTTGCTGGTTTTGGGACAGTCGTAGATAAAATAGTATCTTGTATTCGCATATGATGATGGCAGTTTTTCACTCGAAACTTCATCCTCGTGAAGAATTGACACCATTCTAAGCTCATATAAGAATCTACTATTTTTCTATATTGATATACAAAAAATACAAATGTATCGTAGTATGCCATAAAAATAGATAGTTTGATGTTTGAAATAATTATAATTAGTTTGTTTGATGTAAGTAAAATCTCCTACATATGACAAAAACTAGTATGACGTTTAAAATAATTTGTTAGTTTTGGGGAGTCATATGAAAAATTAATAGGAAAAATATGGAGGGGCTGAAATCTCACAGCTCTGAGATATCAAGACTTCGGTCTGGGTTAAGGATTTTGATATAGTTTTCGGCAAAAAACTTTTATGAGGACATGGTTTTTAGTTTTGAGCAGCGATGTATATCAAACATAACTCTTTGTTAAAGGACAAGTATTTTTTATCTCTGTTTAAAAATTTATTACAAAACTAACACGAAACATCAATACGTTGCCGGAAAATTATAATCGAAATTCCAAAAATATTGTTAAACTAAATAAATCAAACTTTTTTCAAAATTCCAAAAATATTCCAAAAATTAGAATAAAATCAAATATTTAAACCTTTCCTAAACTCCGATAATATTCCAAAAATTCTTAAAAATTTAAGCTTTTCCAAAATTCTAAAAATATTGCAAAAATTATTACACAATCAAAAATTGAAAATTTTTTCAAAGTTCCAAAAATTATAATAAAATCAAAAATTTAAAATTTTTCAAAATTCTAAAAATATTCCAAAAATTCTTACAAAATCAAAAATTAAAACTTATTTCTAAATTCTAAAAGTATTGCAAAAATTAAAACAAAATCAAATATACAAACTTTTTCAAAATTCCAAAAATATTTCAAAAACTATAACAAATTCAAAAATTTCCATATCCAATTTCATTTTCAATTTCATTTACGTCATAAAAACAGCTACATTTTTTTTTCAAAAAATTGGCTAAAAAAATATATGAAATCATTTTTTGACACACTTGACATTATTTTTTTGACAAACTTATAATGCCATGATTAGTACTACAATAATAATAAAATTTCATGTCATACAAACTATTAATATTATTTTTTTCTAAAACAATTGGGTAAAAAATAAATAAAAACCTTTCTTTTGACACACTTGACAACATTTTTTTGACAAACTTATAATGCCATAAGTAATTCTCAATAATAATAATAAAATTCATTTCAAACAAACAATTTTATTTTTTCCCAAAAAATTGGGTAAAAAAATAAATAAAAATCTTTCTTTTGACACACTTGACAACATTTTTTGACAAACTTATAATGCAATAATCTAGTTTTTGATCTCACATACCAATCCCTGCCATCAAGATTTCTCCAAAATTAATGTTCCTACTCGTAATCACTTAAAATGAACGTTTTTTAAGCCAAAAATATGAAAATTTGCTATTTTTGACACACATAATGATTTTTTGACACACTTCCGGTACAGTTATCGAACACAGCGTCCTTTCGGACCTGTCCCTTGAGTATACCTAGTTTTAGAAAAAAAAAATTTGAAATCCCTCCAGCGGTTTTCCCTGCAGCGTAGGTAATGACGGCCGGCCGGCCTACAGACAGACATACATTTTCTTTTTGCTTTTTTAGAATCAGTAGGTCCTAAAACGTCGAGAAATGCCAAAAAAAGTGGGGGTAAGAATTTCACTTTGAACTCATGAATGTTATACTTAGGTCTTTCAGACCGAAGTAAATGTTAAACACAAATTAAAAAAAACTGCTAAAATCTTTTATTGGCTAAAACTAAACAATAAATATTTCTTAATTCAATAAATAGCAATTCAATTAAAAAACCAAAAAAATGATGTTGAAGTGAGTTTTAGGCAAACGGTTGTAAAGTTTAACTTTACTGCCGCTAGGGAGAAGGTTAAAGTCTTACTTTTTTACGTATAATTAAAGCGGCTGTAAAGTAACGCCATTTTTATTTTTTTACGGCGGCAGTAAAGCAACTTTCATATTTTTACGGCGGCAGCAAAGTAAATTTCATATTTTTACAGCGGCAGTAAAGTTACATAACATGAGGTTATGAATTTGTTCAAAACAGCATTCATTTAAGCTCATTTTAATTAATAAAAATTAATTTCAGAAAATTTATTACCTCATAATGCCTTTTTAAATCATATTTATAAAAAAATTTAAACGTTTGCCGAAAAAATAGTGTATTTAATTCTGAGCTAGTGACTTTTTGTGTTTCGTCTGTTGTGGTCCACCACACCATTCCTTTATTCATGTACAACCTTAAAGTTCTTATACACATTATACACCCGGTGTATAAACATACATTGTATTACCCTAAATCAAAATTCGTTAAATAAACAATTTCATAATAAAATTTCTTAATTGAACGGAGGCGAACGAAGTGAGCGAAGCTCCATTCTTCCCCGATTCGGCATTTCCATTGTCCGCATACTCCTCCCAAACTATTAAAGATATCAAAATGAAATTTTGCATGTAAGACGACATCTAGCCATAGATGGTCTACAAAAAATTGAAAATTAGACAATACCACGGAGGAATAATCACCGAAAAACGATTTCCATAGACTTTCAATGGGAAAATTGACATAACTTCTATTCGGAGATGTGTGTGCGCAATAAATTTCCTGATTTGGTCAAGGTCATAATAATCTAGCTCCCAGAAAAACAAAATCAGTAATCGGTCTTAACTCTTACCATCGAGAAATAATCACCGAAATAAACATTGACTTGTCATCTTTTCACAATACTTAAACAAATTAACAAAAACCATATTCTTATATGCTGTTTTTATTAACATATCCATGCGGTAGAAATAAAAAGCGATTGCCACTTCCATCCAAGCGATTACCTATACCATGATAATCGATTTTCATAAAAACGATAAATTTTATCAATTTCAACTTAGTAAGCCGAATCTGCATTTATGGTAATTATAGATGTTTTCATGGTGTACTCAATCCAAATTAATTTTCTGATCGTTAAACAAATACAATTGAAATATAATTCTATAATGTCTTATTCAATCCGAAATAAATGTTACATATTTATAAATGGAGGGCTCAGAATACAAGTGAACCAAGTCCATGTTTGGTTTTTTGTTCAGGCATAAGTTCAGGCATTTTGTCATTTGTTCAGCATATGCTGGACCACATATGGTTAAACAAATTTAATTTATCATTAAAAAAATGTTAATAGGTAATTTTATTATAAAGCTTTAACTTTAAACTTCTGTAGCACAAAAAAACATAAAAAGGACTTGGTTCACTTGTATTCTGAGCCCTCCAAATTTTAAACAAATTGCACGAATTTCTTGTGATTTAACGAATTACTGTGAAAGTTTTTATACAATAAATATTCTTGAACATATAATCTACCGAAAAATATAAGGTAAGTCTAAATCAGTACTGTATTTGCAGAGATATAAGAACTTTTCGTTGCAATAAACAGTCTATGGAGAGAATTTCGATTTTGAAACGTTAATTTCTCGAGTTCTAACGAACAAACTTTGCGTTTTTTGTAATCTAAACTTTCTATGACCACTAAACTACGTTAGGAAATGCGAATAATTGAAATACGATATGTATTTAATCTAATATTTGAACTTATATATTCCTTTGGTACACTATAGGCAAAATACTATAGGCAAAAAGGCTAAAAGGGAAAAAGGGCAGCGGTGGATATTGGAAAATCAGAATTTGGATTGGGTCTTTCTTACGTCGGATTGTCACGAGTGAAAACGATTGAGGGGCTGCTGATAGAACCTTCTTTCCCGATCTCACGTTTACACAGTATCAACAAGCATTCTGGATAGTCGGTGCAGCGTTCTGAATTACTCAAGCTTCGTTCGAAGATCATGATGTAATTAATTTGAAATAAAACCAATATTGTATAAAGCATTTGTTATTTATCTTATTAGTCTCACGCATAATCCAAGAGTAGTCAGTTAATGGTAATAAAATTGAAGGGAGGATATTCCACTGACATAGAAGATTGAAATCGGGAGGGAGGTCGCGGCTTAAGCTAAGCGAGCGACCGTTTCGGCAATTCGTTCGGGGTAGAGACAATCGGTGCTTCGCTCCTTTTTATCAATTGCACTCTGCATTGGTCACCTAGTTTAAATAATAAACAAGAATTCAATTTCTTAATAGTTCGAAAAATGCTTAGTTGCATTTTTAAGCACGTAATCAACTTATTTTAGATTGGTGAAATATGAGTTCACCCTGGTCATGAGTTCGAACTCTGGTCAAGAATTTAAAATTGGTTTTGCTGAAGCTAATTGTAGTCAGTTGTGGTGTGGTTCTCTAAGGGCTAAGAAGCTCTAACTTGTTTAAAATTATTGAAGTTTAAAAGTTATTGTAACAAGTGATTGTTAACAAATTTATAAAAGTTATTGTACCTACATAATAGTACATTATGATGCTAAGACGTAAAGCTAAAGATTTTGGACGGATGTGGAGTTTGCACCCACATTAAGTTTGCACCCACATTAAGTCCAAAATAGCTTACGTCCGTGCATCATATACTATTTTTTATTCGCCGCAAGCAAAATATTTTAAGAAAAGTTGTTTATTCTAAATTAAAATTATAAAATTATAAAAAAAAAAATAAAATATAAAATTATTGTGTAGCTATGACAACAAATGATAACAAATATTTTAATTGGATAATGAAATTTTGAATTTGAGGGTTGCTTTGAAAAATTTTTTATTTTTCATAGAATTTAAACAAAAACAAATGCTTTTTACTTTTTTGGACGTAGCTATGGCAACAAAATAAATAGTTGAAAAGTGATACTTTAAAGCCGCAAATCACAGTAATAAAGTGACACTTTAATATGTAGGCGAAAAAAAATCATTTTTATATACATAATAAAATTTTTGAATTAAAGAATTGAATACATAAATTTAAAGGAGTTGTTATTACCCATATCTCCAAATCTGCTGTTATTATAATTTGAAGATTCCACCTTTAGGTATTTGGTATTTCATCTAATAACAAAAGTGGCAACCTGAGGATCCAACACGTCTATAACTATAGACTCAACACAAAAAGTAGCACTTTAGCACCTTATTAAATAATATACTTTTTGGAGTGTTTTAAAAGCGGGCGTTATGAGTTTATAAAGCCCTCTCATAACGCTCCAGTTGTTATGGATGTGTTTATATATTGCGTATCTTAGTCATTATAATAACTTTTTATAAAAGTGAAGCATAAAGTAAGAGCCCGTAAAATAAGCCGGTCTACTGTTCTGTACGAAAACATACTGAGTTGTAGAAATTTTTGAGTAACTACATGGTTAATGTATAAGGTGAAATGCAACATTCTGTCATTTCCTAAAGCTTTGGTTTCCTAGGATAGCGGTGCCGCCATATAGCGGACGTAATATAGAAAGTAGTGGTGGACGAAAAATGACGGCCGTAATAGCGGTGATGAAAGAATTGGAATGTTAGAACAACGTAATATTACGTTGGAGAATTGAATTTTTTTTTATATATGTTAAATAAATATGAACCGTAATATTTATTTTTTAATTTTATTTCGAATTTTATAAATATTTGTTGGTATTTTTAAATAAATTATAGGAACTTCACATTTAAGTATAAGCCTTAAGCCCTTATTCTTGAAATATTTTCCAGTTTGTGGCGTTTTATTAGTGCTCTAGTCTCCATAAAACTTGATTTCAACAGCTAATTTTATCAAGAGGAACTAACATAACTAGTTCATTTCATATTCTTTTAGTTTTTTATTCATTAGTGAATTGTTTTTAGTCATATATGGTTTTAGTTGTTTTGACTACAACTTACTTTACCCTTTGAATTAATTAAACAATTGTTTATTCATATGAAGTTTCTTTATATTATGCAGTTCATTTATTTAAAAACAATTACCGATAGAAAAAAAATTCAACACAATGAAATGTAAAAAAGGACATAAATATTATATTTATAAAACATTATTTATAAAAGTCCTAAATCAATTTTAAACGTCATAAATCGACGGAAAATATTTCAAAAGTTCACCGCTATTTTCAGAAAAAACGTTCAACAACTATTTGTCAACGTAATGACGGCCGTCATCTAAATAGCGGCACCGATTTTTTACGTTAAAGTGGCACTAGGAAACAACCATCATTTAATTTGTATATTCAAGTCATCCACCGCTATATTACGTCCGCTATATAGCGGCACCGCTATACTAGGAAACCATTACTTAAGCAAAATGAAGGCCCCTTAAAAGGTATTTAGTTTGTTTTTTATAAATATATATCGTTTATAAATATATATTGTTTATAAATATATATAAAAATTGTTAAGCAATTTTATTGTTTAGAATTATAAGACAATCAAAATAAATAACAAGCTCATTCTAAACTACAGAGCCATTAGATCTATTGCTATAATATAGATAAAAACTCACATCATTCGTCAAATTTTAATCATGCTACTTATGCTCGGCCAACGTAAAATATTGAAATTAGCATACACATATAACAATTCAAAAACTCTGCGTTGAGTTCAACTAATGTATCACAAAAGATAGCTTTCCTTTGTCAGATGTACACCCTTTTTCCATCCTATAGTAATTTACTATAGGCTTATTCGAAAATAGCAAAATGTTTTCAACCCAACGTTCAACTCACTTTTCAACCCGCACTTGTGTAACAGCACAAGTATTTCAAACATTCCGCAAACATACATCTGACCCGTTGCCGGTATTAACTTAGTTTTTTTATTAATTTTTAATATTTTTTTTTACCGAATTATGAAAATTTTTTTATAGAATTGTTTTATTTTTTTTAATTAATGAGTTGGTGGTTAGCAGTTAAATTGATCGATTGGTGGTTATTAATTAATGTCGTTTTCGATTGAAGAACTAGTTAATAACTAGTTATTAGCTACGCTCGTTTCGGGAAACTTCATCCTCGTGAAGAATTGCCTTCATTCTAAGCTCATACAAGAATCTACTATTACGGGCGTAAAATTCAACTTTCAGCCACGATAACTACATAGGATGTAAAATGTGTTTTACGATTCGTTTGTGCGTAAAATAACATACAGCAGTATAACATTTTATAATAGTCCATGTAGAGGTTTTTTTATTTAAATAAAAAAATATAAATTACAGTTAGACTTAGTCAATTTTTTAAAGATGCTTAAAAACTAAAAGTAAATTGATATATATCGATATAGCTTTATAAGGAATGGGATTGCGTTGAACTTGATTTTTTTATTATTTAATGAACAATTGGTCCCCAAAACATTTTAGACACGCGTTTTTCATCTTCTGCAAAGAAAAAATCACGTCCTAATTTTACAAACTCTTTAATTGATAGTTTGCCATCTCCATTTTTATCAATGACCGCAAAAGAAACCGCTGCGTCTTCATCGGTTAATCCCAAACAATTAAAAAATAATTTAAATTCAGCCAAAGAAATAAATCCTGATTTATCTTTGTCAACAGCCTAAAAAAGGAAAAACAGAAATAATATTTATTTATATTTTATGCTATATGATGTTTTTCTTACCTTAAATAGATATGGAAGAAATAAATGTACTTTCTTACTTAAATCCTTATCATTTAACATATGATGCATTTCACTTAAATACTGTTCAACAGTAATTAAATTGTAAGGCGTTGGTTCACCCCATTGTTCCTCCCATGTTTTTTTCATTATATTTTGAAACTCATCTTGTTCAATTTTCGTCAAATGTCCTAATGATGAAAAGTTCTTAGTTAATAGCCTAAAGTCATCATATGAGATAACACCATCATTATTAACATCCATTACACCATGAATTGTTCTCATTTTACGTCGCCAAAATTCACTGTCACCCTGTAAAAAAGAAGAAACAAATTTTATAAAATAAAATTTGTTTTGGATTATACGATCAAATTGCCACATTGTCTGTTTAGATGATCAAATAATTCAAACTTATATATAAGTTGTGCAACATGTCAAAAATATTTTTCAAACATTATTATTTACATAATAAAACAAACATTATTTTTTACAATACAATATATTATTATTTACTGTAAAAGTATTAAGTAGAAAAAAATCGATACAATTTCCATAAAAATACATACGTATTTAATATTTTTGAAAAAATATATAGGCATGTTGTACAACATAATATTATATTGTATATCATGATGTAAATACTAAATAGACTATAGTTTAAACAAAATGTTATCTTTTTGGTTATTAACGCTGGATTTTTTCAAAAACAACTTATTGCCAATAGGAGATTGCCCATAGTCCAGGTAGTTCAGGTATCTAGTTATTCTAAAAGTTCCCATATCATGTAATTTGCAGGCTTATTTCTCCGGTAAGTGATATCTCAACTGTCGTGGTAACTGCCAGTGGTATGCGATGTTATATCTCACGTGAAATTTATCACGTTATGAATGTGAATAGTAGGGACTGGAGAACTTCGGGTTGTCGCATCCGTAGATCAAATATTAATAAACAATTTACAAGTTAATAAAGACTGACCTCTTCATGCGAAAAAAGATGGGTGAAATTTATGTGTGTGAACTGCGAAGCAACACGAATTTATATAAGGTTTTCTACGTCAGAATAACTGGAAGGCACTTTCTACAGAAATTATTAAAGGAAAGACTAACTAACCGAAAAAGGATAAACACCAGTCATTTCATTTATAAGTCGGCAAGGTTTGGAATTCAGAAGTTGAATTTTAATTTGCGAGAGAATAAAATTTATTATTCATTATTTAATCGATTACAATACTTTATTCTCTGACAAAAAATTGTGTATTATAAAAAATAAAAACGAAGTGAAGAAGACTGGATTTGGGGTATTTCTTTAGGAGTTTCCAAAACAGTGGAGTTCAGAACAAAGCGTTCAGCGAACAAGTTAGCTCTTCTTGCGGGATCATTGACGATTAAATCACCATCAATAATAGGGGGAATAGAAAATTTTGTACCAGAATTTAAAGTATTGATGGCACTGTAGAAACTCTTGTCAGATATAGACATAGACGTAAGTTTTGAAGCTTTCGCTCTGTCAATTTCAGACTTTTCGTTTGAGATAATCTGGTTAGATATTTTATTGGCCCTTAGTTATTGGGATCGATTAGCGAGAGTTTTGTTATGAATCCACATGTTAAATGATCTACGTTTGTTTCTAAGTGCCGCTTTGGCAGCCTTCGAATACAAGTATTTTTGCTTGGGTTTTACAATGGAAAAAGGGACGAATTTATTGATAGCAAATTGGATGGTTTCTGTAAAGTTTTGAGCAGAAACATTTACATTGTCAGTGTAAAAACAATGACGGTCGAAAGGAAACCATGGAAAAAATTTTGAAGACCACTCTTATCAATTTTTGAGTAGTGAAATATTTTACGGGGTTTGGGAGCTGTAGTTTTAAGTAAATCAGTTTTGATAGCTGATGAAATTAAATAACGATCAGAATTTCCAATACTACCTTTCGCTACATCGACACTCGTAATATCTGGCATTGTGGTAAGATAGAGATCTAGTAGAAAACTATTATCACCGCCATTACGGGGAGTGAAAGTTGGGCTTTTAACAATTTGGAATAGGCCCTGAGACGCGGCAAAAATTTCTGCCAGCTTTCCACTATTGTCAACATCGTCGGTCGATTTGGAGAACTCAAACCATGATTTGTTGTGGACGTTGAAGTCACCGGTAACGATAACTTCACAATTAGGGGACTTTGCTCTAATCTCGTCCACAATTTTTGTCACTAAATTAAAGAAGTTTGGGTTACGTTTGTTGGGGGACCGGTATAAAGCTATTGTAAAAAAAAGTAATTTCGGGAAGACAAATCTTTAAAACCATTGTATTGAAGCCATCACCGTGTAGTTCAAAATTTGGAAAACGTGTATACGCAACACTCTCATAAATGAATGCGCAAACGCCCTGATGGAGTTTGAAAGCTGATTCGAGCCTGTTTTTGGAATTTAGCGATTCTATAAAGAGAAAATTTTCAGAAACTTGTGTTTCTGTAAGGAATAGAATGTTCGGTTTGTCGTGCTCGAGATGATGTTGCACGTGGTCATGGTTAGCGTTCAATCCGCAGATGTTTTGAACATGTATTTTAAAATTTTTTATTGATTCATATATATGTTGTCCCTACAAATTTCGTGGACGTGCCGCTTTATGGGCGGGTGGATTGTGCAAATTTGCTTTACCACTTGCAGATTTATTTTTTTTTCGGTTGTACGGCCATATATATATGGAGGTCTCCGAATACAAGTGAACCAAGTCCATTTTGTGTTTTTTTGAGCTACAGAGGTTGAAAGTTAGAGATTTATAACAAAATTACATATTATCATTTTTTTAATTATAAATTAAATTTGTTTAACCATATGTGGTCCAGCATATGTTGAACATATGACAAAATGCCTGAACATATGCCTGAATAAAATGCCTGAACTTATGCCTGTACAAAAAACCAAAAATGGACTTGGTTCACTTGTATTCTGAGCCCTCCATATATATATCAAAAGGTTTATTTTATTTTTTTATGTTTTATTTTAAGGGACATTTCATATGGCATATGGGGCATTTCACGCCAACTAAGTGTGAAAAAAACATTTTTAACAGCCTCAAACTTTGGGAATAGGTAGTACTTTATGAGAAAACAAGTATCCAATTTTTTCAGAATTTTTGATTCACACCATGGCCGTCAGTGGCGCTCACAAAATTCAAAATTCAACGTTTGGGGTAGTTTTCACTCTTATTTTAAGGGTTTTAATTTTAAAACCGAGATTTCGAGAAATATGTTACGATTTTTTTTCAATTTTTTTTTAAATTTTTTTTAAATTTTTTTTTAAATTTTTTCTTTGTTTTATTTCCTTACGATTAATTTTTGTTTTGCGATGGGCATCGACCAGGAACTACCCCAAAGGCGAAAAAATTTGGTTTTAGCGTATTTTCTCATTCTGTGAGATAATAAACAATAAAAAAATAGTATATTCTTAAATTGGTCGGGTGCTGATTACGAATCCAAAGTTAAATATTTTTAAAACAAAATGGCGGATCAAATTAGTTGGCCGCCACTTGTCTAAAATCGTCCCCAATTTTGAAATTTCAAAAATACCATCGTGTTTTACATAAAATTTAAATCGAAAGTATATGTGATAGTTTTTGCTTAAGATCTACCGGTATCGAGATAAAAATTTATTAAATTTGAATATTGATAAGTATTTACTATTTAACGCTTAATTTATTCGTTTTAAACTGGGTTTAACATTATATTATAACAATTAATCGACATCTATTAGGTTCTTAAGTTCGGTAAGTACGACTGTAATGTTTTCAAAAAACAAAATGGCGAATCTAATATAACGGTCAATTTTTCGAACTTCGCTAAATTTAAAAGTTTCAATATCAGATAGTTTTCTTTATTTATTTCTTAATCTAGTATTATTTTCCAAAATAGTAAATATAGACTACTACAAATATGGAACACATGAAAAAACTAAAATAATACACATTACATATAAAACACTTAATAGATCTCGAATTGGAGTAAGGTTTTGCTCTTATGCAACACTCGTTTAAAGTAATTATACAATGCTAGTTTTTTGTTTTAAACTTCTAAATGGTAGACTATTCCCTAATGGGAAGACTATTCCCTAATTAAACAATATTTTTGCTGTAAATTCTCAATTCTCTGACTCGAGTCGAATATCTTTTTATTTTTTTTTCATTAGTTTCGCATTTTTGTAAGTCACAACTCACAATACTTTATATTTATCGGGCTTTGTGAGCAATTATGCCAAAGTATAAAGATATACTTATGAATCCTAGTTTTTCAAATCGAAATTAGTTTTTTTTATAGTTCAGCAAATGACGGTAAACATAGTAAGAAACCGCCGAATTTGTTTGATTATGTATCGATTTGCATGAAAATTTGGAACTAAGCTCAACTTACCGTCGACTTCAAAATCTAACCTATGCCAATATGCTCTTTTTATTTTTAGGCGTAACTAACCCTTGCTGTCAAAACTTATAAACTGAAAATTAAATCTTAACAGATCGAAATAAAATTCACATGAGTTGTTTAAAAAGGTTATTACTTTTTACTTATTCTGAAACATTATGTTTTTACATGATTAACTAATAGTCTAAGAGCCAGCCAGTGATCGGCAGACTTACGGTATTTTAGCAAACTCCATATTGATGCTAGGTATAGTTTTTCACCTGCCGTAGTTGAAATGGGTATTCACTATCCCCGTTGAAATGGGTATTTTTTAAAATTCGTATGAATAAATTATTATTTTTATGAATTCATAAATAAAAAAAAAACTTATTACTTATTCTGAAACATTATGTTTTTACATGATTACCTAATAGTCTAAGAGCCAGCCAGTGATCGGCAGACTTACGGTATTTTAGCAAACTCCATATTGATGCTAGGTATAGTTTTTCAGCTGCCGTAGTTGAAATGGGTATTCACTATCCCCGTTGAAATGGCTATTTTTTAAAATTCGTATGAAGAAATTATTATTTTTATGAATTCATAAATAAAAAAAAAATAATTTTAATGGTATTTAATAAAAATTAAAAAAAAAAACAATCAAAGATATGTACCACATCAGGAGTTGAACTCACTACCTACAGCACATCAGTCGATATCCACAACGCAATTTGAAACGTTAAGAAATGATAGATTGATAAATTGAAAAATGATAGAAATGCTGACGGATCAGCCTAACTTACTACCTACAGAAAAATCTGTGTGTGGTGCGCAAAAAGAAGTTTTCACTTCAAAAACGAAAAGAGATAAAAAAAATTTGGAAACTCGTTTTTTACTTGGATATTCATGGAAATCAATTTCTCAGAGTTTCATAAAATACCGACCGATAAACCCGACCATTTGGGTTGAGGGACTGGTTGGTTTGACATGGAATGACCCTATTGTGAAATTAAGGTTCAATCGGCGAATTTTGACAAGGAAAGCTTCAAGTTTGTGCAAGATGTTGTCGAATAAGGGTGTAACTAATCCAATTTCAAGTCAGTGAATCGGGTGTTTACAGAGCCACATACAGTGAAGCAATAATGTTAAAGGACAAATTTAAATTCTACCTAAAATTCTAAGAGTGGTCTCTCCATTTCGATGACAAACATATATAGAAAAGACTGAATATCAAGTTGTTTTAAAAAATGAGAGAAAAGAGAACAAATTGGATGTTGTACGATTAAAAGATAATAAACTTAATAAATTAGGTACATTGGAAGCAATGGAAATGATTGTAGCCGATACTACCATTGTTAACACTAGAACACGAAACGAAGTTGGAGTAAGGTTACAAAAAATATTTAAAGAAAAAGGACTTAATGTACCCCTTTTTGTTAGTTAGCACCATGTTTTGGATAGAGTTCTTCAATTGGTAATTGATAAAAGGCTTTCAGGTAGCGGTAAATTTCCCAATATTGAGTATCCGTTTGTTTCAGATCTAATTAAAAATAACAATTTGAAAAAACGTTTTGTGAATGGTGAACATTAGTGAAAATTCTAGAGAGGCGATATTAAATTTCTTTTCACCTTACACATGTTTTCAGATTTTATAAGGAAAGAGAACTTATTCTTCTATTACTTTTCAAAAAATTTCAAGCATTGCTAAGCTAGGTGGAATGCATGGGCCATCTTGGTAATTTTTACATTTATGCTGATACCTAGCTTCCGAGTCAGTTTAGATGGAATTTTTTCTTTAATATCATATATGAATGGTCTAATTTGTCGTTTTTAAATCAAATATATAACAAGAATGATTTCATCAGAATATCTGATATATTGCATCCATATAAAAAAGTAACTTGACAAGAGAGCCTTCAGTAATTAATACACAAAGAAGCAATCAGAATGCTGAACGCGCAATAAAAATCATTTGCCAGATTTGTATGAAAAATGCAAAAATTTACAATAAAACACATATGCACATAAACACACATTGTGAGCAATAAAAGTACCAAATTTATAAAATTTTATAATTAAAACTAAACATGCCTAGCCTTGAGCAAATAAAAAATGAAATCGTATTAATATAATTATGAATTTTAATAAAGATATACTAATGAATTCTTAAATGCTTTGCGTTATTTTAAATGTGTGGGTGATAAAGTTTTTTAAAAATTTTAACATAAAATGGCTTTCAACGTCTCATGTAGAGTTCCTGATTAAAAAATCCTGTATCGAGATGCTCGAGAAATATTGAGCTCTCAAATCTCCAAGTATTATTTCCACATTTTTGGAGATTTTTATTTCTCGAGAAATACTGTCGAGAATCTCGAAATTTAACAAACCACCATAAATACGATTCAATTCTACAACAAAATGATCTTTTAGATGACTGTTCCGGACGCCGAACCGTCCTGGTATACGTGCTGCTTACAACTTTTCCGAGTAAAAAAATTAAATGCTTTAATTTGGAATCAACTTTATTTTATTTGATATTAATTTTAACAAAAGGAAGTTCTTTTTCACTTAACCCGTTCGCGGTCTGAATCGGAGTCCCTTAGTTTTACCAAAAGTATTCTTAAAGTTGAAGTAATTTATTCTACTTTGGAGTGGAGTGTTAGTATATAAATATATTAATGTATTATTTGGGGAAATAAAAGGAAAGGGCGTATAGAAAGGGCTTTAGTATATATTTGGAAATAAGGTTGTTGGATAGAATTTGGGAAATGAAAATTGAGAAACGTGGGATCTCACATGAAAATTTGCTATTGAATCAAAATATGAAAATACAAGTAACGATTTCCAAAATTAGAGTAATTGTAAAATTATTTTAAAACTCGCCAGTTCGCAATAATATTTTGCAAAATAATATAAAACAATTGGTTGAGTTGCAATTACTCCTGGACTGCAAGACTAGATGGAATTCTTTTGAAACCATGAATGACCGCTTTTTGCGAGTCAAAGCAGCAGATGTAAAAATTTTAAATTAACTCAATTTAAATCATTTATGGAATAAAAAAAATTGATGTGGTTGCTTTAAATATTTTGAGTGCTATTCAAATAGCCGCAAAATCAATAAAAGCTCTCAACCGTCAAGATACCTCATTATTATCTGTAGAGGGAATTCTAAAATTTCTATTCAAATCTCTTCGGAAAAATAATTCAGAAATGTGTAACCTCCAAATTGTTATTTGAAATACAATCTCTCACATCCCAGAAAATGAATAAATTTAGAGCTACTGGTGGTAAGATCACTATCAATTTGAAACTTCTAAGAAACGCTCTAATTTTGATAAAACCTACATTCAATTAAAACCGAGAGAAATGTTTCTTTATCTGGAAATTTTTGCAGTTGTTGTTGTTGTAGCGACGGCTCCAAGTCCAGATTCAGGAACTCTGCTACTGCCCTTGGGCGGTACCACAGATCTTCCTTCGTCAGGTCGGTTGGTTTCTCTGGACAATTGAAAAGCTGGTTAGCATCATGTGGCGTGCCCTCACATATGGGACACTTGTCAACAATTTCATGGTCAATTCTACTCATGTAGTTATTTAAGATGCGTGACCGACCGGATCTTAACTGCGCTAGGATGGTTCTGGTACTGCGTGGCAGTTTTACCTCTTCAGCAGCGACTTGTGGTGGTTTGCTATTGAGAACTCGATTCGGGGCGTAGTTCTTTATTGTGTCTTCAACGGTTTTGGTATGTAGATTTTTCAACCCCCTCTTATACGTAGGCTCGTCGATGTTATTTATGACTTCATTGCTTCTAACATCTTGTAGGAAGCATTTCGCAGTCCTTCTTATATCTCTAGGTGGTGTTGTCATGAATAAGGTGTCATTGCAGGGATGCTGCTCTATGACAGGACCAAAGATATTGCTTGGTAAGCATTTCGTTGTGTTCACGAACCGGCAATATGTTACATTCCTCGTGCAGGTGATCTCGATGGCCCATCAAGTGACATCCGGTTGCTGTACGCAAGGCTGCGTTCTGTGTTATCTGTAACTTATTCCAGTGGGTGACTTGGGGTGTCCATATGGGAGCAGCGTAATTTATGAAAGGCCATCCTATTGCTTTATATGCCGTTATTATTGTGTTTTTATCCTTACCCCACGAACTACCCGCTACAGCTTTCAGTGCGTTGTTCCTGTTTTTAAGTTTTGTATTTATTTGTTGAGCATGAGCGTTAAATTTAAGTAGTGGATCGAATGTTACCCCAGCAGTTTTGGTTTTTTGACAGTAGGAATTAGTATGTTGTCAATGCAGATATTGAGTGTTGTATTTACCTCCTTCGTCCATGTGGTGAAAAGTGTAGAAGTGGACTTTTCAGTGGACAATTTCAAGTTTTTGGTTTTAAACTATTCATTCAAGGTGTTAAGGTAGATGTTTAAGACATTGGTGAGTTATTCCAGGTTGTTTCCTGTTGCAAGCACCGTGCAGTCGTCTGCATATGACGTGATAGTTATTCCTTCCGGTGGTGCAGGTAAACTACTTAAGTAGAGGTTGAATAATGAAGGCGAGAGAACTCCACCTTGTCGAACTTCCTGTCTCAGAACTCTCATCTTAGATCTAGAGTTACGGAACTCAACGTATGTTTGGCGCCCTCTGAGATAGTTGCACAACCAGCGTTTTATTAAACCTGGCAGATTGGTGTTGAATATGTCGTTCAGTAGTGCAGCATGTGACACTGGGTCGAACGCTTTTGACAGGTCAAGTGCAACTACAATTGTTCTAGCACAGGGTTGTTTTTGGTTTAGATTTTTATGGTTTAGATAATTGTTTGGTTGTTTTTGGTTTAGATAATTTTTGCAGTAATTTTGTTTTCTTGTGAAAAGATGGGACATTTTTAAAAAGCCGCGGGACGCGCGACAAATAGTTAAAAATCGGGACTGTCCCGCCAAAAGCGGGACGTCTGGTCACCTAACACTAAGGACTACTTTTATATTCAAGTTTACTTGATTATTTCTCTAATCACTGTTGTATATTCTACTACCTATGCTAAACTTAGATAACAAGCTGTGTATCAAGAAAAGATGACTAGTCTCCACTTGCGCGTAATGATGGGGTTTCAATCATACATTCAATGAACATTTGTTTGACCTCTTTAAAGGAAATATCATCTCTATCTGTTCTCACTGTAGAAAGAGTTAAATCAAACCAAAACCACATTAAATTGGAGCCGACTGGCTTGACCACGACCGCTAATTTGAAAAATGGATAACTATCTCCTAAAAAAGAGACACAATCCTGCAGTCATGGTCAAGAATTCTTAAAAGATTAATTGACTAATTAGTAAAGTGTGCTATGCCTTCTCCAATATATAATAAAAAAGTAAGTGAAAGTGGTAGACCGCATTTTTTCACAATGAAACTTCAGTCCGCATGTCTCAAGATATTTTGCAGATGCCATTTTTTAGACAACACTTGCTTTTGAATGAACGCATAAAGAGATCAGTTAATGATTTGGACAGTGTTTTAATTTGAGAGTTTTTATGTTAAATTTCTTGACGATACCTACTTTTTAGTACCTACTTTGTGTTTCTTTCAATACCAGCCACGACGAGGAAAGTTTGAAGCAGTGAGGCCAGTGACAGCTGCTTCTTTATCCAAAAAATAGAGCAACGGAGTTGCATCTTTCGCCGAAATTGTTGTGATGGTCCTTGGTCGGCCGAGTACTTCTGGGGCGTAGACCCGACCATCCTAGCGCAGTTAAGATCCGGTTGGTCACGCATCTTAAATAACTATATGAACAGAATTGACCATAACATTGTTGACAAGTGTCTCATATGTGAGGGCACGCCGCATGATGCAACCAACTATTTAATTGTCCAGGAAAACCAACCAACCTGACGAAGGAAGATTTGTGGTACCGCCCAAGAGCAGTAGCAGAGTTCCTCAATCTGGACATGGAGCCGGAGGAGTAGCACCGCAACTTCGCTACAACAACAACAACCTACTTTGTGTAAATTTTTTAGATGGAAATATTTCGATTTAGTCAACATCCTAAGTCACAAGTGTAGAGTCACTATTGATTGTTTCCAATCAACACGAAATCACTATCTGACACATGGTAAGTTTTGCAGAATAGCGTTCCACTTAAACAAATTAAAACGTGTATTCTTACCGACGATTTTTTAAGAAATTTTAGACAGTACTTTGTGCGAATTCATTGAATGGGAATAATCCTACTTTGGTCAATGTCTTAAGTCACGTGTGTATAGTCATAATTGATTGTTTCCAATCAACGAAAAATAAAAAACATCTCCAAACAAAATAATAAGTCTGGAAGGTCTAAGTATTACAATCTCGAGCCAAATGTCAAAATTTTATAAATCAACATATAGTAGGAAACATTTGACACATAAAATTTATTTTTCGGATGACATGAAATGTAGTTGAAAATGAAATTGGGCATGGCCTCGGTTGAAAATGGAATTGGACAAGACTTGGGCTACTACCAACTAATAGGAACAGGTTTTTATAGGAATAGATTTTTTCCAAAACAAGCAAATAAATTTTAAAAAGAAGCATTTACGCTAAATGCAAAGATTTTCTAAGAAGTTGTCTGGAGTAATAGGAACAGTCGGTTTGGAAAGTATCTCGTCGTGTAAATTTGTAATTATTAAAAAGAAGTATTTACATTAAATAGAAAAGTTTTTTGCTAAGTTTTCTGGTCCAATAGGAACAGTTGGGTTGAACGCTAAATAATATATAAATATATACACAAAATATTTTGATTCCAAATATTCTTCAACCACAAATTAAACAATTTTCTAGCAAAACAACGCAATTATTTAGAACGTCAACCACAACAAATGAAATCAGCCAAAATAACGTCAAGACATTTAATAAAATTCATGCAATGAATAATATAGAAATTAAAATGTCGAGTAATGGTAGAAAAATTCAACATAAAGTAAATAACTGATGATCAACTTCTAAAAAGTTACTACTAAATGGATTCGAATGATTCTAATAGTCCGAAACACGAAAAAAGAAATGGCGTTTTTCTGAAATGAACTGAAAAGTTTATTAAGAAAACCCCAAATATAGTTTTAAATTGCAAAAAAAAACACTTGATTCTCTTAGTTACTTGAGGTTAATTGCTCGTAAAAATCACTGATATTTTCTATTCCCTTACTTAATGTTGTCTAATAAACACGCACATATATTTATGATAATAATTGACCAAGTGTAGCCATTAATTTTGCCACAATTAATAATGAACTTTCAATTGAACATTCTAAAATAACACTAATAATAGGTTCTGCATTTGGTGCGAGCCGCTGGGCATAGTATATTACGAGCTACTCAATCACCGAAACCATCACGGAACAATACCGACTACAATTAATGCTTTCGAACCGTCTAATGCTCACGACCGCAATACGAAAAACAACACGACAAACTGATTTTGCAACATGATGACTCCAACACATCATGTCATACCGATCAAAACTGATTTGGATCTGCCCAATTGTGCCATCCTACCCCACCCACCGTATTCACCAAACATTCCTTCTTACGATTTATACTTGTTCAGATCGATAACTCAAGGTTTAGTTGAACAGTAGTTATATTTTTATGAAGATGCAAAAACAATTCTTCAATAGCCTTGAGGTCTCGTTTTTGAGACGTGAAATTCATATTCTGCCACGATAATGAAAGAAATGAATGCTTAGGAATAGACAATAGATATTACTTTAAAGAAACACGAACTTTACTATTTTTTGAATAACAATCTTTCATTTTCACGAAAAAAAGGCGATAAAATTGAAATTCAACAAAACTGACAACTAACACAATGGAAATATAAACGACAAGTTAATTTGATACGACGACATTAATTTGATAATTTTACATATTTTTTGGTTTGTGCAAGTTAAAAAAACAACAAGAATATTTTTTAAAAAGTTGTCCTTGAATAACCAAAAACTAATCTGTTTTATTTTTATTATTCATAAAGTATATATGAAATGAATGTATGAAATTGTTTCTTTTTTATCGATCGACCGGTCTGAATTGCAAGTCTTTGTTTAGAACTATACACTTAAATCTTTAGAGAAAAGTGTGGCATAAGACAAAAATAGGTACGTATGTACTTAGTTTTTGAAATCTGTAGTAGTTTATACGTCAAGGGGGAAAAATTACGGATTATTGCTCGAACCGTATCGCTTATCATATATAATGATTGTCATATATTTGGCATCAAATGTTCATGTTTTTCACAAGGTCAAGTTGAAACTGGCATGTAGACTGTTAATTCCATTATGCCAAACTTCTTTAGTGCCGTCCACAAATTTTCTCACCATTGTACCATGGTTGGCGTATAATCTACCATTAAGATGAAAAGCTCCAATAAATTAGTTATTTTTGTTACCGTTTCTACATTTCAACCATCTTACATCTTTAGTTACCATTTCTACATTTCAACAAAGAATTGTATTAATTTCATTATTTTTGGTTCGTTTTTGACCACAATCTCTATTTTCTACATTATCAGTTAGTTATCAATAGTAATTTATTTTATTAAAATAAACTCAAAACATTTAATGATTTTATAAAAACGACTACACATAAACTTAAAAACGTTTTATGACTATTTTAATTCGATTAGTCGAATGTCAAAAGACGCAAACATATGAGATAAATTTAAAGATAAAGATTATATTAAAACATTTAATTATTTCGCTTTGATTTTTATGAATTTAAATGAAATTGTTAAGCGAAACGAACGATTTGCAATAAGTAAATTTGTAAGTTGACTAAGACAATTGTTGGCAGATTGATATTTTTTAATTTAGTCAAAAATTACACAGGACATGTTGGAACTAAGATTGGTATTACTATGCGCTCAGCAATTGTTTAAAAGTAACTTTTTTTTTTTTTGATAAAATGTGTTGTGTAATAGGGTTTAGAATATGTGTCACAACATCACATAAATACCTTTTAAGACCTAGGTCTAGACCTGGGTCCCACAACAACTGGCGTTCTAAGGTGTAGATTAACGCTTTTTTTAAACATCTGTGGGTTGAAGCCACCTGAGACTAAGTGTTCCGGCAAACTATTCCATTTGTACGCAGATCGGACAAAGAAGTCTCTCTGCGATCTGCCAGTATGACAGCGCGGGATCTTTACCGTTTCACCGGTTGCGGCAGCCGATTGCCGAGTGGAACGGGGGTAAGAATAAGTTTGGGGCATGATGCCGCTGATTTCATCCGAGCACTGCTGATGACGATATTTGTAAAAAACAACGAGGTCAGCAACAGTGCGACGATGTTGTAGGGAATCAAGTTTTGTTGTCAAAGTTCGATCACCCACAATTCGTATAGCTCGCTTTTGAACAGAGTCCAAGAGGGCCAAGATGGAAACAGAGGCAGCAGCCCAAACTTGACAGCAGTACTCCATACAGGGACGAATATAGGACTTATAAACATGGAGCAATTAGTATGGAGTGAAACATTTTTTGCATATATTTAGGAGGCCGAGTTTTTTAGACGCGCTTTTTGCCATCGCCATTACATGATCGTTCCAGAGTAGGTCATTTGAAACTGTGACACCCAATAAACGAATGTTTTTACATTCACCTATTGGTTCATCACACATACTAAATAAAATATCTTTGGGGAACTCGGTCTTTAATCTGGAAACAATCAACAGCTGTGTTTTGGTGGAGTTGAAATTGACAAGGTTTTGGTCACCCCAGTTGGCGAGTCTTTAAAACTTTAAACATATTCTAAATTTGCAAATAAAATGGCGTAAAATAAATACTGAATGTAAGAAAAGTTGAAAAATAATTGGACAATCAATCAAAGTTCAAAATAAAGTGATGTTTTATTATTATATAGTAGTTTTGTCCAAACTACACCAAGTCCACTACCAAAATACAATAGAAAATTAAAAATTCAATTTAATATAAAAATATTTTCAAATCTGCGGATTGTCAAAATGCAGGATGCGAAAACCATTTTTAACCAATATCTGAGCTACCTTCACCGCACCAACGGCATGTCTCGTCACGCTAAGACAATTGCAGTGCAAGCAACCGGAAACAACTGAGAACAACTAAGAAGTAAGCTTATCGTCGTAAAACTTCAACAATAGTCACAGATTAAACCACAATTGGAAACATTGACGAACCCACATACAATTCATGAAATGATTCTAGAAATAATAAATAATTACATATCAACTAGACATTACAAGGCAATCCAGTACATCCAGCATACGAAAAAAATAATTCCACTAAAATTAGTTCTTATTAAGATCTTGATGGTAGTAAATATAAAGCAGTCAACGTAGCGGATAGGGATATAGGACCACTTCAAAAGCAAATTAAACATGTGGAAGAAACTAGGTCTGAATACTACCTACCACTACCATCTGCGCAAACTTAATACTGTAAATTTCGAGGATATCATATTTTCCGAAGAAGAGTTGAAAACACAATAAAGAAAACCAAATCATCTAAAGCTATTGGACCAGACGGCATCTCACTTCTAAGCCAGCATGCTCAAACACATTGGACCCAAAAGGTTGAACTTTCTCCCTACCATACTCAACACATCTCTGAATATGTTCCAGATACCCAATATCTTTGAAACGGCCAGAATAAGCAAAATTGATAGAAGCACTCCTGTTGCCTCGGCTAACTGGATCCTGCAAATTGGCGTCACATCAACATGGCTTTAGGAAAACCATAGCCAAATCAGCGATGGTCTAAACCAAAAACAACCCTGTGCCAGAACAATTTTAGTTGCACTTGACTTATCAAAAGCTTTCGACAGTGTCACACGCAGCACTACTGAATGACATATTCAATACTAATCTGCCAGGTTTAATAAAACGCTGGTTGTGCAACTATCTCAGAGGCCGCCAAACATACGTTGAGTTCCGTAACTCTAGATCTAAGATGAGAGTTCTGAGACAGGGAGTTCGACAAGGTGGAGTTCTCTCACCTTCATTATTCAAACTTTACCTAAGTAGTTTACCGGCACCACCGGAAGGAATAACCATCACGTCATATGCAGACGACTGTTCGGTGCTTGCAACAGGAAACAACCTGGAATAACTCACCAATGTCCTAAACACCTACCTTAACACCTTGAATGAATGGTTTAAAACCAGAAACTGTCGACTGAAAAATCCACTTCCACACTTTTCACCATATGGACTAAGGAGGTAAATACAACACTTAACATCTGCATTGACAACATACTAATTCCTACGATCAAATATGCAAAACTGATGAGGGTAACATTTGATTCACTACTTAAATTCAACGCTCATGCTCAACAATTGAACACAAAACTCAAAAACAGGAATAATGCACAGCTCTAGCGGGTAGTTCGTGGGGTAAGGATAAAAACAGAATAATAACAGCATATAAAGCAATAGGATGGCCTTTCATAAATTACGCTGCTCCCATATGGACACCCCAAGTCGCTGACACCCACAGGAATAGGTTACACATAACACAGAACGCAGCCCTGCGTACAGCAACCGGATGTTATTTGATGGCCCACCGAGACCATCTATACGAGGAATGTAACATATTGCCGGTCCGTGAACATAACGAAATGCTTACTAAACAATATCTATGGGCCTGTCACAAAGACAAAATCCATGCAATGACACCTTATTCATGACAACACCACCTAGAGATATAAGAAGAATTGCGAAATGCTTCACCCAAGATGTTAAAAACAATCAAGTCATTGGTAACATCGACGAGCCTACGTATACGACGGGTTTAAAAAATATACACACCACAAAATAAAGAACTACGCCCCGAATCGAGTTCTTAATAACAAGCTACCACAAATCGCTGCCGAAGAAGAAGTAAAACTACCACGCAGCACCAGAACCATCCTAGCGCCGTGAAGGTTAGTCACGCATCTTAAATAACTACATAAGTGAAATTGACAAGGAAATTGTTGACAAGTGTCCCGCATGTGAGGGCACGCCACATGATGCTAACCACCTATTTAATTGTCCAAAGAAACCAACCGACCTGACGAAGGAAGATCTGCGGTACCGCCCAAGGGCAGTAGCAGAGTTCCTGAATCTAGACTTGGAGCCGGAAGAATAATACCACATTTCATCGCTACAACAACAACAACAGAAATTATATTATACAAATTAAACTAAATTTGTATAAAAATCAAAAAAATCCGATTTAAATAAAAAAATGGATTTAAATCAAATAAATCTGTTTTTTTATAGAGACGTCATCTTTCAAACTGGTTAAAACCCTGATTATGAGAAGAGAAAGCTAGTATATGGAGAGTATTAGTGCGTCACTAAAACTGGTACATATTTACTCATTATCATAATTGTAGCTTGAAATGTAAATAAGTATAAAACAAGTTTGAACCTTAATTCTTTATCTCTTACATCCAACATCAATAACAGAAAATGTAGATAAAATCGTGTCTTAGATTTTTAGAATGTTCATAAAACTTCCATAAAAAAAATCAACTAACACGAAATAATCTCGAATAGTAGGACCAAAGCTACTAAAAAGTACAGCGTCTTTCGAAAAGCAGGTCTCGAAAAACAAATTCATCCAACATAAAATATTAAAAAAAACTATTGGGGTCCGAAATGGACAAAAAAAAAAGCATAAAATTAATAAATTACTATTGAAATTCAACCAATTATAATAGAAAACCAAAAACTAGTAAAAATATTAATAATTTTGTAGGCAATGTAACAAAATTTTGATAATTAAAAATAATTATAATAAAAATAACGACGCCTATGGAAACAAATATCACAACAAACAAATGGTACGAACTAGAAGTAGAAATTTAACTAATATAACTGTTTTGAAAACAAATTTATCCCAAAATAAATGATACATCTCTGTTTTACTTTTTGTCTCATCTTTTATCTCTTGCTGCGTCAAATCTGTAAAAAATTCGCTGGCAAAAAAATTCTACTATACATACAGACTGCCAGTTAAAAATAGCTTAAACAGATTCAGGTGGTCTTTAAACGTAAAGATATCGTACAAATTTCGACCCAAAAACAATAACTTTCCATATCGGAAAGTTAAAAAATACCACTCTTTTACTCATTTACTCTTGTAATCACACATAAATTTTTTTATAGGAAATAGAAATATCAAAAATATTTAAAAAATTTTATAACTTACCCTTTCTTTTCCCTCCCGAATTGGTTTGCGTTCATCGTCAGAATCTGTATCGGAGTCTGAATTATAATTTAAACGATTGTGTTTATTTTGCTCCCGTTTGGAATACTGCCGTAAGTTCAACAATAAAAATTGTTGAGTCCTTTGTTTCAATATATTTTTATTGCAAGTTGATCTTACAGCTGTAAATGTAGACTGCAAAGAGTTAAAACTTTTATTTATTCACTAAGCATAAACGAATGTTATTTATTCACTAAACATGGACTTTTATTATTAATTTGTATGTAATATTTATCCTGGTAATGGAACACTTAAATTAATAACTTTAGCTTAGCATGCTATTGCTTGTTCGAAGAATTGAACCTTTATATAACTATATCTGGGCTTTTGTCTTTGAGGAATGCAGTGCATCACATGATCAAGAAATATGCCACTAGTTTGATTATTGGTAACCAAATTTTTGCAATTTTTTCTAAACAATTTATTTTTTACCCATTTATTTTATTTTTATTTCCTTTATCGTATCATAAAATATTGGTATTTGTCATATTTTATTATGTGATGGAATTTGTTGTTTAGTTATCCATTCTTAAAAAACAAATTTAAAAAGAAACAAAAAAATTTGCTACCATCAATCAATACCTTAGAATGTATGTTCTTGTGGGCCTTGGTTTTAAAAGATTATGTGTTGTGATAGATATTGTAATTCCTACTCCACAACACATTTGGTTTAACAAAATAGTACATTATGATGCAAGGACGTAAAGCTAAGGTTTTTGGACGTATGTGGAGTTTGCTAATCGAGGCGCCATCAAGTCCAAAATGTCTTACGTCCGTGCATCGTATACTATTTTTTATTCGCCGCAAGCAAGTTATTTAAAAAAACTGTTTAATCTAAATCAATGTTCAAAATTTTAAAATAAAAATATGTTGAACAAGTAACCTTTGACCAAAACGTTTTTTTATTTTTTTTTTCAAACAAGTCGTAAAACTATGCTATGACAACAAAAAATAAACAATTATTTTAATTGGATTATGAAATTTTGAATTTGAGGATGCTTTGATAAAAATTTCTATTTTTTATAGAATTTAAAGAAATACAAATGTTTTTTTACTTTTTTGGAGGTTACTATGACAACAAAATATACGGATAAAAAGTGACACTTTAAGGTCGCAAATCACAGTAATAAAGTAACACTTTATTACGTAGGCGAATAAAAATTAAATTTATATATTGGCTATTATTTTGAAAACGAGCATCGAGAACGAGAAAAAAATGGACTATTTTTAAAATATCTGAAATTTTGATATAATGTTGGTATTGATTGACGAAAGGAAAAAAGTAATTACTGGATTTATTTGTTGAGTACTCTGAATCGGAGTTATGCGCGGTTGAATTTTTGAGGCCTTTTCACGTAGTTTTGGTAATGGTGTCAATATTTTGTTAATAGGTATCACAAATTTCATGCGATTTACGTATATTTTTGCAAATAAAGAGAAAAATAGTTGAATAATTGAAATGTGTAAGTTGGAAATTAATAATTTTTCTCTTTTCCGCTAGGCGGCGCGTTAAACCTTGGTTTACATGAAAGCTCATATCTCAAAAATCGTCCTTTTTTTTGTTTTTCTTTTTTTTTGTAAATTTATTTTATATTTTTAATTTCTTTTATATTATTTTATATTATTAATAAATGTATATTGTTTTTATAACACAACTTAGAATAAAAATAAAAAGTTAATTATTATATGAATTCTATACAACATGCATTTTATTTCACATAATTTTTCTCACTATTTACTTCTCAGCATCAGTTTTAATATATTTCAGATACATTCATTTATAACTAATTTCGGACAGGTAGAAATGGGAGAAAAAGTCAATTATGAATAAGCATCCACAACCTCAAATACTTAACTTGTATCCTCAAAATAATTAAATTTCTATAAAACAAGAATTCAGGCGGTTTTAGTTAAATAAAATGCATTTTTTAATAAACAAAAAATTGAAAAAACGGAAATTAAAATTTTGTAAGAATTTTATTTTCAAAACGAGAAATCTTTCGTTTTAGATTACGAACTAATTAAACATTTTTCTGGAAAAAAAATGTGGTAAAAGTGAGGGCACCCTCAACAGCGCCATCTTTCAAAATATTATTTAAGTTTAACACAGTTTTAAAAAATTACTAAAAAATTTTAACAAAATTTTCTATAAGGTCTATGAATTACCTTTCTAATGAGCTATAAATAACTTAAATCGGTTTAGTCAATCGTTAGCAATCGTCAGCCAAAGATACTAATGTTTCGCCAACCCGAATAACTTTGCCGCCACCCTGTGTCATCCCCACAGAGCGAAATTTCATTTTTCGAAAGAAATGGTATTTTTATTTTGTCATTGGCTATCTGTGTATGGTATTTCATCGAAATCAGAGGGGGTCGGGAACATCGATGTTGGTGACGTGGAATTGCTCTATACTCACTCAATAACACTTAAAACTTTATTCACAAAAACTAATTTAAAAATCACTTTTATAATTTTAATTTTACCGTCGCAGGTTTAAAATAAAACTACCTCTATTTTGCAAGAGGAAACTCCGTATATACGATTCTGCATTATTTTTGGATTTTTCGAGGTCACTTTTTAGAAACCTTGAGAAAATATTAGAATATTCGATTATTTTACGTTATGTTAATTTGATTCATACAACCATTTATTTAATGTTGACCCTGATTCTAAGAATGTAACCTTGAAATATTATTTTAACGTTTGAAATATGGGGAATTGAGGTTCAATAGAATTTTGTTATGTATTTCATTACGATTATGACTTATGTAGAATTGTAACATTACCCTCCACCTAAGCCTGTTCGACCCGAACAGGATCTAGATCATTTTAATCAACATCAACTTGTATGAAGAAATCCGATTTAAGTTTAACAGCCGGTTAAATTTATCCTCGAGTTAGTTAATCTCGAGTTAGTTAAACTATGAAGAAATCGGGCATTATTTGTGGGGCCTTATTCAAATAAGTAACCTAAAGAAGTGGCTTATTTGCAATTTGCTTTTCACAAAAAAATCTAATGTGATTTGTCAATGTCAAATATTTTTGCGTTTTTTACTTCAGGTTAGAAAAAAACAAAGTATTGAATTCATGAGCCAAAAGTGAAATTCTTACCCCCATTTTTTGGCATTTCCCGACGTTTCAGGACCTACCTACTGATTCTAAAAAAGCAAAAAAAAAAATCTATGTCTGTCTGTCGGCCGGCCGTCACAACCTACGAAATCTAGAAAACCGCTGGACGGATTTCAAAATTTTTTTTCTTCTAAAAATAGGTTTACTTAATAGGAAGAGCCGAAAGGAAGATGTGTTCGATAACTGTACCGGAAGTGTGTCCAAAAAATCATCAAGTGTATCAAAACAAGAAAATTTGCATAGTTTTTGCTTAAAAAACTTTCATTTTTATTGATTACGAATAGAAACATTGAATTTGAAGAAATCTTGATGGTCGGGATTGGTATGTGAGGTCAAAAACTAGATTATTGCATTATAAGTTTGTCAAAAAAATGTTGTCAAGTGTGTCAAAAGAAAGATTTTACTTCGATTTATTTATTTTTTTACTCAATTTTTTGGAAAAAATAAAATTAATTATTTGTATGACATGAAATTTTATTATTATTATAGAGACTTTTGGCATTATAAGTTTGTCAAAAAATAATGTCAAGTGTGTCAAAAGAATGATTTTCATTTCTTTTTTTAGAAAATAATAAAATTAGTTATTTGTATGAAATGGAATGTAATGAAAATGATATTATTATTATAACAATATCAAAAATTGAAACTTTTTTCAAAATTCCAAAAATTAGTATAAAATTGGCTTAAAAAAATAAAATTTAAAATTTATTTTTTTGACATATTTGACAATTAGTCCAGGAATATTAGGGGTTTCACCTCGGAATGAGAGATAGTTTTCTGTAAACTTGTATAAACCTTTATTTTGGCACCCTAAATCTTGTCTCAAAACCTACTTATCGTAGGGTGTCCGCGTCTACAGATTTTCCAAGGTCAAAGGTAAAAAAATCGATTTTATACACATTTATTGCAAATATCTCGTTTCCTATGGGCTTTATGCTATTTGTATATATAATAAATATTGTAGAGGGTTAAATTCTCTACAACTTTTGTTTAAACATTTTTTTATATATTGAACCATTTTTGAGATAGAGAGCAGAGCGCGCGCAGTGTTTAACTATTTAGAGTATCATTCGAAGTCAACCTGTAGTCTTGATTTAAAACATAGCACGTCGCTTAAAAATACTAAAACTAAAAATTCTGAAACGAAAAAACCCTAAAACTAAAAAAAACTTACACATTATGTTCTTCAATTTCACAAAAACAATTACAGACGTTTGAAAAAATTATTGCCACATGAAAAATTGAGGCGACTAAAATGTCATTTAAAGTGACATCTGTCGTATTCGTATAAAATGACTTAAAGCGTAAAAAACGACTTCAGAGGTTTTTGAGTAGTTTGCTTATTGTATCATCTTTTCACTAAATTATGTTAATTTATGATCAGTTATATTTCGTGTTAATAAATTTTGTAATAAATTTCGTTTTGTAATAAATTTCTAAACAGAGATAAAAAATACATGTACTTTAACAAAGAGTTATGTTTGATATACATCGCTGCTCAAAACTAAAAACAATGTAAAAGTTTTATGCCGAAAACTATATCAAAATCCTTAACCAAAACCGAAGTTTTGATATCTCAGAGCTGTGAGTTTTCATCCCCTCCATATTTTACTAAATGAAATGAAGAATAAAATTTCTTTTTCGATCTCTTATTAAGTTAATGTAATAATTTAAAGTGAAAAAATAGTATATTCAGAAACTAGTTTCATAATCGACGATTTTATCGCACGCAATCTGTTTAGAAAACGACCCGCGCAACATGAATGAAATTATTTGAATTACTTGTAGTCGTGGATAAAATAGTATCTTGTATTCGCTTAGGATGAAGGCAATTCTTCACTCGGATGATTCCCTCCACTCGCTACGCTCGTTCCGGGAAACTTCATCCTCGTGAAGAATTGTCTTCATTCTAGCTCATACAAGAATATACTATTATTTTAGACGCAAAATAGAAAAAATAATTTTAAAAACTCTTTAATTAATCAAATTAAAAATATCAAATAAATTAAATTTATTTTCGAATTTGCATTTATTTATATATTTTTGCATTTACATATTTATATAAATTAAGTATGCTAAATCCTTTCGAATGGGTTTTAATTTTTAAATACTTATTTAAAATTGCAGTGAATACGTATGGCACCACAAATAAGTATGTAATAATTCGTCGTTTCGAATACAACCTAAGAGAAGTATAAAATATTGTATGCCACACTGGCGTTACGGGGTAATACGTCCACCAAGCAATATCCGTCCTTCGGGCTGGAGTATGTCGCTTTTCCGGGGGTAATAACTTCTATAACGCCCTTGGTACATATATATACTTTTGTTACATATTTTGTTTTCGAGTCAAAAGTTGAATAATACAAATAAATGTGAAGACAGTTTACTTTTTGTTTTTACATGTCAGATAATTCGATTACGTGACGCTGGTCAAACGCTGTTTTGTAGTTGTTGACATTTAAAACAATGAAACTATTATGATAGAAAAAAACATTGAGAAATATTTCAACATTTAGATGTTGATAGAAACATTAAAAAAATTATTTTATGAAAAAAAAATTGCCTCATAACATTTCAGTAGCATATACAAGGCGTTAAGATAAATATCACACATTTTTTAATATGTAGTCCTAAAATGATTGTCCAACTATTCTAAAATATATATGTAAAGTTAAAGTATTTTTTTAAACTCCATATTAACAAATTTTAAATATTATGCAGAGTAGGTAGAAACAATTCGTAAACAAAACAAAGCCACGTTTTCTGTGGTTCCAATCTGATTCTATATACTAAGCAAACCAACAACAATGAATGTTGGAGAAAAACACAAAAGAAAACATGAAATTAATTCAAATTTAGTTCAAATACCTTACAATTGATACAATAAACTTAAAAAATATATAATCGCATTCAAGGTCTAAATAAAGATTTACTTTGCATCGTTTTTTATAATAAGTTTTTAAAAACTTAATTTAAATAATATTTAGTAATACACAAGAAAATAATTATTACGTAAGCGTTAAGCCGGACATTCACATAGAACAGAAACTGAAAACTATTCAAAATTCAAAACTCTATTATCAAAATTTAAAATAATAATTAATATTATGTGACAGTTTCTGGAAAAGAAACAATTAAATTTTAATTGTTTCTGTTTCAGGCAAAACAGACGAATTTTCAGTTTCTGTTTATAAATTCGGTTTCTGTTTCAGTTGCCGTCAAATTTGAATGAAATTCAGTTTCGGTTTCTGTTGTATGTGAATGCACGGCTTAAGCTGTATATTTTTATCCCAGGCAGAGACTGAGTATTTGCTTTTTCATTGTGTACGATTTCATTTCTTTAACAGGAATGATACTTATCTTACCTGTGTCTATATATTCAAAAAATGTTTATATTGATTTCCTTTATCCTATCATGAAATAGTGGTTCATGTCATATTTTAAGGTGTGATATGATTTATTGTTTAGTTATCCATTCTATAACGAAAAATGCTTTTTTCTAAATACATCAATTAACCCGCTTATATGCTTGTCAAACACGGTAGGATTTTTTGCCAGATTTGTCTGGCTGACTCTTGGTCCGTCGTAGGAAATCCGGTTGTTAAAGGAAGAGCTAATCCACCAATAAGAGCCGTGGACTTTTTTGGTGGATCAGGTTCGTCGGATCTCCATACTAACGATCAGCACGGTCCGACAGTTATTTCGGTTTCGATGTTATTAGGTGAAGTAAATATGTAAGTTACACCTTAAGGCACATATAATAAAATATCTACATTCCAAACATGTTTTATAAAATCAAAACTTTAATAAAAACAAACTTTAACTGCACATTTCATATTGTTTCGAATTATTCATATATTTATATTCAAAATATCTAATTCAAAAAACTCAATATATTAATTTAAATATCCAATGGCATCCCCAAAGTAAAAAACTAAATGTCTCTTTCTTTCATAATTAAATGTAAGATTACAATCATCAGCATTTCAAGCCTGTTTCCAGAATTTTATTAATTACGTAAGTGTATTTTAAAGGAAAAATAAAAGTAATAACTAGTGGGATAGAATAGAGGTGTGACCTTGGTGATCACCCAAGAAACTTCCCGTTAACTTTTAACTTTTCCCAAAATACTTTTTACTGTTTATTTTTAATTTTATTATTAATAGTATAAACTTCCTTATAGTAACAATTTGAATTTGATTTTTTTTATTTTATTGAATATCGATTTCGACTTACGTCATCCTCAGTTCTTAAATTATTATTATTGAATAATAGTTTAAGAACTGAGGATGACGTAAGTCGAAATCGATCGATATACAATAAAATAAAAAAAAATCAAATTAAATTCAAATTGTTACTATAAGGAAGTTTATATTATTATTAATAAAATAAAAAATTAAAAATAAACAGTAAAAATATGTTTTTAAATATTGCATTTTAATTTTAAAACAAAACATCAATTTAATAATAATAGTCTTAATCTCATTATATATGTCCATTCTTAATTACAATATTGTCAATTCTTGAATACTCACAACCCCTAAATAATTTTAATATTGCAAGTTGTTCAAACCTAGCTCGAACAATATTGAGAGCTACGTAAAATGGATTTCATGTTAAACAAAATAACCATACAAATACCCATACAAAACAAACAAAATATGCTATTGACTCTAAAAAGTGAAAAAAATGAAAGTTGCAAACCAAAAGTGGATTGACAGAACTCTCTTAAATTCTGAAGAAGATATATGTCAAGGTTATTTGCCATAATCACTTATAGAGGTTAAAGTTTTTTAAGTTTAAAATAAAGATTTCCTCAGCTTTTACCACATTTTTCAATATTGTTAAAAAATAAGCAGTTCCTTACTATACAATCAAAAATAAAGTTAGAAAAACCAGCAGTTATAATGTAATTTCACCCGCTTCCCCTCGTTTTGCAACACAAGCTAATTAGTTGTTTCTCAGGTTCAGTGAAACGTTTTACTTAAGATTCATCAAAATTGCTTCATAACTGTAGGCTGTTGTGTGGATATAGGTCTTACAATAACACCAAAAATTTTAACCACAAGTAACACACCGGTAGTTGCTATGCAAAATAATTACAAACATTACCAAACCTTATATAGCAAGTTTCAACCAAATTCACTATCTCGAACAAATTATTTTGAAGTTCCAAAAAAGGAGTTGTCCAGGAGATTCATCCATCCGCTCCCCCAATTTGTCCAGTTTTAAAAAGAATTCAAATCTGCCATATATATGTTATCTCGGATGCGTTTGCACTTTGCGATTCGTTTAAGAAAATTAGATTTTATTTTTTCACATTTTCATAAAAAAAAAAACTCACAGAAATACGATAGCAAATGTCTATTTAAAATTTATTATGAATAGGTGATATCGTCGCCTTAATAATGAAATAACGTATGCCATATATACGTTGTTATTATATAATGGGTGCGCTGCATTCCCCATAAGGATGTCTATAGAGTGGCATTTTAACATTTTCCAATTATTTTATAACTGGGGGTGAAAATTAATATATTGTTAATTAACGTACATGCAAATTTGAATTTGGTTAAATATTGAAACAGCGTAAATGCATGTACGATATTCCAATTCCTACAGAATAATAACTTGGGTAAAATCATTGTCGTATATATTACATACATTACGATCGCCACACGAAATAGTAAATCTAAAATATTGTATAAGCATCATTCATGACTACCTGATAAACCGGTTCATACAAATAAAAAATTGTAAGAATATCATGCGTTAGTTCAATAATAATTTATTTTAGGCTTAATCGTACTTTCATGCAAAATGAAATAACGTATATGAAATATGAAATAACGTATAAGGTACCTGATTGAATTTTCACCTCTTTTTAGGTAGAAAAGCCAGCAGGTACCAATGTGAAATTTTAATATGTTGTGAAGAAATTAGTCAAGATTAATTGGTAGAAATATTTTTTCCAATATCTTTATTCATTCAATAGTGCTGCCGAGTTTACGAAAATCAGAAAATCGAAAAATCTTTAAACCCAATTATCTCGAAACTACACTTTTGCGAATACGTTGTTTCATTATTAAAGCGACGATATGCACATGATAATTGCAAGAGATGATATTCAGTTTTTTTGGAAACCACTAAAAAACATATGAGCCGATTTCTGTACAAAACAACCTGAGCTCTAAGTTACGCCAAGATACATCGATTGTGACCATTGAAATCAGGCTATAAGTTGTTGTGAAAGCGTTGGACAAACCTTGGTCACAACAACACACACACATATACAGCTGTCAGCTAAAAATAGCCTAAACAGCTCAAGAGCTATTAAAACGTAAATATATATTATGAATATGAAGAACAAAATCGACCCAAACTTCCAATATCGGGCAGTTAAGAAGCATAGCTTACACTTCAAACTTTTTGGACATATCTGTGATCTGTCAACCAAACTCTTTCAATTTAATTCATGCCGAGCTTGGTTCGCGAATCAAACCCCCGTGTATAGTCCTATCGGTATTTGGTTCGATCTGCCGTTTTCGACTAACGTAAAAGTGTTCACTGTAAGGTAAAGTTTTCACGGTCAAAGTTCGTTGCCGAAGCAGATCTTCATGTTAATAGCTACCTACATGGTAAGTGCGTCAACATGGCGTCGATTGGCAGGCAATGAATTTTTTTCTAATTAAATAATTAAATTAAAAATATTTACAAACAATATACACACGTCATTTATAGTAAAAGGACCCATCATTAAGATTGGCTGGGGATAGATTACGAAATAACCTCACAATGAGTGATTGCAGTGGTGATAAAAGCCTGTGTAAAATTTGTGATTTGGAGGTTAAGAGAAATGACCGTGCATTGTTCTGTGATGGTTTCTGTATAAGATGGTACCATATTTCCTGCCTAAATCTAAAAAAGGCAGTATATGCCGCAGGAGGGATCGATTTTGATCGATTATGATCAATGTTGATCTACGGGTCTGACTACCCTGCGTACTCCAGTCCCTGCCATTGACATATGAGTTAGCGTGAGATATCACATACCACTGGCAATGGCAGGAGATGTCATTAGCCAAGATGATATCTTAGGGTGCTGGCGGACGAACTTTAATTAGTCAACGGCAGCACTTCCAGTCTTAGCTGGGCAGCGTTCCGTAGCGGTACCGCTCATTAGCTCTTCCGAGGAATCGAACCAACACGTAGTTATGTGTGGGCTTTGTGCCTCGATTGAAGTGGTGGGCGGTGCGTCTGGGGTGCGGTGCATCAGCTGGATTATTGGCATTTAGTTTTGTTTTGTTTTCTGCAAATTTCTCACAATTTGTTTTTCACTTATTGTTTTGTTATTATTTCTTCATCTTATCATGAAATATTGGCATATGTCATATTTTGTAGTATGATAGGATTTTTTACTTAGTTATGCATTTTAAAATAAAACACAAAAAAATAAAATAAACATTTTGATATATATATGGCAGTACAACCGAAAAAAAATAAGTCTGCAAGTGGTAAAGCAAATTTGCGCAATCCACCCGCCCATAAAGCGGCATGTCCACGGAATTTGCAGGGACAAAACATATATGAATCAATAAAAAATTTTAAAATACATGTTCAAAACATCTGCGGATTGAACGCTAATCATGACCACATGCAACATCATCTTGAGCACGACAAACCGAACATTCTATTCCTTACAGAAACACAAGTTTCTGAAAATTTTCTCTTTATAGAATCGCTTAATTCCAAATATAGGCTCGAATCAGCTTTCAAACTCCATCAGGGCGTATGCGCATTCATTCATGAGAGTGTTGCGTACACGCGCTTTCCAAATTTTGAACTACACGGTGACGGCTTCAATACAATGGTTTTAAAGATTTGTCTTCCAGAAATGACTTTTTTTACAATAGCTTTATACCGGTCCCCCAACAAACGTAACCCAAACTTTTTTAATATACCGACAAAAATTATGGACGAGATTAGAGCAAAGTCCCCTAATTGTGAAGTTATCGTTACCGGTGACTTCAACGTCCACAACAAATCATGGTTGGAATTCTCCAAATCGACCGACGATGTTGACAATAGTGGAAAACTGGCAGACATTTTTGCCGCGTCTCAGGGCCTATTCCAAATTGTTAAAAGCCCGACTTTCACTCCCCGTAATGGCGGTGATAATAGTTTTCTACTAGATCTCTATCTTACCACAATGCCAGATATTACGAGTGTCGATGTTGCGAAAGGTAGTATTGGAAATTCTGATCATTATTTAATCTCATCAGTTATCAAAACTGATTTACTTAAAACTACAGCTCCCAAACCCCGTAAAATATTTCACTACTCAAAAATGGATAAGAGTGGTCTTCAAAATGTTTTCCATGGTTTCCCTTTCGACCGTCATTGTTTTTACACTGACAATGTAAATGTTTCTGCTCAAAACTTTACAGAAACCATCCAATTTGCTATCAATAAATTTGTCCCTTTCTCCATAGTAAAACCCAAACAAAAATACTTGTATTCGAAAGCTGCCAAAACGGCACTTAGAAACAAACGTAGATCATTTAATATTTGGATTCATAACAAAACTCCCACTAATCGATCCCAATATCTAAAGGCCAACAAAATATCTAATCAGATTATCTCAAACGAAAAGTCCGAAATTGACAGAGCGAAAGCCTCAAAACTTACGTCTATGTCTGTTTCTGACAAGAGTTTCTACAGTGCCATTAATTCTTTAAATTCTGGTACAAAATTTTCTATTCCCCCTATTATTGATGGTGATTTAATCGTCAATGATCCCGCTAGAAAAGCTAACTTGTTCGCTGAACGCTTTGCTCTGAACTCCACTGTTTTGAAAACTCCTAAAGAAATGCCCCAAATCCAGTCTTCAGGAGTTAATATGAATGAACTTCACTTCAAACCCAAAATAGTCGCTAAACTTTTAAAGGGGTTAAACATCAACAAAGCATCAGGAATGGACAATATTCCACCCATTATTTTAAAAACCTTTTCCAAAGAACTTGCACCAACTTTAACTAAAATATTCTACCAATCCTACAAATCTGGTATATTTCCCTCGTGCTGGAAGTTGGCAAATGTCCAGCCCTTCCCCAAAAAGGGACCAAAATCCGATATCTCAAATTATAGGCCAATAGCTTTACTATCGGTCCTATCCAAAGTCTATGAGCATTATATTAATACACATATTTCAAAATTTCTGGAAGAAAATCATTTAATATCCGACAGCCAATACGGTTTTCGAAACAAAAGATCAACTACCGATCTATTAAACTATGTAGCGCATTGTTGGAACAGCATACTTGATAAAGGTGGTGAAACATACGTTATCGCTTTAGACATCTCCAAGGCATTCGATCGAGTCTGGCATGCCAACTTAATCAACAAGCTCGTTGCGTACGGTTTTCATCCCAATGTTGTGAAGCTGATTCAAAATTTTCTATCCGACCGATACATTTCGGTAACCTTAGACGGATATTCTTCTGAGTCTAAACTAATTAACGCTGGTGTACCCCAAGGCTCAGTATTGTCCCCAACCCTATTTTTGATTTATATCAACGAATTGTTGAAAATCACCAGCAACCCAATAAATAGTTTTGCAGATGATAGTACTCTGCACAAGTCGTTCGAGCCCCTTCCTTCAAAAGGTAAAATGCACGAACGAATTAATCCTGCCCGGAGAGACGCTGCCATAAACGTGAACAAAGACCTGAACAAAGTCGCCGACTGGGGTGACCAAAACCTTGTCAATTTCAACTCCACCAAAACACAGCTGTTGATTGTTTCCAGATTAAAGACCGAGTTCCCCAAAGATATTTTATTTAGTATGTGTGATGAACCAATAGGTGAATGTAAAAACATTCGTTTATTGGGTGTCACAGTTTCAAATGACCTACTCTGGAACGATCATGTAATGGCGATGGCAAAAAGCGCGTCTAAAAAACTCGGCCTCCTAAATAGATGCAAAAAATTTTTCACTCCATACCAATTGCTCCATGTTTATAAGTCCTATATTCGTCCCTGTATGGAGTACTGCTGTCAAGTTTGGGGTGCTGCCTCTGTTTCCATCTTGGCCCTCTTGGACTCTGTTCAAAAGCGAGCTATACGAATTGTAGGTGATCGAACTTTGACATCACAACTTGATTCCCTACAACATCGTCGCACTGTTGCTGACCTCGTTGTTTTTTACAAATATCGTCATCAGCAGTGCTCAGATGAAATCAGCGGCATCATGCCTCAAACTTATTTTTACCCCCGTTCCACTCGGCAATCGGCTGCCGCAACCAGTGAAACGGTAAAGATCCCGCGCTGTCATACTGGCAGATCGCAGAGAGACTTCTTTGTCCGAACTGCGTACAAATGGAATAGTTTGCCGGAACACTTAGTCTCAGGTGGCTTCAACCCACAGATGTTTAAAAAAAGCGTTAATCTACACCTCAGAACGCCAGTTGTTGTGGGACCCAGGTCTAGACCTAGGTCTTAAAAGGTATTTATGTGTTGTTGTGACACATATTCTAAACCCTATTACACAACACATTTTATTAAAAAAAAAAAAAAAAATATAACAAATTTAAAGAGATGCCGGAAGTGTGTAAATGGTTTTGTGATGCGTGTTCTAATCAACTTGAGGACATCAAATCAAGCAAGGGTAACAACAGTCAGAACGATCTGTCTTCTATTCAGCGGCTTGACAGCAACTTTGAAGCGGTCCGTGATGAAATTAAGAAAGTGTTGGATAATGCTTCAAGATCTTGTAGCCACGGTCATGCTGAAAAATCATATGCTGATGTGGTAAAACTGAATACGGTTGCGAGTAGAGATGATGCTCCTGCTAAGTTCACATGGTATAATTTTGGTGCCTAAAAAGAAGCAGGACGTTATGGAAACCAAATCCGATATTGTTAAGAGAGTGAGACCTTCGTCGCATGGCATCTCAATTGTTGATGTAAAAGCCAGGCGGGATGGTGGAGTTATAATTAATGCTAAGGATAGTGATTCAACAAGAAAACTTGCTACCATTATTGAGAGTCAAGTTGGTGCTGAACACAAGATATCACTAACAAAGAAGCGGAATCCAAGACTTATCCTGTTAAATGTGGACAAGGATCTGGAGGAGAGTGAGCTGATTGATGATTTGGTTGAACTTAACTACTTCTTTGGTCCCGATGACATAATTAAAAAGGTGTTTAGTGTGCAGAATAGGACTAATCACAAATGGCTGATTAAAATTGAAGCAATTGGTTCCACGTTTGTAAAACTCGTGGATCGTTTTGTCAATCTGCACGTGGCAGATATCTGATTAAGGAAGATCTTAATGTCACACGCTGTTACAGGTGTCAGGGATTTTTTCACTCATCTAAAAATTGCACTGCTCGGGTTAGCTGTGTTAAATGTGGTGGTGAACATGATGTCAAAAGTTGTAGCTCCGTTGCAAATAAGTGCGTAAACTGTGTCAACTATCATTTCATCAAAACGGACCACAGATGTGATGCTAAGGACTGCCAGGTGTTCTTAATGAAACTAAAGCTTAATAAGCAAAAAACCGATTATTGCTGTGATATTTTATAGAGGTATATTTATTTATTTGATTGTTTTTGTGATATTTTATAGTGATAAATAATAGTTGTTTATTCGTTTAATGTCTTGTAATAATAAGTTTTTACTAGGTAATTTTTTATCTGATAATTCTGGTAATTTCAATGTTGGTTTCTTAAATGCTAGGGGGGTAAGATCCAACTTTGAGGAGTTCAAGGACTTTTTGCATAATAGTGAATTTAGCTGTGTCTGTGTGGTGGAAAGCTGGCTGAATGACTCGGTCCGTAGTGCGTCTGTTGATTTTAATGGTTTTAATTTGATTAGGAATGATAGAGGTTATAGTTCCGGAGGTGGTATAGCAATTTACTTGAGGAATGACTACAATTTCTTGATGCTTGAGAAATCTGATGACGTCACGCGATGTGCTGAATTTTTATTGATCTCAGTTAAACATAAGAACTTTGAGGTACTCCTTGCCTGTGTCTACAGAATGAATGATGTTAACTTGGATAACTTTTTCAATGCTTTTGGTTCAGTTGCTAGTTTATATACCAATATCGTCCTTGTCGGTGACTTTAACATTAACCTTCTTGGTAACTCACCTATGAAGGTTGGCTTTATGAACAGCCTAGCTGCCCTTAATCTAAGTGTTCTAAATAATTTACCGGCCAGAACGCAAAATTCAACTGCTTGCTTCTCTGTTAGACCTTGTTATAACTGACACTTCATTGTTGGCTGCTAATCATGCTCAAATCCCACTTCCTGGACTGAGCCACCATGATGGTTTGCTTGTATCTTTTCTTACTAATGTTGCTCCTCTACCTCAAATTGTAAAGTATCGAGATTTCAAGTGTGTTGACTTGGTGGGCTTAGCACAGGATCTTGAAGAACTCGACTGGGGTACTATATATTCCACTTGTAATGTTAATATTCAAATAGAGTTCTTGAACTCTTCGATACTGAGGCTCTTTGATAAATTCGTGCCTATTAAGCTATTTTCTCCTAAAACTCGTGAAGATGTAACGACCCCTGAAATTAAACAGCTTAGAAAGATTAGGAATGAGGCCTACATGCTATGGGTTCATAATAAATCGAAGGATTCTTATGATAGGTATACTGATCTTTGTAAGTTGGTGAAAAGGAAAACCATGGATGCGAGAAAGCTTGCAATGATCAATAGATTTAACCGTAACCTGTCCTCACAGCAGCTGTGGTCGGAGCTAAAGGGGATGGGTGCTTGTGGTAAAACGAGCACACCTTGTAATGTGGATCCTAACTTGGTCAATGATGCATTCGTGGAGTATGGTAGCTCTTTTGCTCCGACTAAGAATATCTCTATCCTCGGCTCTTCAGCTGGCGGCTTCGAATTTGGTTTTCGTAATATTGACCATGAGGAATTCCTCTGTGCGTACTCGTCAATTAAATCTAAATCAACTGGATGTGATCAGGTGGATGGGCGTTTTTTACAGCTTATCATGCCTTTTATTTATGTGCATGTTACGCATATCATTAATACTTGTTTGACGACGTCGACTTTTCCTCTGGCCTGGAAGTTGGCTAGGGTGGTACCTGTTCCGAAGAGGAACTTGCCATCTTCGGTTGATGACTACCGACCTATTAGTATTTTGGCGGTGCTCTCTAAAATTCTCGAGAAACTTATGTGTAATCAAATTCTTGATCATCTGGATCGCCATTCGCTGCTAACGGATAAACAATCAGGGTTCAGAAAGAATCATAGTGCTGTTACTACTGTCGCCGATCTAATTGGGGAAATTTGTGAACATAGTGATATGTTGTTTTCGTCTATCCTGGTTCTGCTTGATTTCTCCAAAGCATTCAATAATGTAGACTTCTCGGTGCTTTGCTCTAAACTAAACTGTTACTTTATGTTCAGTAATTGGGCACTTGAGTTGATATGGAGTTATCTTACCCCGAGATATCAATTGGTAAAGACTGGTGTGGGATCTTCTAATCCCCGTGAACTCTTCTCTGGGGTACCGCAGGGCTCTATCTTGGGTCCTCTATTGTTCTGTATGTATGTTAATGACCTGGAGAAAAGTGTGAAGTTCTCCTCAACCAGAATGTATGCGGACGACATCCAGTTATGTATGGCTGTACCTAAGAACCAGGCTGATATAGCGGTTAACAAAATTAATGAGGACCTACAGAGCATATATGACTGGTCTATCAATAATCGGCTTCTACTTAATGCTGGTAAAACCAAGGCTATCCTAATTAATAGTAATTCTGAGTTGATTCATATCCCAATAAAAATTAATGGTGTTGTAATTCCTTTCGTAAATGAGGTGAATAACCTGGGCATAGTTATTAACAGCAAGCTTAGGTGGAATAGCCATATTGATAGAACGATTGGCAAGGTCTACTTTGGTCTTAGACTCCTGTGGGCTAATGCTCGTCTACTTCCTACTAACCTTCGTCTTATGCTTGTAAGATCTTTACTGGTTCCTATCATTACGTATGGAGATGTCTTATTCTGTAAAATGGATAAGTCTAGTGAGCGGAAGCTTAGGGTGGCTTTTAACGACTGTGCGAGATTTGTTTACAATATCAGAAGAAATGACCGTATTTCTATCTCTCCTAAAACCTATACAATCCTCAACTGCAATTTGACTGACTATCTGAAATTCAGACTTACTATCTTTATGCACCGCATCAAGGCCAAGGTGTTGCCGCGGTATTTGGTCTCAAGAGTGATCGTTTCATCCAGAACACGTAATAATAATTTTATCATTCCTAAACATAACTCTGCGTGTGTGGTTTCTCAAATATGGGTCCATGAACCTAGAACATACAATTCCATAAGACCAGAAGCCCTTAAGTCGTTGTCCTCTATTAAGAGCTTCTCTAAGGCTGTCCGGGATTTCTTTAGTTCAGTATAAACTTCTACACTTTTTCCTTTTGTATAATGTTTTTATAAATGTTTTGAATTGTCTTCAAAGTGGATAGTGGGAACTATACATAATAGTTATAACTAAAAAGTAGTGTAATTTTGCCAACTTTGGATTTACTAGGATTTGTTAGGATTTAAGATTTATTATATTAAGAAATCAGTTATCTATATATTGTTATTGTTGTCTATATTGAGAACGAAACATAAATTTATACTTTTCTTAAGATTAAATAAGCATTGTAAAGTAAGCAATAACAATTCTAAAAACCATTCAAAATAGTTGTAATAGTTAATAATTGAGGTTGAAATCATGTATTACTAGCTAAGGTTTTGTGAAGTATTTAATTTATTTTAATAACAATGAATGTTTTTGTAATTTATGTAAATTGAGCCGAAATAAATGAATAATAATAATAATAATACCTAGCCATATGATTTTTGCCGGCTTTGTCCGCGGAATTGATTTGTCGCTAAGAAATCCTTCAAAAAATCCAACAGTTAACGCAGAGCTGAGCCCCGAATCAGATCCGTGGATTGGCCCTTTTATGTTTGTTTTGAATTTTTTGAGGCGGATATTTTGGTAATTTATGAATAATTTGAAATGTACATAGATTTGTTTTTGTTTTAATAAAATGTCGAATGTCTAACAATATCCAAGAAATCAAAAACTATTTGGAATATATGATGTTTTATTGATACGAAAATCGAAGAGTTTAGAAGAATATATTGTGTTTTTAAGGACAAAGTTCGCGGCATTTATTTAAACCACCCTGGTTAAAAATTCCAATTCAAACCTATTGAATCCTATTAAATCCAATATAATTTCAATAGGATTAAATCGGATTGAATTGGTTTAATAGGAAGACTTCGATCTACCAATTAAAATTCAATCGGAATGAATGGGATTTAACAGGAAAAGAGGTTCAGCAGGATTCTAAAGGAAATTTCCAATTGAGTTTCAATCGGAAATTAAGAGATTCAATAGGAAAAAGGAGCTTACAAAAAAATTAAACAATCTTATAAATTTAACAGGATTTAATTGGAAAAGATTTAATAGGAATGAATAGGATTAATCGGAATTCTGCAATGGAAATTTCCAATTAATTCCTATTTATATACAGATTCCAGTAGAAAAATAAAATAGAGATATTTAACAGGAATGAATAGGATTGTATTGGAAATAGATTTTTTGAATAGGATTTAATTGAAAATTCCCAATGCAGAATTCCGATTAATCCAATTAATTTTTTTCAATTGGTTTGAATTGGAATGTTTAACCAGGGCATTAACACAAGCATCTGGTCCGACTCGTAAGTGAACAATTTTACGTTAGTCATTCTCCACTAGCGTATCGGACCAAATCCGACGAACCAAGTCCGTGGATAAGCCCAATCGTGTATGGCTACATAATGCCGAAGTTTGAATATCTTGTTCATACACAAACTCAAAACAGCATAATTAAATTTATCAATCAACCCTCATAACACAATAATAAAGCTATAAAGAAAAGCAAACACGAAAAATGGAGCAAAATTTCAAAATTTTACCGGTTTGTTAACATTTTAATTAATAGTCAATCACGAAATCTAATGAGGACACGTTCGATATTACTAACTAAATATATAATATATATATATATGAAAAAACAATAAAACTTACCGATTTTTTCTTACTGATATTAAAATTACTATTGTTTTGTAAAAAACTAACAGTCATGATAGAATTTTTTTCAAATAATCCAAAAATTGGCACCGACGCTCTATTGATATTTTTTAATAATAATTGAACTGCCATTTTGATTTTGAACTTTAAGTTTTCGTTGATAAATTATTCAAAATTTTAGCGTATCAATCGGAACCTGCACACTTATAACTTATTTTCTAAATAACAAAACACCACGTTTTTCAAACTGATATTATAATATTAAAACAAGAGCACAAGAAAAATTAACAATTTTATTTTATGTAAACAACACATTATCACTAAAGTTAACAACGATCAAACGAATTTTTACAACTAAATAATAAATAAATAAAACAAAAACGACAACAAAAGTAGAGACTTGAGAGAGATGTTTTGAGAATCGTTTTAACGGAATAAAACTATTTTGTTTCGGTTCGTAGTTCACATTTTTCGTATTATTTTGATCTTCATTTTCGTTACTTCGTCTTCAAAAGCGTTACGTATTTATGTTGATTTGATTGTTAAATTTACAGTGCATACACAATGAAATAACTTTTTTACTCATGAGATTTGAGCAACTTTTTATTATTATTTTTTAATAGTTGCACGGGTGTGTTAATAGACAAGCTCCTCGCGCTACACCCTGGATGACGCTAAAAGTCTATTCAAATTTGTTAGCCAAATATTTCATTTCGAACTCATTCATTTCGGCTGTGATACAAAAAAAATAAACATGAACCAAAATCAAAATCACCATAACAACGGTACTTCTCAGCACCATAAGACAAAACATATTGGACCCTCAGTCCGTATTTTCCAATTGAACATTAAAGGCATAACCAAGTCAAAAACTGAGCCTTTACAAAGAGTATTAAAAGTTTTCGATATCGACGTTGTAATTTTGCAAGAAACGCATGCAGCAGATGCAGCGCAACTTACCTCTAGAGAAAACATTGTTGGTTACAAATTAATTAGTGCTATTTACCATCAAGCATATGGATCTGCCACGTATGTTAAGTCAGAAATCATGAACTGCACCCATGTACTTACACAGATGGACAACGATATTCATCTCATTGTTGTTGATATATTGGACATGAAGATTGTAAACGTATACAAGCCTCCAAATACAGGATGGCCAGCTGCTACTCTACCATTATTTCACCACCCAGCAATATATACTGGTGACTTCAATAGCCATCATACCCAGTGGTCCTACTCAAACAACAATCCCGTCAATTTTAATTCCACCAAAACACAGCTATTGATTGTTTCCAGTTCAAAGACCGAGTTTCCCAACGATATTTCAATTAATATGTGTGACGACCAAATAGACTAGAGTGACCATTCGTACTGAATTTATCAGTACAGTACTGATTTTCTAGCTTCTGTACTGATAGACATATGCGGTACTGATTTTTAAAATTATGTACTGAAAGTACTGATTTTTAAGAAAATTGTTAACTTTTACTTTAAGCTTTAATTTAAATAAGGAAATAAAACAATACGTGTCATCGTTTGGTATAAACTTGTAATAAAAATTATTTGAAAAATAGTACATTTTGCTACAAGAGATAAAAACGCTGCTTTTTCGTGAGTGAAAATTTATTCACGAGACGTGTTAGCGTCGAGTGGGGCAATTTCAAGAACGTAAAATGTTTCTCGCGTAGGAAATACAATTTTTTCTATGATAGTATATATATATATATATATATATATATATATATATATATATATATATATATATATATATATATATATATATATATATATATATATATATATATATATATATATATATATATATATATATATATATATATATATATATATATATATATATATATATATATATATATATATATATATATATATATATATATATATATATATATATATATATATATATATATATATATATATATATATATATATATATATATATATATATATATATATAATTATTATTAGAAATTATTAAATTAGAAATCGACAAAATGACATTCAAAATTCGTATTCTATTTTTTCATGGTTGCTGTGTTTTAAAAACTTGGTAAAATTATATGAAAATACAAAATACCATAGCAACTACAATTTGTTATTTCGCGAAAATGATTTTACGCTAGAGGAAAAAAAACATTTTCACAGGCGATTAAGCCTGCTTGAAAAACGACTTTGCTATCATAGAAAAAATACTTTTTTGTAACAAATGCATAAAAAATATTCAATTTTGTACTAGAATAGAATAAAAGAAAAATCTACTTTTCCCCACATATGACCACAAAATATTTTGTATGCCTGGCACGCACGCCGTCTGCATGTGAGATTTGTACTTAAATCTATCCTATATATAATATTTTTATAACACTAAAATATCAAAATAATAATTTAAATAACTTACCACATAGTAAAAACAACTTAAACACATTGCATCATTTGAATTGCAAGAAAAAACAATTTATTTGGGTTTTCAAAGTTTACAATTTTGACAGCTCTTAGTTGGATTACTATGTTTTTTTATAAAAGGTAGTAGGTAGTTGGATTCATATGTTTATTTTTTCGAGCTAGTATAATTTACAGCTATTGCAACTAAGATAGCGCACTTTAATTATTTAAATATCTTAAATTTGTTTATAACTTTGTTAAATAAATGATTAAATTAGCAATTAAATAAATATTTATAAATTTTATGCATTTGTTACAAAAAATAGTTATTGAGTTATTAGTTAGCGAGTTATTGCTGCACTCCCTACGGTCGTGCGGCAAACTAACTCTTGTTTGGAAAACGCATTCGCACTAGTAATACAATCTACTATTATTTTTAAAATATGGTCGAGCTACCCACGGAAAATAGATCAAAATTCTAACCCTGCGTTTTTCCAAGCAATCGTGGCGGAAAGTTGTATTTCAGAAACTACTGGTGTCTCAACAAAATTTCCTTAAAACTATAATTTAAAAAAATTAAAACAGATTTGTCTAATTCGCTTTACACATTACCTTTCCGCTTAGAAGAGAGATAGGTGAGACTAAGGAGACTAAGGATGCTAAATATTTTAACCCTTAAAATTTTGTACTGATTTTACTTAGAAAAAAAATGGTCACCCTAAAATAGACGAATGTGAAAGCATTCGTTTATTGGGAGTCACAATATCCAATGACTTACTCTGGAACGATCATATAATGGCCATAGCAAAAAATGCGTCAAGAAAACTCGGCCTCCTCAATAGATGTAAAAAATATTTTACTTCGCATCAATTACTCCACATTTATAAGTCCTATATTCGTCCCTGTATGGAGTATTGTTGTCAAGTTTGGGGCGCTGCATCTGTTACTATCCTGGCTCTTTTGGACTCTGTTCAAAAGCGAGCTATACGAATTGTTGGTGATCGAGATTTAACATTAGATCTTGATTCCCTACAACATCGTCGCACTGTTGCTAATCTCGTTGTTTTTTATAAATATCGTCCTCAGCAGTGCTCGGATGAAATCAGGTCCATAATGCCTCAGACATATGTTTTTCCCCGTTTTACTCACCAATCGGTTTGTGCGGGCGGTCGGACTGTCGAGATTACTCACTGTCATAGTAATAGAATAATTGCAAAGGGATTTCTTTGTGCGTACATCGTACACATGGAATGCTTTGCCCGAATCAATAGTCTCGAGTGCCTTCAATCCACAAAGATTTAAAAAAAGCGTCCACCTATACCTCAAGACGCATGTTGTTGTGGGACCTACGTCTTAAAAGGCATCTATGTGTTGTTGTGACACATTTTGTAATTCCTACTACACAACACTTTTTATTAAAAAAAAAAAAAATAATAATAATAATTCCTAATTATTGTAATGCCCCTTAAAAATAGTTAATACTATTCTTTTTAATTATTTTGATTATTATTTCAACACGAGTTATGCCTCTGTTCAACAAAAAAAATTTGCGTTTTATTTTCATTCTGAAAAGATACTTATGCTATCTACCGGCAAATTTACTATCTACGACTTGTGTTTTTATTCCATATAAAAGGTCAATGTTTTTAAAGAATTTTCAAATAAAAATCTCATTTTCGGTATTTTATGAGTTGTGTCACTATTCTTTTCAAGCGACGAAATATATGTTACAACCGTTTGATTTTCCTCCGGTTGTCCTCAGTAATAATCCCATAGCTATTTTACCTGTTGTACGTAATTTGGGACTCTTGGTGGATTCGAAACTGTCATGGAATGAGCAGATTAATAATATTTGTGGTCGAGTTTACGGAATACTCCGTGTTTTGTGGAAACTTACAAAATTTGCTAATGTAAAACTTAGACATAAGTTATTCATGTCTTTTATATTACCTCACTTACTTGTGATGTTGTGTTGTATGGAATGCTTGATAAATGAATGCATAAATTGAAGATGTTGTTCAATGCATGTGTTAGATATGTTTTTTCTCCACGGAAATATGATCACATATCAGCATTTGCTGATAAATTATTAGGTTGTGGTATTAAAGAGTTTTTTGAGTTTCGAATTTGTGCTTATGTTCATAAGATTTTACTAATGAAAATACCTTCGTATCTTTTTAAAAAGGTCCAAATGGCGTGCTCTTTGCGCACTGGGCATATAATACTACCGGCAAACAAACCAAAAATTTTTGACTCTTCATTTTTCGTCATTGGGTTGAGTAAGTACAATGAACTTCTATTTAGTTTAAGAGTCTGCTCATCTATGGCAAAATTTTTAAATATGTATAAAGCGCACTTTAATTTTGTAAGTTGTATTTAAATATTTGTATGATATTATTATTTTCTGTTTTTGTATATTATATATCTCTTATTTTAAAATATGTGTCTGTGATACTGTCGTAAAATGTATTGTAAATAAAAGCTTTCAGCTTACTTACATTGAAATAAATAATAATAATAATAATAAAAGGGCCAATCCACGGCTCTGATTCGGGGCTCAGGTCTGCGTTAACTGCTGGATTTTATGCGGGATTTCTTAGCAACAAACCAATTTCGCGGACAAAGCCAGCAAAAAATCATATCTTGTATGGCCTGGCTAGCTATTAACATGAGGATCTGCTTCGGCAACGAACTTTGACCGTGAAAACTTTACCTTACATTGGACACTTTTACGTTAGTGGAAAACGGCGGATCGAACCAAATACCGATAGGACTATACACGATATGACTTACACGCGGATTCGGTCTGTCCGATCGATCTGTCGTATTTGTTCCGATCCAACGTTCTCCTTTAACGTAAAATTATTCACTGGAACGATTCGCGGACTAAGTCTATCCTCGGACCAGATCCTTGTGTTAAAAAAGGTATAAAATCCGTTTTAAATTGAAGGGGGTTTGATCCGCGTACCAGGTTCGGCATGAATTAAGTTGAACGGGTTTTTTGGTTGACGGATATGTCTAAAAAGTTTGAAGTGTAAGCTATGCTTCTTAACTGCCCGATATTGGAAGTTTGGGTCGATTTTGTTCTTTATAGTATATATTTACGTTTTAAGAGCTATTTTTAGGCTATTTTTAGCTGACAGTCTGTATATGTGTGTGTATGTATGTGTCTATTGTTGTATGTGTGCATTGTTGTGACCAAGGTTTGTCCAACGCTTTCACAACAACGTATAGCCTGATTTCAACGGTCACAATCGCTGTATCTTGGCATAACAGAGCTCAGGTTGTTTTGTACAGAAATCGGTTTATTTGTTTTTTAATGGTTTCCAAAAAACTGGAAATCGTCTCTTGCAAATATCATGTGCATATGAGCATATCTCCTATTCATAATAAATTTTAAATAAAAATTTGCTATCGTATTTGTGTGAGTTTTTTAAGAAAATGAAAAAATAAATCTAATTTTCTTAAACGAATCGCAAACGCAACGAAGTTAACACATATATGGCAGATCTGAATTCTTTTTAAAACTGGAAAAATTGGGGGAGTGGATGGATGGATCTCCTGGACATCTGCTTTTTTGAAACTTCAAAATAATTTGTTCGTGAGAATGAATTTGGTTGAAACCTGGTATATAAGGTAATGTTTGTAATTATTTTGTATTCCAACTGCAAGTTTGCCACTTGTTGATAAAATATTCGGTGTTATTGTATGACCTATATTCACACAACAGCCTACAGTTATAAAGAAATTTTGATGATTCTTCAGTAAAACGTTTACCGGATCCTGAGAAAGAACCAATTAGCTTTGGCAGTGTGTTGGAAAACGGAGGGAAGAGGGTGAAACTACAATATAACTGCTGGTTTTTCTAGCTTTATTTTTATGTAAGAGCGATACTACAGTCTACATTTTTATAGCAAGGAACTGATTATTTTTTAACAATATTGGAAAATGTGGTAAAAGTATGCTGAAAATAGTACATTATGATGCTAGGACGTAAAGCTAAAGATTTTGGACGGATGTGGAGTTTGCAAATCGAGGCGCTAGCCGAGATTTGCACCCACATTAAGTCCAAAATAGCTTACGTCCGTGCATCATATACTATTTTTTATTCGCCGCAAGCAAAATATTGTAAATAAGTTGTTTATTCTAAATTAAAATTACAAATTTTCATAAATTTTAAAATCAAAATATGTGGAACAAGTAACCTTTGAAAAAATATTTATTATTTTTTCCAAATTCTATGACAACAAATGATAACAACTATTTTAATTGGATAATGAAATTTTGAATTTGCGGGTTGCTTTGATAAAAAAATTTATTTTTCATAGAATTTGAACAAATACAAATGCTTTTTACTTTTTTGGACGTAGCTATGACGACAAAATAAATAGCTGAAAAGTGATACTTTAAAGCCGCAAATCACAGTAATAAAGTAACACTTTAATATATAGGCGAATAAAAATGTTTATTTTATACTTCAAAAACTTTAACCTCTATAAGAGATTAAGGTAAATAAATAACCTTCACATGTATCTTCTTGAAAAGATGTAAGAGGGTTCTATGATCTATCAATCCACTTTCGGCTTGCAACTTTCATTTTTTTCACTTTTTAGAGTCAACAACATATTTTGTTGATTTGTATGGGTATGGTTATTTTGTTTAACATGAAATCCATTTTTCGTAGCTTTCAATAGTGTTCGGGCTCCGTTTGAACAACTTGTAATTGTTGTGAGTATTCAAGAATTGACAATTAAGTAATTAAGAATGGACATATATAATGAGGTTAAGATTATTATTATTATTGATGTTTTGTCTTTATGCAGACATATACATAATTCAATTTTTAGATTAACCGGAAGTTTCTTGGGTGAGCACTAAGGTCACACCTCTATTCTATCCCACTAGTTATTACTTTTATTTTTCCTTTAAAATACACTTACGTAATTAATAATATTCTGGGAACAGGCTTATAATGCTGATGATTGTAATCTTACATTTAATTTTGAAAGAAAGAACATTTAGTTTTTTACTTTAGGGATTGGACATTGCCACTTGATATTCAAATTAATATTTTAAGTTAGATATTTTGAATATAAATATATGAATAATTTGAAGCAATATTGTTACGTTTTTCTAACCTTCCTTCGAATTGGCCTAACTCACAATTCGATAAACGTAATTCCCAATCTCTTTTTGGATTCGATCACTGATTAGTAATCAAACGCACCAGGTTTTATTAAGTATTCAATTCCTTAATTGTTCCACAACAACAGAAAACAATACTGCAAATAATATTCCTAGCTAGAATATTCTTTCAACAGCTTCAGAAACTCCAACGATTAATTGTAGAAATTTCCAGTAACACAACGTTCAAAATTATACACAAATTATTTCTACTCAATAACACTTAAAACTTTATTCACAAAAACTAATTTATTATAAAGTATTTGTTGAACTTGTATGTTTGACCTAAATAAGTCCTAGGAATCGCTCAGTGGCCGAAATTCGGCCATTGTAAATAGAAATTGCATACAAGGCTCCCAACCAAATAGCTATAACACCGTATTTCAGAGTTTAATTAATTGATATAGATTGATTTTGAATTGTGAAACAAATAACTTGAAAAAACAAAATAACCGAACAAAAAACTCAAAAACACACCTATCACATTTTTGCCATTTTTTCTGGAAAAATCGTCAAGATTCAAAAAAAAAATATTTTTTTGCACTTTTACTCCTCATGACCTTTCCAACGATATCCATATTGACACACTTTTAATAGGACAAATATTTTAAAATTGTGCTACAAAAATATTGCTGCGATTTTTATATCACGGTTCGCCTACCATGAATTTAAATAAAAAGTCAACCAACATGGAATATTTTTTCATAGCAGTCTTCTTTGGGTCGAATAAAACAAAACCCAACCATTTTTGAAATAGGTTGCCGTTGGGGTTTTCGAGATATCTCGCAAAAACGGATTTTTGACCGATTTTACCTCGATTTCGCAACTGAGGCTAAACATTTTTTTGTGAAATTGCCCAAATTTCACTGGAAAACTTAAAACGAATTACATTAGGACTGCCGAGCGCCCCAAACGTTTCAAAATGTATAACCGGCAGGCTGGGATTAAAGATGCTGGGTGATTGACATAGCCTCCGAATATCGGAAGACAAGAGATTGTCCATGAAATTAAAGTTAAATGGGACATTGAAGCGTCTACAGCTAAGTCTTTCACCCAACTGAATATCTGAAAATAACCCGCCGGAAATATAACGAATATCGGGATGCGTTTTTGTGTAGCCACAGGCAGTCATTCCACGACTTTTGCTCAGACTGGGGTGGGGTTTGGCTACACGCATCTCGATGTAAGGGACTGCCATAAATAAAATAATATAACAAAACCACGACGGTTAAGAAAACAAAAATGGGAAGCCAATTCATTTCAAAAAGGGCCAGTTAACGTAGGGGAAGGAGGGAATGGGAAGGAAACCCAGAGGTTTGACGAACCTCATCTCACACCATAGGATTTGAAATTAGCACATATTAATTTATACTTTTACAAAAAAAAACAAAAAAAGAAACAGTATACTAAACATTAATTTTCCTAACTTAATGCTAAAAAACTAAAATATAAAAACTCATACCTTACAATATCTTGAGTTTCGATTGGGTGGTATTGTCCGCACCAAGGTTTAGTTGTTATGATATTCTTCTTTATTCCACCTTTCCGTTGCAAAATTACCTCCGTTTCTTACAAAAGTGGTAATACTTTCTATTTCATCCGCAGGTTAACCAATCTCTATCTTTTACTTCATAAATAAGAGACATTACATTTCTTCGTAACAATCAGTTTTATACTTTTATTTTATAACATTTGTTTTCATTTTACAGTAGATTTAAAATTAAAGGTTCCAAACTTTAGGACACTAGTTACTGAACTACTAATGGTTATCAAGAGTAATAGCTAATTATTGGACTATTAGACTCGTATTATGAGAACAACGATTAATTGTGAATCATTAATTTTACTTTGTTCTGTTATATTATAGGATTAAGATCCAAAATTTATACTTCACATTTATATTGTATCATCTATTTTATATTTCTTAAAAATCGTTTTATTGTGAAATTTATTATGTATTGTAATTATCATTTATATAGTTAAAAGAAATCACACAAAACACAGAACACAACACTAACAAAACAGAACCTTATAAAATTACTAATAAACGGTACCGATCAAAACTACAAAAATAAATTTAGAAATTCTAATGGAACATTTGTCCATTACAGAATTCTTAACTCGACTTACTATACCGACACCAAAACACAAACTTTACTAACTACTGAGGAATCCAAGTGAAACATTTGTTCACTTCAGAATTCCTGACTCGACTCCCCGATTAAACCAATAAAATTTTCATTCAATTAGTAAAAAATATTGTTGGAAAATTTTTGCCAATTAATTAAAAAAATATAATAAAATTTGTAATTTGATTGGTTTTCAAATTACAATCAAATAAAATTCAATTTACTTACACACCAAGGTTAATGAAACTTAATATCGACACATTAATTAGTTTAACATAATTCATTTGTCGTCAATTAGTTCATTTACCTTAGTTTTGTGTAATGAATTTGCAATGTAATACAATGCAAATATTATTTCCATCAAATTTTATAGATTGTAGAATGTCAACCAATTTTCATTTTCAATTTTAGATAAATTTGGAAAAAGGTTTTTATGATTTTGAAAAGTTATCCGATTATGGGGAATGGGGAAAATGTGACGAATGGAAGGAAGATTGATATTGAAAATTTTCCATCCGGCACAATCGTGGGGACGTACCACATGACCTGAAAGATAAGAGCTCTCATATAGCCCGGGCAAAATTTAATATATGTGACAGGATCATGTACCAAATTCTAGGTCTTAATGTCTTTGGCGTGGAACATCCCTAGGACTTTTCCAGATTCATCCGCTACCTCATAGGTTACGTTACCAATTGCTCGAATTATTTTAGCTTTGATGAATTTTGGCGATAATTTGGCGGAGAACTTTTTAGCGGCATCGCTTTGGGCGAAGCTACGCACATACACTACTTGCATAGGTTCCAGTTTCCGTGCTCGAGATCGCAAGTTGTATCGCTCTGAACTCTTTTGATACGCGGCTTTAAGGTTTTGCAGTACGGCTTCTTGCAGCACTGAAGGTTGATTGGAAGTGAATCGAATCATTGGATCAAATTGAAAATCTGGTGCTGAGCGAAGCAGTTCATATGTGGACCCATGTAATATGATCTGACTCCCAAAGACTAAGAAGTGGGGTGAGAACTTTGTGGAGTCGTGAATGACATTGCATAGAGAGGTCCTAATTTTAGGGAGATAGATATCCCATTCCTGATGATTTTCTTTGAGATAGGAGCGTATTGCGGCGAGGATGGATCGATTCACACGCTCCGACGCATTGCATTGGGGGGAATAAAACGGTGTGAAGGTATGGCGCACTCCGTATTTAGCTAGAAGTTCTTTGAACTTGGTGGATTTGAAAGTAGAACCATTATCTGAGACAAGATACTCGGGTACCCCGTATACGCTAAATACTCGAGTTTCTAAAAATTTGCTTACGAGTTCAGCTGTGGCATTTCGAAAAGGTTCAATTATAACATAACGTGAAAAATGATCTAGCACGATGAAAATGTAAGAGTTTCCTCCTTTTGACCGAGGATATGGTCCGAGGAAATCTACATAGAGTTTCTGAAATGGACGAAATATGGATGACGGATCACCCATGGGTGGTCTCAAGGTAGTATTACTTGGTTTGCTGCACTTGCAAATATCGCAGTTGGCAACATATTTTCTAACGTCGTCTTGCATTTTAGACCAATAGAAATTTCGTTTAAGACACTCTAAAGTCTTGGCCGCTCCAGTGTGGGCTGAGTATGGAGAATTGTGCGCTTGCTTGAGCAATTTAGGTTGAAGGGCTTTTGGGATAATTAGTTTCCACTGTGGCGTGCTAGGAGATTCAAGAAGGTTAGCAAAAGGATTTATAAAAACTTTACCATTCTCGTTTTTCATGTTTGAGGCACGATTCTTGATCGAAGAAATAAGTTTTAGATAATCACTGTCAGAAAATGCGGGATCTTCCAAATCGACATGTAGAGGTGGTATGTTTGCATCGTCCAAGCTTTTAATTTCAGATATGACGTGCTCTCCATACACTCGAGAGAGTGCATCTGGGACACAATTGAGAGTTCCTTTGCGATATTCAATGTCAAAGTTGAAACCTTGTAACTGCAAACTCCAACGCGCCAGTCTGCCGGTCAGTTCTTTTTGACTCATTAACCACTTTAAACTACTGTGATCTGTAATTATGGTAAAAGGCAGACCTTCGATGTAGGCTCGAAACTTCTTAACACTTAACACAGCTGCCAAGCATTCTAGCTCTGATACGCTATAATTACGTTGTGCAGCGTTGAGCTTCTGACTCATGTAAGCTATGGGTCTTTCACTGTTATCATCTGCTCTTTGAAACAACACACTTCCAACTCCAGTACTACTAGCATCACACTGGATATAAAATCTTCGTGTAAAGTCAGGATTTACTAGGACTGGTGCTGAAATTAAAAGTTGCTTCATTGACTCAAATGACTTTTGTGCAATTTCGGACCAAACAAACTTCTTCGATTTCTTTAATAGGTCAGTCAGTGGGGCTGATATGCTGGAATAGTTGGCGATGAATCTTCGGTACCAACCGGTAACACCTAAGAATCGTCGGATTTGTCTGACGGTTTTTGGTGTAGGAAATTCAGCGATGGCTTGAACTTTATCGCTATTAACACGTAAACATCCATTACCAACTATATATCCTAGATACTCTATTTCTTTTAAGCAAAATCGACTCTTTTCCACATTAATGGTCAGTCCGGCTGATCTAAGTCGCCGCGCAACCTCAGACAAGAGTTCTATATGTTGTTCATAAGTGGCTGATGTGATGAGCAAGTCATCGAGATATACGAATACACGATCGTGTAACTGATGAGGAATTACTTTGTGCATTAATCGACAGAGTGTTTGAGGTGCGTTACACAAACCAAATGGCATTACAGTGAACTGGTAGAGAGGGCGGCCGGGAATAGTAAAGGCCGTCTTATCTCTAGATTCTTGATCTAGTGGAATCTGCCAGAATGCATCTTTTAAATCTAAGCTAGAAATATATGCTGTATCACCTAAGCGACTCAGTAGACCATCTATGATTGGAAGAGGATACGCATCCTTTCGTGTGACAGCGTTTACACGTCGGGCATCCAAGCATAACCTGGTCTTTCCATTTTTCTTGCGCACAACAGCCATAGGTGAGCTCCAACCGCTAGAACTTTCTTCTATGACACCTAGGGAGAGCATACGGTCAAGCTCAGAATACATCTCTTCTTGAACCGCTGGAGAAACTGCGTAGTAGCGTTGCTTGATGGGAGTAGCATTATTGACGTCAATTGAATGCTCAACTAAGTGAGTTCGACCTAACCCTAGCTTATGAGATGCTGGCAACGATTCTATAATCTCAGCGAGCTTAGATTGCTCTTCGATCGATAACTGGTGACTTTTATCATCCATTTGTGTATCGCTGAGGGACATCACCGTTGCTTCCTTGAGATGATGGGGTATATTTTCTTCGCTGTCACCCATGACTGGTTTTAAGCCGAATGCATTCCAAAAATCAATACCTAGATATACTGTTTGCTGTAGAGATGGAACGAGATAGAATTTGATAGTTCTTGATTTACGCTGGTAGCGAACAGGTGTTGATATGTAGCCGATAACTCTTTGCTTCTGCCCGCTGGCAGTACAAATGCTTGTAGTGAGAGAATGGAATGCTACGTGGGGATTAGTTATAAATTTTTCTGAGCCCGCTCCTAAAACACTTATTGATGCGCCGCTATCTAGGAGTCCGCGATGGTTCTCGGTACCGATGGTGATGTTCGCGTAAGGTCGTAAATCATAAGGATCTGGAGTGATATCTAATATAGTTTCGCATATGATTTTTTTAAGTATTCGACGATGTTTAAAATATGCCAGACATCGATGGAATCTGGATAAGGTTGGTTTCGTGGTAGATGGTGAATTTGGTTTAGATTGTAAACAGTTATGGGGTTTTGGATTTACGTTTTCATTGATTATCTGGGAGGTAAAGAAGGTTTGTTCGGGTATTGATGATTGTAGATAATTTTCCTCAATTCCGGGTCGGTATTCGACGCCGCTTCTACTAACTCTCTGGAATTCAATGGCCGTCGGAGGTATGGAGTCCCAGTGGTCCCTACCTCCGTCAGTTGGTTTCCCGCGTATTCCGGAGAACATCTTGGACACTGTGGTTTTAGTGTTTCTGGCCTACCGCAACCATAACAAAACATCCTTGGTGAAGGCTTGGGGCAGTTTTTGAACATATGACCAGTGTTTCCACAATTCCAGCAGGGGTATTTCATTTGTTGATGTTTGTTGCTATCCGTTACTTTATTTGCGTTGTTATATAATTGTCGTGGACTTTGCATAGCATTGATGCTATAGACTTCTTCGCATGGTTCTGCCGAGGTAGGTGGTAGGTATGCGCTCGGTTGCTCATACACTTCGCTGATATTTTTTCTCTGATACATAGTCAACTCGGGGATGTAACCAAGCCTCTGCCAAGTATCTTCATTTGTAATGCATTTTCGTACCAATTCAGACAACGAATTAAAAACCTCATTAGCCAATGCAATCTGCAGACCTTGACGCATGTTTCGTGATACGATACTGATTAACTCTATGTCCGTAAGTGGGGTCCGAAGGGAGAGGGTTAATTTTTGCACATCGTGATAAAAATCTATGAACGATTCTCGAACTTTTTGTTTGCGATTTTCCAAGGCATGACGTACATCCATATCCGTGCGTCTGTCTTGAAAACGTTCGAGTAGTGCAGTTCGCAGTTGTCCCCATGTACATTGTCCCATGCGCTCTAAATACACCCAATAAAATTCGCTCGCTGTACCCTGGAGAACAGCGTGGATGTCTGTCGCTAGTTGATCCCTTGGCATTCCATATGACGAAGCTAAGCTCTCTAAACGAAAAATAAATCTCTCTATTGGGATATCAGAAGGAGATCCGTTAAAGGAAATATTCCACCGATGAAGGCTGTAATCCCGACGAACAGCTGATGCAATTTGGTAAGGGGGTTGCAATGAATTTTGAGCATTTCGTATGAGGTGAGATTGGATTCCAGCAGGCTGGGATGGGATTCCAGCAGGCTGGGATGGGATTCCATGAGGAATGAAACTCGCATTTGGGGTATTTAGACTACCGAAATGTGCGGTTAACGGATGTATAAACTCAGGAAACTCATCTTGCGTCTTCTTAGGGGAACTGATAATAACTTGATTCATTTTAGAACTACCTGGCTCACCTTCAGGTTTTTGATCGAGTGGACCACGATTTAACTCATCATCTTGTTCTTCGGGTAGTTGGATATTGACCGCTTGCATGTGTAGCCGGCTGTCATTAGAGGTGGGGTCTGCACATAAGATCGGCAACATCTCTAATATCGAGTCGCATGCTACTAATAGTGTTTGTACTACTGTTGCTGCCGATCGAGATTCTTTCATTCGTATTAAACGTTGTCGAATGTGGTAGATACGTGATTGGACGACAGGAAGTCCAAACGCTATTTCATCGTCAGATATAGTCGATAGGTAGGTTTTAAGTGCGTCCAATTTCGAAGCACATATCCGCATTTCTGTATGTGGAGATTTAGTTGCTTGCACGTGTGCCCGAGAGGGTGGCTCTCTTTCATTCTTTTCTTCCAAGGTGTAGTATTGGGTTAAAATGGTCATTTGCTGAATGATGGTACCATCGGGTATACCGTATACCTCGCACTCTACATAGAGCTCATCCGCTTTAAGATGCTCCGGAATTATTTTGGTTGTCATTTTTCTGATCTTGTTGTGCGTTAGCGTGTGAATGTTGTTTTACGAAAAATTTACGAGATTAACAAAAGAAAATGCTCGCGAAAAATTATTTTAAATTCAATTAAATTACAATTACCTAAAATAATATATACCGGATGAAATTAACCAAAAACAAATAAAATTCAAACAAAACAAATTTCCATTTAACCAAACAAATAATATTTGACCTAATGAATATTTCTTAAAGTGAAGGAAAACAAATAGCAATCATATAAAATAGGATTAAGTTACAAAATTGCTGCATGACTTTACACTTAATTGCTAGCAACAACGAAAATTTTATGCAATACTGACCTACACTATGAATATATATATGTACTTTTTTTTTTAGTTTTTTTTTTAATTAATTTGGATATATGATAATGCTTATAAATATATTGATAATATTTCCTAACCGATACAACAGAACATGAAAATCAAATTAACTCAAATTGACTTAACAATTACTCAAGAATGACCAAACAATAACAATACCTCTATAAACTTAAATAACGCCAATATGTACATATGTTCCTAATATTACCGAATTTATTTTTATATTATTCTAATTGTTTTGGTAATATTTTAAGTTAAAGTCAAAATATATCAAATTTATACCTGGCATAAAGAGATAATATATTTTCGTGATACAAGAAATTTTTATAACAATTATTTTAAACACATCAAATTACACAACAAAATTACCTTTACAGCTAATTAAAAAAAAATAAATTGAATTATGTTATTATAACTACATACAAAACATATTATGCACAATAAAATTTAATGCAAACGACTTAAATTTATTAAAATTATTTTTATATATACATATAACAAAAACTAACCTTGAACTTATTAATTGTTATCATGAAAAAAAATAAAACTATTTCATGAAATATTACATTTCATCAAAACATAAAAATTATACTCTAAAATTTTTTTTTTTTAATTCATATATTTGATTATTTAGATATAAGAAATAAAATTAGATTTGAATTGAATTTATATTTATATAGTAAATAGACATGAGATGACTTAATGTAAATGGGCTGATTGAATAATTAATCTCTTAACCTAAACAAAACAATACACTACAATTACCTAATAACAGTAAAATTAACTCAACAAATTTTACTCAAAATAATCCTATACTATATTGACAATAATAACTAACCAAAACAACAATAACAATACTAACAGCAATAATATATATTTATATTAAATTTATTTAAAATTGAGATTTGAATTTTATAGAAAATAGGTGTGAGGTAAGATTGACAAATTCTGGGTATATAAGGAAAGGATAAGGGTGGGCTTTGGTAGAACCGATATTTATTAAGATTTTGTTAGAGAAACGCAAAAATTTGAATTGTTCAGAAGGATGACTTCATGACTAACACCCATGATCAAACACTAATGCGGACAAGTTTGGTGCGCTGAAAACATCATTCACAACAAACAAAATTTTTGGTTTGGGGCGGATAATAAAAGTTGTTGAGAAACGAATGTACTACAACTAACACTACAGATCATAACACTGAAAGTGGACAAAGTAAGTGCGCGAAAAGTGATCTTCATCACACAGTAAAAGCCTTCAATAAATACCGTACAGTTGTATTGACACACCTAATCAATCAATTCTGAGATATCGTGGTGTCACACTCACTGCAATCGAACGATAAGTGAAGCCCGACAAACATTATGTATTCACGCGACGGATAACACAATGCGATGCTACACTAGAATGTAAAAACGAACAATAATGTACTACCGGAATTTATGACTACCTAACATCGTGAAGTCTACAATCTATGGAATTCATGATGCGAAGTCACACATATAAACCTGTTTAAAAATGAATTGCTTAGAAAAAACTTGAAAATTTTTAAATGGAGATTGGAACTAAGATTACATGAAATCTCATGCGAAACGATACATAACTATTAAAATTACAGAAACCAATTAGATTGACCTATAATGAGCCATTTTTTTGGGCGCCAGCTATAACCGGCAGGCTGGGATTAAAGATGCTGGGTGATTGACATAGCCTCCGAATATCGGAAGACAAGAGATTGTCCATGAAATTAAAGTTAAATGGGACATTGAAGCGTCTACAGCTAAGTCTTTCACCCAACTGAATATCTGAAAATAACCCGCCGGAAATATAACGAATATCGGGATGCGTTTTTGTGTAGCCACAGGCAGTCATTCCACGACTTTTGCTCAGACTGGGGTGGGGTTTGGCTACACGCATCTCGATGTAAGGGACTGCCATAAATAAAATAATATAACAAAACCACGACGGTTAAGAAAACAAAAATGGGAAGCCAATTCATTTCAAAAAGGGCCAGTTAACGTAGGGGAAGGAGGGAATGGGAAGGAAACCCAGAGGTTTGACGAACCTCATCTCACACCATAGGATTTGAAATTAGCACATATTAATTTATACTTTTACAAAAAAAAACAAAAAAAGAAACAGTATACTAAACATTAATTTTCCTAACTTAATGCTAAAAAACTAAAATATAAAAACTCATACCTTACAATATCTTGAGTTTCGATTGGGTGGTATTGTCCGCACCAAGGTTTAGTTGTTATGATATTCTTCTTTATTCCACCTTTCCGTTGCAAAATTACCTCCGTTTCTTACAAAAGTGGTAATACTTTCTATTTCATCCGCAGGTTAACCAATCTCTATCTTTTACTTCATAAATAAGAGACATTACATTTCTTCGTAACAATCAGTTTTATACTTTTATTTTATAACATTTGTTTTCATTTTACAGTAGATTTAAAATTAAAGGTTCCAAACTTTAGGACACTAGTTACTGAACTACTAATGGTTATCAAGAGTAATAGCTAATTATTGGACTATTAGACTCGTATTATGAGAACAACGATTAATTGTGAATCATTAATTTTACTTTGTTCTGTTATATTATAGGATTAAGATCCAAAATTTATACTTCACATTTATATTGTATCATCTATTTTATATTTCTTAAAAATCGTTTTATTGTGAAATTTATTATGTATTGTAATTATCATTTATATAGTTAAAAGAAATCACACAAAACACAGAACACAACACTAACAAAACAGAACCTTATAAAATTACTAATAAACGGTACCGATCAAAACTACAAAAATAAATTTAGAAATTCTAATGGAACATTTGTCCATTACAGAATTCTTAACTCGACTTACTATACCGACACCAAAACACAAACTTTACTAACTACTGAGGAATCCAAGTGAAACATTTGTTCACTTCAGAATTCCTGACTCGACTCCCCGATTAAACCAATAAAATTTTCATTCAATTAGTAAAAAATATTGTTGGAAAATTTTTGCCAATTAATTAAAAAAATATAATAAAATTTGTAATTTGATTGGTTTTCAAATTACAATCAAATAAAATTCAATTTACTTACACACCAAGGTTAATGAAACTTAATATCGACACATTAATTAGTTTAACATAATTCATTTGTCGTCAATTAGTTCATTTACCTTAGTTTTGTGTAATGAATTTGCAATGTAATACAATGCAAATATTATTTCCATCAAATTTTATAGATTGTAGAATGTCAACCAATTTTCATTTTCAATTTTAGATAAATTTGGAAAAAGGTTTTTATGATTTTGAAAAGTTATCCGATTATGGGGAATGGGGAAAATGTGACGAATGGAAGGAAGATTGATATTGAAAATTTTCCATCCGGCACAAATGCCCAAATGTCCCTCCAAAAAGAGAAAAAAATTGGTATAAAAAGTAGCAAAAAACGATATTTTAATTTGTTTTTGAATTTTTTTAATGGGACATTTGGGCATTTTGAAACGTTTGGGGCGTTCGGCAGTCCTAATGTAATTCATTTTAAGTTTTTCAGTGAAATTTGGGAATTTCACAAAAAAATTTTAAGCCTAAGTTGCGAAATCGAGGTAAAATCGGTCAAAAATCCGTTTTTGCGAGATATCTCGAAAACCCCAACGGCAACCTATTTCAAAAACGGTTGAGTTTTGTTATATTTGACCCAAAGAAGACTGCTATGAAAAAATATATCATGTTGGTTGACTTTTTATTTAAATTCATGGTGGGTCAACCGTGATATACTTATTACAATAAAATATGGAGGGGTTGAAATCTCACAGCTCTGAGATATCAAGACTTCGGTGTCGGTTAAGAATTTTGATATAGTTTTCGGCAAAAAATTTTGATGAGGACATGGTTTTTAGTTTTGGGCAGCGATGTATATCAAACATAACTCTTTGTTAAAGTACAAGTATTTTTTTATCTCTGTTTAGAAATTTCTTACAAAACTAACACGAAACATCAATACGCTGCCGGAAAATTATAACAGATTATAAATTAACATAATTTAGTGAAAAGATGATACACTCAGCAAACTACTCAAAAACCCCTCCATTTAGCGTTTCGAGAAAATATTACAAAATCACAAATTCATATTTCTTTCAAAATTCCAAAAATATTGTAAAAATTAAGTAATATCAAACTTTTTTCCAAATTCCAAAAATTATTACAAAATCAAATATTAAACTTTTTCTAAATTCCAATAATCTTACAAAAATTTTTAAAAATTCAAACTTTTCCAAAATTCTAAAAACATTGCAAAAATCATTACAAAATCAAAAATTGAAACTTTTTTCGAAATTCCAAAAATTATAATAAAATCAAAAATTATTATTAATAAAATTCTAAAAATATTCCAAAAATTCTTACAAAATCAAAAATTAAATTTTTTTCCAAAATTCTAAATATACATATTGTAAAAATTATTACAAAATCAAAAATACAAACTTTTTTCAAAATTCCAAAAATATTTCAAAAACTATAACAAATTCAAAAATGTCCATGTCGAATTTCATTTTCAATTACATTTACGTCATAAAAACAGCTACAGTTTTTTTCCATAAAATTGGCTAAAAAAATTAGTGAAATCATTTTTTGACACACTTGACATTATTATTTGACAAACTTATAATGCCATAATTCTCTATAATAATAATAAAATTTCATGTCATACAAATTATTATTTTATTTTTTTCCATAAAATTGGGTAAAAAAGTAAATAAAAATCTTTCTTTTGACACACTTAACAACATTTTTTTGACAAACTTATAATGCAATAATCTAGATTTTGGTCTCACATACCAATCCCGACCATCAAGATTTCTCCAAATTCAATGTTCCTACCCGTAATCACTTAAAATGAACGTTTTTTAAGCAAAAAATATCCAGATTTCCTTGTTTTGAGACACTTGACGATTTTTTGACACATTTCCGGTACAGTTATCGAACACATCGTCCTTTCGGCTCTTTCCATTGAGTAAACCTATTTCTAGGAAAAAAATTTTTGAAATCCGTCTAGCGGTTTTCTAGATTTCGTAGGTTGTAACGGCCGGCCGACAGACAGACAATAGTTATTTGTTTAACTAGGCAGCAAAGTAGTAGATTGACTGCCGCGGCTGATAGTTCATAGCCGAGCGAGCGAGGCTAGGAATTCAGCCAAGGCAGTCAATCTACCTTGCTGCCGAGTTGAACATATAATTTTTTCTCCGATTAATTACAATGATATGTAATTTAATAATTATTACTTTAAAAATAAAGCAAAATTTTAAAAATGGAAAAAAAAATCGATAAAAAAATTTTTTTTTTTAATCGCAATATCTGTTTATTTCTATGAAGTCTAATTATTTTGCTGCCTAGGCAGCAAAGTACTTGCTTTGCTGCCTAGGCAGGAAAAGTGCCACTTTGCTGACTGAAATAAGTCTGCAAAATTTATATTTGCTGTCTATCGGAGAAAAACATTTTTTTTGCTTTTTTAGAATCAGTAGGTCCTAAAACGTCGAGAAATGCCAAAAAAGTGGGGGTAAGAATTTCACTTATAACTCATGAATGTTATACTTAGGTCTTTCAGACCGAAGTAAAATGCAAATATTTGTTTTTATTTATATTTTTTGGACATAGATAAGGAGATAGTATAAGGAAAATTTATTTAAAGCCTCGATAACACTAAGATAGTTTACAAGCTGCTAGTTGGCTAGATTAAAAACCAAGTAGTTTGTAAAGTAGCCAACCTATCAAATTTTTCGGTAGGTCTGCTAGTTAGATTGTGAACATGATTACACCACGTGAGTTTACAAGCTGCCAGTAAACTCACAGATTGAGTAGATTGTAAACTATCGAGTTTCAATAAATTATATCGACTGCTGGCTGAGTGTTCGCCTTATTTTTAAAAATTAAAATTTTTTTTTGGTTTGGAGTATAAATTCTGCTAACAAATTACTTTTTATCTTGACGACTCGGGTGTCATATATGAAAGGTAATTTTCTTCTATTCTATAACAATTTTTTGGTAATTTTCGACCGCAAAGTTTTCAACTTAGTTTTAAATATGTGAATTTTTTTTCTCATACCTATTGCCGAACACTACAAAACCGAAAATTCACGGTTATGGGAAAAGTTTTAAGGATTGAACGAAAACTGTAGCGGATCTTTTAAAATGTTTTTTGATTGAGGTTGAAAGTGAAAAGAAAAAAGAAAAAAACATGATTGCCACTTGATTGTATTAAATAAAGCACATAATGATTAAATTGCAAAGCAAATGTTGCCTAAAACTAATTCTAAAGGAAAACTACAAATTTTAGTGCAACTCTAACATACTAATTAATTTTTTTATAGAAATGGTAGAAGTTTGAAGACAACTCGCTACGCTAGAAGTTTGAAAACAACTTGCTAGTGCAAAGAGCATTTACTCTATCTTTAAAGCAAGTTTTGCATTGTTTTATAATGGAGACTTCCATAGGACCCATATGTGTAGCAATTTGCATTACATATTCAGATTATTTTTAACTGTGTATAGTATAATTTATTTTATTTGTGTAGTTTAGTTTTCATTTTTAAAGTCCTCTTGTCCTCCAGTTACATTGTGGTTTCGTTTCTTTATCAGCTATAATTTTTTAAATACTTAACTGAAATAATTTACACTTATATTGTTTTAGTGTGTCATGCTAAACTAATAGAATTTGTTTGCAAAAGGTATTTATAGGTTTAAGCTAATAACTTTCAACAACTGTTTTATGTCTAATTATCACACATATTGCAATCATAAATTTTATTATAATAACAACAGGAACACATTCGTTTTCCTTAAGTATAATAATGCCGATAAGCAATAATAAATGAGTATATATTTGAAAATAAAATCAAAACAATAACTAGTCAACACAAATTGTTTAAATTGTGTTAACAGCACCAACCTTTTTGCTTAACAAATGAATAAAATAATTTATGTTTTCGTTTGGTTTTTTCAATTGGGAATTTTAGCTTCACAACCGGTGGAACCACTACCTGAATGTTGCAAGCACTCTGTGTATTTGGATTGCGGTCCAAACTGCCCCCAAACTTGTGAATGGTTTAGCAAACCTTGCACGCTGCAGTCATCTAAATGTATTCCAGGTTGCTACTGTAAAGATGGATACGTTCGTGAGAAAGATCAATGTTATAGAGGATCAAAAATTTGTTGCCAAGAAAATGAAATCTATGATATTCAAGATCCTGCATGTGAAAAGAATTGTTACAACAAACATAAAGACTGTCACAAATCATCCAGAAATCCAATAAAAGGATGTTTTTGCAAAGATAAATTTGTTAGAAATGATAATGGGAAATGTGTTTCGTATAATCAGTGCTCAGTAAAATGTGATCGAGATCATGAAGTTTATGATTCATGTCCAAACACTTGTATTAAAACATGTGATAATCCAAATGGAATTGGAGAATGGGATGCAACATCATGTAAACCCAAATGTATGTGTGAAGATGGGTATGTTCGTAATAAAAATAATGATTGTATTTTACAAAAGCATTGTCCAGTAACATGTGGAACAAATGAAGAATATTCAAGTTGTGGATTTGACTTTATTTGTAACAAAAAATCGATTTCAGAACAATGTGAAGCTGGGTGCTTTTGTAGTCCCGGTTATGTAAGAGAAAAACAAAATAAAGAATGTATACCTAAATCGGCTTGCAGTAAGTTTAAAATTTTAGATTTTGTCTATTAAATAGATTGATAAAAATTTTATGATATTTCAGCTCAGTCGAAATGCAATAAACATGAAATATATTTGAATTGTGGAACCAGCTGCCCACAGACATGTGACTGGTTTAATAAGCCTTGCACCTTATTGGCACCCAGTCGGTGTCATCCTGGATGTTATTGCAAAAACGGTTACGTCAGAGAAAACGACAAATGTGTTAAAGGAAAAAAAGTTTGTTGCCATACTCATGAAGCCTATAAGCTTGCCTGTCCATCATGTGAAAAAACATGTGCCAATCCTAGTGGAACTTGTACAGAAACGACACAAAAATATGGATGTTATTGTGCGGATGGATATGTCAGAAATGAAGCTACTGATACATGTATTCCAGAATCAAATTGTCCTCGTAAGCGTGTGTTATTATTTCTTTGGTTACTATCATTTCTTTTCTATTTTTTTTCGATTAGGCTGTATTCTAAACGGCGACTAAATTGTACTAAACTGATAAATCTAAATTTAATTTTACAAAATTTTAATTTAAACTAATATAATCAAGTTATCAGATATTGTTTAACGTATGAATTTCTTCCAAATTATTTAGAAAAAAAATGTCGATTTAGTCAAATAAAATAGTTGACTAAATTGATTTAGCACGTTTAGTACAGTTTAGCATCAATTAGAACGCAGTCTAAGTTTTTGAATGCAAAAATTAACTTTGATGTACTTATAGTTTTAATCCTTTAAATTTCAGCACCATCATGTGAGAAACATGAAACTCATATGAGTTGTGGACCAAAGTGCCCTCAAACATGTGAATATTTTTTTAACACTTGCAAAATCGATTCCAACCTCTGCAAGCCAGGATGTTACTGTGAAGATGGTTATGTTCGAATAGAAGACAAGTGCGTACGAGGAAATAAAGTATGTTGTCCCAAAAACGAAATTCTTAATCACTCTCATCCATCATGTGAAAGTACATGTGACGATCCTAACCGTAAAATCTGCAATCTTGAAAGGGAGAAAGAAAAACGGTGTCATTGTATGGATGGTTATGTTAGAAACAAGGCCGGGATTTGTGTTCCACCAACTGATTGTCCATTAATTGTTAATAAGTGTGGCACATCCTTAGAAGTGTATGATCCATGTACAGAAACATGCACCAAAACATGTACTAATCCAAGTGGATCGGGAGATTGTAAAAAGGGTAGTGCACAATGTGTCTGTATAGATGGATATTTGCGCGATGAAGATCATAATTGCGTTCTTCCACACAGTTGCCCCAAAAATTTTTCACCAGAACAACACTGTGGGAAACATGAACATTATTCAAATTGCGAAATTGATAATATGTGCAATAAGAAAAATATGGCAACAACCTGTTGTTCTGGATGTTTTTGTAATCATGGATATGCTAGACAAAGCAAAACTGGTAAATGTGTTCCAGAATCTCACTGTAGTTGTAAGTAATTTTTTCACATATATTACTTTTACATCACAGTGCAAATTTTCGGTTGTGTTCTCCAACATTTTAAACCAAAATTTGAAACAAAAATGTCTCTGAAAACAATTTGTTGGTTTAAATTTAGTTTTTGTAATTTTTTAAACTTCTGATTGCAAATTTAGTTTTTATACCCTTTATACCCTTTATACCCCTTATACCCTTTAATATAAACTAAGTGAAGCAGTTTAAAATTAAGTTATTTGAACTAAAGTTTTTGGTTTAAATGTCTAGAATTAAAAATATATAAAAACTAAATAAATTTTAGTTTTTGTTGAGCAGCAGATATCTATCGAAAATAATTGTGTGTTCAGAAAAACACTAATTTAAAATAAATCTTGAAAATAGCCTTACACTTCTAAGGCATAATTGTAGAAATGTTTTCTGATGAACTCACAAGAAATAAAAACTACATTAGCTGCATTTCATGAAACCGTGTGATCCGGATCCGCTTAAGTTTTACATGCAAAATCAGATCCAGCTTTGTTTTTAGATCTCAGTTTGCATGTAAAATTTAAGCGGATTCGGATAACACGGTTTCATGAAATGCAGCTATTATCTTCTTCAATCTAAAAATAAGAATCTTTAAATTTAAACTGATTTCGGTTTGAATTTACATACATAATTTCATACAAACCCTTTTAAGGTACATATATAGATTTTAAAATGAAATTTTTCACCGTGATAGAGTTTTGCTAACATATTTCTATTTTTCATATTTAAGATACACCATCATGTCTCCCGAATGAAGAGTACTTAGTATGCGGTCCAGCATGCCCTAAAAACTGTTTTAAAAGTTTGAAGGATTTACTTTGTATTGAAAAATGTGTAGAAGGGTGTTTTTGTCAAAAGGGGTTCTTAAGAAACAAGCATGGAGATTGTGTAACGAAAAGCGAGTGCTTTCTACTCAAACTTTAAATACATATACTAAAAAAATAAAACAACAAATTGCAGAAAATGATTTTGCATCGGAAAATTTAATAACATATTAATAAAATTGCATGATAAAATATTTTATAGTGACGTTAATAAAGGAGCGTACACTGTCACATCTTTGTATAATTAAAATAAATTTTCTAAGAGTTTGATTTTAAAGTTTCAGATGCATTGGATAACTATTGGGCTTTTTCAGAAATTAACCTGCCACTTTTACCTTGCACTTTTTTAAAACATGTCCTAAATAAGTTTCAAACTTCAACAGTAAAATCTCTTAGCATAAGCTGCGGATTTTTATTTCTTGTTAGCACACTTTACATAACAAAATTCAGCTCAATTTCATTGAAGAAACTAAGTTTTCTGAAAAAATTACATGCAATTGTTGTTGTTTTTTCAGTAAATTCTATTTTTTCATTCAATTGAACATACATATATGAAAGCCGTAGTTTTTAAAAACAACCCCTAGTTATCACCGCATGAAGCAAATTTGATAATTTTTACTTTTTTGTGTGCTTTTGTCACTTTTAAAATTAATTGTATAAGAATTTATAAAATTAAAACTAAACGTTTTTTTTTTAAATAATAAAGTCTTTTATAGTGACATTTTAAGATAGATTTCATATAATCTACCTATTGCAATGTGCCTCATCTCGGAATTTCGGAAAATTTTTTGTGCCAAACGACTCTTTATGATAAGCGGAGACGGAATAATCAAAAAAACATTTATATATATATATATATATACATATATATATATATATATATATATATATATATATATATATATATATATATATATATATATATATATATATATATATATATATATATATATATATATATATATATATATATATATATATATATATATATATATATATATATATATATATATATATATATATATATATATATATATATATATATATATATATATATCGATATGAGCTATAACGGAATTTACCGGCACTCTCACAATCGCATTTCTTGACCTATAACGAAAATTTTTTGTGCATACGTTGCGGCAAAACATCTCTTAGACAAGTTCACGAACTGGCCATATCCGGGTACAGGTTAAGTGGCAAGAACCAAAAAAGTCGAATAATCTAGGGCGTTATAACTTCCGTTTGAATCATAATATTTTAATAAAATTTATCAATATTGAATGCGTTCCAGGTTCCTGAAAAATCAGCTGTTTTAAAAGTTTAATAAACTTTGTTGTAATTGATTTTGCTGAAAATGGCCAATCTCACTTTTGAAAATTTATGCACACGTTAACTAGAACATAAATCTTTCCAAAATTTAAAAAAAATATAGTTCGAGTCTAGACGTTGAGACACCAGGGCTGTTAGAACGAAAACAAACGCAAACGGCCATGCTTTCCTCATTTTTGAGTTTATGTTGTTTAAACTCATACTAACTTTTAGATAGAGTTTTCAACTATAACCACAGAGATTTTCAGCTTTCTAACCCAAGAGGTTTTAATGTAATTAGCATTAAACCTAATGCATGCCATTCAAGTACAACAACAACTTCCATAAAAATATAAAAATATCCCATAGAAATATTAAAAAAATTTCTTTTGTTTTTTTTTGAGTTTTTATTTTTTTTCTCAAAAATTTAAAACAAAATTAAAACAAAGCTGAGTCATTAGTGTTTTAAATTTTAGAATTTTGAAAGTTTCAATTTTTGATTTTGTAATAATCTTTGGAATATTTTTAGAATTTTGAAAAATTTTAAATTTTTGATTTTGCAATAATTTTTGGAATTTTGAAAAAAGTTAGAATTTTTGATTTTGTAATAATTTTGACAATATTTTTAGAATTTTGCAAAAGTTTGAATTTTTGGAATATTATTGGAATTTAGTAAAAGTTTCAATATTTGATTTTGTAATAATTTTTGGAATATTTTTGGGATTTCGAAAGAAATATGAATTTGTGATTTTGTAATATTTTCTCGAAAAGCTAAATGGAGAGGTTTTGAAGTAGTTTGCTGAGTGTATCATCTTTTCACTAAATTATGTTAATTTATGATCTGTTATAATTTTCCGGCATCGTATTGATGTTTCGTGTTAGTTTTGTAATAAATTTCTAAACAGAGATTAAAAAAAATACTTGTACTTTAACGTAGAGTTATGTTTGATATACATCGCTGCCCAAAACTAAAAACCATGTCCTCATAAAAGTTTTTTGCCGAAAACAATATCAAAATCCTCAGCCCAGACCGAAGTCTTGATATCTCAGAGCTGTGAGATTCCAGCCCTTCCATATTTTTTCATTTATATTATTTCATTTTCTTTTTTTCCCAGTTTTTATTTTTTTTGTGTTTTGTTCTCTCTTCGTTCTAATTTGAAAGAGAAAATACATAATTCTGTATAAAAGACAACGTTTGAACGGAAAATTCTTTGTCAATTCAGTGTTTAGTTTTCATTGTTTAGTTCATTTCATAGAAGTGAGCTTTTTGGAATTTTTTTTTTTTAATTATTTTAGTATTCCACAGTCAAATTTATAATAAACTAGCAGGACCCGGCGTACGTTGCTACGCCTATAAAAGAGTATGTGTGCGTAGATTTTGTTGAATTAGTAAGAATAATTTCAAAGAGTAGTAATGAGAATAGAAGGAGCCTATTTTAATTTTTCCATTTGGGAAATATGAATAACAGAGATCATTAGCAGTCTAGCTGATCAATCCAGATAGTTTGAAAATTGAAAGGAAGGTCAACATCTGAAAGTGATTGGTAAAGAGTTTCGGAGAGTTTAAATTAAACACTTGCAATTTTTCGCGTTAATCGGCTTAATATGTGTCGCGAAAAATTAGGTGAACGTCAAAACATTCGTTTATTGGGTGTTACAGTTGTCAATGACTTACTTTGGAACCGTCATACTTTTGGTACAAAATAGTCACACTGCACCAAAATTTACTGTTTTATCGTACCATTTCATGTTGACTAATTTCATTTATCAATCTATCCAGATTATTTGCTGATCTTAAATAAAGTCAATTTGAATTTTCGAATATATTTTACCAATTATTTCCAATGCTCTACATACGCTCTGTGTTTTTATTAGTAATGGAGCATGTCACTGAAAGAAAACTTTGAAGAGCAGACTAAATATGCATAGCGCAGATGTTTGATACGAAACACGATTTTGATCGAAAAAGCGGTCTAAGAATGACAGCATTTTTAGTGAAGGTTTTCGTTTTTTGGGTTTTGTCAATTTATGGCCATCGTCTTATTTCGACATTTCTGCCAGAGTTTAAAAAAAAAAATTTGGACAAACATAATAATAAAACTAATTTGTAGTATAATATAAAATTTGTTGACATATTTGCATATATTTTACCGATTTCTTCAAATAACCTACATTGTTTGTTTGTTTTTGAAATTAATGGGGACGCATATTTTTCTTAGTAAGTAAAACACTTTCAACCTGTAGCTTTGATATTATTGTTCATAATCCCTTTCTTCAATACAAAAGGTTCCATTGCAAAAACTTGCTGCATCAATGTTTCTAAAAAGAGGAAAAGAAACGCCAATTTTCTATATTTTGAACATGTATCACATACATATAAACCAAATGAAATATGTATTACACATGTATATACACCAAACCAAGAACATGTTTGTTGTAAATTAGAAATATTTGTTGCAACGTAATGTGTTGGATGCATATAATTGTATCATATATCTATATAATAAATATATAGATGTATATAATTTTCATCTAAATGAATTTGTTTGTCACATTATACTTTAATTTTCCATTTGAATGGTAATTCTGTTTTGCGGAAAAAAAAATCGATCAAAGATAACTGAGTAAAAGTTCAATAAAAGCTAAGTATAAAATATAATATACATTTAGGCAAACCATTAGGAAAATTAAAATTATTAATTATAAAAAAAACTAAATTAAATTTTAAAATTTCGGCTCCGAGGTGCATTAGTACCTGTTAATGGCCTTCTCCTGACAAAATTTCAGACTCCTGTGTGCTACAGATTTCGCTGGAGAGCGCACGCAGACAGACAAACACTTTATTTTATTATTATAGATAGATAAATATTTTCTTTACATAACTACCCTTTCTAGTACTATTTTACAACCTTTGAGGTACTTCACATGAGATAATAGGTATTATGAGCTTCATCTCCAAATGAGCTTTATTCCCAAATAACGCAAACCTTTCATTGTACTATGATAAAACTATGTATATACCTTTATGTAGAATTTATAACTCAACATAGATACTTCATGTAGCATTTCTCCACAAGCTAAAATCAAAAATCAGAAGCGATATCCGCAGTTTGAGGTCAAAGCAACACCTAAATCATTTCATTACATTTAATTAATTATAAAATTAAACAGTGGTTTTTAACAAATTTGTCGCGATAACCCTACCAACACGAAAACATTACTTTCAAAACCGTTAAATTTATCGTTTAAAAACTGGATACAACAATAATCAAAAGGCGAGTTGGCAAAATTGAAACTATTTACATATTATCATTGTTAGAACAAGCTTTTCCAAGTATTTGGAAACATTATTAAATTAGGTTGACAGGGTAATTTATTCTAAGATTTGAAGATTTATAGCGTTTCTTATCGACATTATTGCGACCTGAAAACATTATAATTCTGGGTATATAAAAATGGGAGTATTGAAATTTGCTATTAGTCTGTTCAATTTTATATTTCTATACTACTTATTGCGATCAACTCGCTAAAAAAAATGCATAGTTTAATAATATCTAGTATTGTAGTTGTAATTTTAGCTACAGTAATAGAAGCAGGCAAAATTCAATATGAAGACAAAACAGATTGTGAAGAGTCAAAAAATTGTGAACCTTATGAAGAATACTCGTTTTGCAGTTTTGAGAGGTATTGCAAGTCAGATAAGGTAAAGAAACCAGCTTATTGCTATCCTGGATGTTTTTGCAAGGAAGGGTACTACCGAAGTGCTTCAAAAAACAAATGTGTTAAGAAGTCTCGCTGTTCAGGTATGTAAAATATCCGTTTGGCAATTTTGATAAAAACCATCATTATATTTCAATCATATAATAACTATGTTTGGAATTAGATTTGTAATGGTTACACATTTGTTTAATTCGGTTTACTCTTTTTATTAAATGGTGAAATGTACTATGCAATATTGCTTTGTCAAATTTACATTTACCGTACATCGTTTAATTTACCGTACATCGGAAGATGTAAATACTTGTTAAATAAATGCAATATATCAGAGGATTCATTTTGTGAATCTGGAGACACCAAACCTAACTAAATGATTAGTTGATGATTGTAGTATTCATAAATTCGAAAGAGTTTTAACTAGCTTACATGAAATTGAAAGAGGAGCCTTACAATGGATTAAAAACTTAAATGTTGATGTTTGATGTATATTGTTGTTAAATTTTGTATATTCATACGATAGTATTAGTACTCTTTTTTTTGTTTAAATTTATTGGTCAACTCTGTTTATAATTTACTGCTAAATTTTTGTGCTCAAATGATCCAATATACGAGTGCAGTATGCGGGTTTTTTTTCCATAGATTCAGTCGTTGGGTAGCTTATTGAATACTAACTAAATGCTAGTAAATAGAAACTGTATCACAATGAGCCACAGCAGCGTGAGGTCGGGTACAACTAGTAACAATATATAAAAATACGTCGCTTAATTTTAGTTCCAAGTTTAATTTGATTTCTTAAAAGAATTTATTTGAAACAATTCAGGGCAAATTTAAAATTATCTACCTTATATTTTTAGCTGGAATTCCAGATTGTCCAAGCAACCAACATTATGAAGAATGCGGGATAGGTGGTTGTGAAAACACATGTGAATACCCCCAAAGATCATATACATGCAAAAGCGTATGCACAAGTGGTTGTTATTGTAACGAAGGTTACTTGAGAACATCAAATGGAGGTTGCTGCTTGAAACATCTCTGTACTAATAATATAGATTGATCTTTTGAAATAAGCTTACCACTAAAATTTTAACTGTAAATCAAACATAAATAAATATATGTTGTGCAAAAATTTAAAAATGTACAACTTGCAAAAAAAGTCAGTGCAAAGTTTTAAAATCTGGACATCAGATATGTAAAAGTTATAAGAAAAAGTATAACTATCCGTTTTTCTGCAAGCTAACAGTTCCTCTCAACACATGATAACGCCTTGAGTAAATAATCACAAAAAACACATTACTATTTACTATATCGTATTATGTTTGAAGTTGTTTTGTTTTCAATTTGGAAAAACCCATTTATAACTGTAACCACTTGTTTTTTATTTCCTAAAAAAATTAAGGAAAAAAAATTCCAACCGAACTTCAATATGTAATATGTATAATATATCATTTTCCTCATTGTTAAAGTTTCTGCCATCAATTCATTTGGTTTGGACACCGGGATGCGGTTATTAAAGGTTTTTAACCAATCTAACCACTCGGTTATCCAAAGCTTTTTTACAACTTAGTTTAAGATCAAAGTTATATTTACCACATTTACTTTACTAATGACAACTGCGGATAAGAATTAAATTACAATTATTTCTATAATTTATAGACTATAGTAATGTTTGTATATAAAAATCTTTAAAATTTGCAAAAAGTCATACTCGTTCAATATTATCGATTCCATGTTTATAATTTACAGTTTTTCACCACTGGTTGTGCTGTTAAGAAAAACATGAAAACAAGTATCTGATATCATTATAGTTATTATCTCAGCTACAGTAATAGAAGCAGGCAAAATTCAATACGAGCATAAAAAAAGTGTTGAAGCAAATTATTGTGGGCAGAATATTCGTTGAATTGAATAGTCTCGAGGTATTGCAAATCAGATAAGGTAAAGAAACCAGTGGATGTTTTTGCAAGGATGGTTCTTGTACCGCAATGCTACTAAGAAAACACGTATTATAAAGTCCCGCTGTAGTGGTATGTAACATTTTTGGTTAATTTTAGTCTTGAATTTTTCTGATTGATTTGAATTATTTTCATTTCGTTAAATTTTAAATGTGCAATTAAACTGTTCAATGTGCTTACGTGCATCTCTTTGGTTACTCTCAGAGATTCAGGGATTATTATATAGGAATTAAAACATTTTAATTTTAATCTGCAATGCATATAAAACATATTTTTTATCATATCAAGCAAAATGTTAAAATATGGAGGGGCTGAAATCTCACAGATATCAAGACTTCGGTCTGGGTTAAGGATTTTGATATTGTTTTCGGCAAAAATCTTTTATGAGGACATGAATTTTAGTTTTGGGCGGCGATGTATATCAAACACAAGCCTTTGTTCAAGTACAAGTATTTTTTTTATCTCTGTTTAGAAATTTATTACAAAACTAACACGAAACATCAATACTTTGCCGGAAAATTATAACAGATCATAAATCAACATAATTTAGTGAAAAGATGATACACTCAGCAAACTACTCAAAAACCTCTCCATTTAGTGTTTCGAGAAAATATTACAATATTACAAATTCATATTTTCAAAATTTCAAAAATATTGTAAAAATTAAGTAAAATGAAACTTTTTTCAAAATTCTAATAATATTCAAAAAATTATTACAAAATCAAAGATTAAAACTTTTTTCAAAAATTCTAAAAATATTGCAAAAATTTTAATAAAATCAAGAACACAAACTCTTTTCAAAATCCCAAAATTATTTCAAAAATTGTAACAAAATCAAATATTCAAACTATTTCTAAATTCTAATAATATTCCAAAAATTCTTACAAATTCAAAAATTCAAATATCAAATAAACAAAAATATTGCAAGAATTAAAACAATATCAAAAATTGAAACTTTTTTCAAAATTCCAAAAATTATAATAAAATCAAAAATTTTAAATTTTCAAAATTCTAAAAATATTCCAAAAGTTATTGCAAAATCAAAAATTGAAACTTTTTTCAAAATTCTGAAAGTATATATATATAAAATTCACAAATTCAAAAATTCAATTTTTTTTTTTCAAAATTCAAAATACATTCCAAAATATCGTACAAAATCAAAACTTGAAACTTTTTTCAAAATTCTAAAAATATGTATATAGAATTCACAAATTCAAAAATTCTATGTATTTTCAAAATTCAAAAAAATAGTGCAAAAATTATAACAAAATCAAAAATTAAAACTTTTTCCACATACTAAAAATTTTGCAAAAATTATTACAAAATCAAATATACAAACTTTTTTCAAATTTCCAAAAATATTTCAAAAACTATTAAAAAATTTCCATGTCCAATTTCATTTTCAATTACATTTACATCATAAAAACAGCTACATTTTTTTCCAAAAAATTGGCTAAAAAAATAAATGAAATCATTTTTTGACACACTTGACAACATTTTTTTGACAAACTTATAGTGCCATAATTCTCTATAATAATAATAAATTTTCATGTCATACAAGCTGTTAATTTTATTTTTTTTAAAAAATTGGGTAAAAAAGTAAATAAAAATCTTTCTTTTGACATACTTGACAACATTTTTATGACAAACTTATAATGCAATAATCTAGATTTTGGTCTCACATACCAATCACGACCATCAAGATTTCTCCAAATTCAATGTTCCTACTCGTAATCACTTAAAATGAACGTTTTTTAAGCAAAAAATATGCAAATTTCCTTGTTTTGACAAATTTGATGATTTTTTTGACACACTTCCGGTACAGTTATCGAACACATCGTCCTTTCGGCTCTTTCCATTGAGTAAACCTATTTTTAGAAAAAAAATTTTTGAAATTCGTCTAGCGGTTTTCTAGATTTCGTAGGTTGTGACGGCCGGCCGGCAGACAGACATACATTTTTTTTAAGCTTTTTTAGAATCAGTAGGTCCTAAAACGTCGAGAAATGCCAAAAAAGTGGGGGTAAGAATTTCACTTTGAGCTCATGAATGTAATACTTAGGTCTTTCAGACCGAAGTAATTAAATTAAAATAAAAAACTTCAATTGAAACATTCTTGCGAGATTTTTTTCTTAAATAATTTTTACACTTGATTAAAAATTACTTTTTCTCTAAAACAATCTGTCTGCAAAAATCATGTAAAATTTAATTTTTCCTCTTTACTTTTTACTTTCAGATGTAGCTCCAGTTTGTCCCAACAATCAACATTATGAGGAATGTGGGTTAGGGGGTTGCGAAAACACATGTAAATACCCTGAAAATTCATTTTCATGCCTAAGCGTATGTACAAGTGGATGTTATTGCAACGAAGGTTATTTGAGAACATCAAATGGGAGTTGCTGTTTGAAACATCTCTGTAAAAATTATAAAAAGTGATTATGTCTAAATCTTTCCACTTTAATTTTCTTTGTGTACATTAAATAATATATAATTCAACATATATGTGTCGAAAACCGCTCCTCCTCATATATTATATAATATATAAAAAAAACAGTTTTTGTTAATATGGTTTTACTTTGGAGTTCGGGTTGAACCTTACCCATAGCTGTTCTTTTGGCTAAAGAAACTTTCAACAACGCTAGCTTCTAAATCATGTATATTGAAAAAAACATTATTAACGGTGGAAGCTTCAACTGTTGTTGGTTCTTTGTAGAAAATAGTTGGATAGCCAGTTTTGAGAATATTTATTGAAATCAACATTAAAGTCAAAGTTAATGCATACTATCTTAACACAACTTAAGAATGTCGATAAATATATCTACTGTGACCATTCGTTCCTATGTTTTAAACTAGTGGAGCAGTGTGCTTATATTTTTGCACATTTCTGTTGTATGTGTGTTTCAAATTTTGTATAATGGTCCTTGTTATATTAAGGAGAATCTTAAACTATCAAATGGGAGTGAAATCTTGCCTTATTGATTCATGTACATATGATCATATCTTCAAAACCAAATTCGCTTTGAGAAGCATAACCACTAAATTAAAGCGAGTGTCTATCTAATTCTTGTTTTCCGATTATTGATTGTCCACTTGTAAAGTGGTGATATCCATTATATCCCTCTCAGCCTATGTTTTTCGACTCTTGAGAGCATCAGAGGCCGTCAGACTAAGCATGTTCCGATTTGGCAGTCTAATTCTTTTTCTTGTCCAGGTTACTGTAGGTCACCAACGAAGAAGTGTATTGAGCAGTTGGTGGTAATTTACGCCAATTCCCTCTTAATTTTATATGGTGATGTTGTTTGATGATCGCTAAGAAATCCTTCAGAAAATCCAGCAGTTAGGGAAAGGCTTATGATCAGATCCGCGGATTTTTTAAAAAGCCTTCAATTTACTTTGGTCTACTTTACCTCGAACAAGTTGTGTAGATGAAAAGTATTTTTTTAACGACTTTTTCTATGACAATAAAGTTTTCTATCTGTCAGGTTAAAAGAGGAAGTTGGTTTTTTGAAAGCGAGCATTTTTTAATTTTTTCTGCTCTTAAGCGGAAAGTAAAAACACAAGTAAAACAAAAGACATAATGGACAAAGACATAATATTAAAATTTATTAATTTCTTCTCTCCAAAACACTTTTAATTTTTTGGCTCTATAACCCGAGGAGTTCTTTTTTTAAAAAGGCATTAATCTTTTATATTTACTAATATCCAAATTTTCTTTAACGATGAATGTTGATTTTAACATTGAATAATTTGACCACATTGTTGAAGGCTTTTTTGTCAGCGATAGTCCACCAAAGTATGCCAAAAACACATCTGCAGAATAAAAATTTCCTGTTTTTTGTTCTTACACCTATTGATAAATAATAGATAAGCTTTTTCATACCGGACTTTAGATTTTTCAATCAACAGATCTAAATTTAAATTGTCGGCTGCTTCTTTTATATGAGATGAAGTGCTAATTATATCACTTCCATCACTACTGCTCATTTTAAATTATTTTTATTTAAAAATAGATATAAACTCTGTATAAATTTTAAATTTATTAATTTAAAATTTTAACTTGACGTCCGATACGTTTTTTAAACAACAAATAAACGCTTCCTTGGCAACTTTAATCGTATTTGTCGGCAGTCGTCAAAAAAATAGTATAAGCAGAAAGTAGCAGTAGTAATACTTTAAGCAGAAAGTAGCTGCTCTGGCATGATTGCTTTCATGCACGAGCAGCAAAGTAGTACTTTCTGCTCTTAATATACAATATACTTTGTGTTTTTAAAGACTTTTGTCTTATCGACCTTTTATTTTAAATTATACTTTTTTGTCCCAAATTGGGCAACAGATTTTAGGTCAGGTTGGATTTTCTTTTAATTAAAACATTTTTTGTTTTTTAAAAGGAAAAACAATATACTATTATTTTTCAATTATATTTAGTTTGGTTAGAAACATGTTCTGGTATTTTTAGAAATAAAATAGGACAATCAGATCTAAATATAAGCCCAATATAAATGTTTTTATCACTTAAAGATTTACAGAAAAATTTAAATAAATAAAATTACCACTAGATTTACGTCAAATTGACGGGGTTCGTAAATCTATTGTTAATAATAATAAAATTATGTGATTTTAATGATTTTATTTATTTATTTATTTTTTTATTTATTGATTAATAATTTGACGTTAGCAAAGAACTGCGGATCCGACCAAATCCGGCGGATTGATCGAACGGATCAAGTCTACGAATAAGTCCTATCGGTTAGCTAATGACAATCTTGTAAATGTTTGTATCATAAAAATGTCATATCAATAAAGTTCGAACATGTCAAGAACGTTCGCTTTTTAAACGACCTGTTTATGTTTACAGCGTATTTAGAGAGTATATAGTATTCAATAAGCTAAAGTCGAATAGTTTCACAAAAAGCTGAAATGCTAAATGAATACGCTATTTATAATATGAAATGAAACCAGACAATTTTCAAATTATTTGTATTACACATTTATTTATAATATGGTGCCTTTTTATGGTGGGAATGTATGTAATATCATTTGTTATTTCAGTTTTCTTATACAATTTAAGTATTTTAGTATTGATCGCTACTTGTTAATCCAACAATTGCTTTCTTTGACACAAAGACCGTGCTTGTTTCTTAACATTCCATTTCGACAAAAACACCCTTCTACACATTTTTCCATGCAAAGTATGTTTTGCAAGTTTTTAGAACAAGTTTTTGGGCATGCTGGACCACAAGCTAAATACTCTTCGTTCGGGAGACACGATGGTTTATCTTAAAACAAAAAAATAAAAGGTATGCAAATCTCTTATATTAAAATAAAACAATTAAAACGTTTTACTTACAACTACAGCGAAAATCTGGAATACATTTACCAGTTTTGATATCCCTAGCATATCCATGATTACAGAAACATCCAGAACAACAGGCTACGGCCATATCCGCTTTATTGCACATATTATCAATTCCACACTGTGAGTAATGTTCGTCTTTACCACAGTGGTGTTCTGACTCATGATTTCTTGGACAGTTATGTGGAAGAACACAATTTTGATCTTCATTGCGTAAATATCCATCAATACAAACGCATTCTGCTTTACCTATTTTACAATGGCCTGATCCTTCTGGATTACTGCATGTTTTCGTGCATGATTTCGTACACGGATCATATACTTCCAAAGATGTGTCGCATTTATTAACTGGACAATCAGATGGTGGAACACAATTACCAGCATTGTTCCTAACATAACCATCCATACAATAACATCGTCTCTCTTCATACCTTTCCAGATCACATTCTTTGTAGTGTGTGTCCTCGCACGTATTTTCACATGATGAATGATAATGTTTTAGAATTTCGTTTTTGGGACAACACACTTTATTTCCTCGGACACACTCGTTATTTATGCGAACATACCCATCTTCACAGTAACATCCAGGTTTGCAAATATCTATATTGATTGCGCAAGTGTGAAGCAAATATTCACATGTCTGAGGGCACGTTGGTCCACAACTCAGATAAACTTCATTTTTCTGGCAAACTATTGCTGAAATTAGAGCAATAATAGTTAAAAAATAAAGGTACAACCCATCTTAGTAAGCTTATTCCTATTTTCTAACAAACATTTTTTTCGTACGATAGCAGTTGTTCTATACGGTAGTAGCAATTCTATTTTCATGCTGCCTTAATCCTCTGTGAAAATGGGGTTTTTCCACTAGTGCAAAATAATTTTCGCTAAATAATAAATTGTAGTTGCTTTGGTATTTTCATGTAATTTTAATAAGACGTTAAAACAAAGCAACCATGAAAATGAATATGAATTACTTCGGTCTGAAAGACCTAAGTATTACATTCATGAGCTAAAAGTGAAATTCTTACCCCACTGTTTTTGGCATTTCTCGACGTTTTAGGACCTACTGATTCTAAAAAAGCAAAAAAAAAAATGTATGTTTGTCTGTCGGCCGGCCTTCACAACCGACGAAATCTAGAAAACCGCTGGACGGATTTGAAAAATTTGTTTTCTGAAAATAGGTTTACTCAATAGGAAGAACCGAAAGGACGATGTGTTCGATAACTGTACCCAAAGTGTGTCAAACAATCGTCAAGTGTGTCAAAACAAGGAAATTTGCATATTTTTTGCTTAAAAAACGTTCATTTTAAGTGATTACGAGTAGGAACATTGAATTTGGAGAAATCTTGATAGTCGAGATTGGTATGTGGAACCAAAATCTAGATTATTGCATTATAAGTTTGTCAAAAAAATGTCCATGTCCAATTTCATTTTCATTTACATTTTCAGCAAACTATTCAAAAACCTTCAATTTAGCGATTCGAGAAAATATTACAAAATCACAAATTCATATTTCTTTCAAAATTCCAAAAATGTTGTAAAAAAATTATAATAAAATCAAATTTTTTTGAACATTCTAAAAACATTCCAAAAATTGTTACAAAATCAAAAATTGAAACTTTTTTCAAAATTCCAAAAATTATAATAAAATCAATAATTTAAAATTTTTCAAAATTCCAAAAATATTCCAAAAATTGTTACAAAATCCAAAATTAAAACTTTTTCCAAAATTCTAAAAATATTGCAAAAATTATTATAAGATCAAAAATATAAACTTTTTTCAAAATTCCAAAAATATTTCAAAAACTATTACAAATTAAAAAATTTCCATGTCCAATTTCATTTTCAATTACATTTCCGTCATAAAAACAGCTACATTTTTTTTCCCAAAAAATTGGCTAAACAAATCAATAAAATCATTTTTTGACACACTTGACATTAATTTTTTGACAAACTTATAATGCCATAATTCTCTATAATAATAATATATTTTCATGTCATACAAATTATTAATTTAATTTTTTTCCAAAAAATTGGGTAAAAAAATAAATAAAAATCTTTCTTTTGACACACTTGAGTCAAGTAAATTTGGAATATTTTTTCAGAATTTTGAAATAAGTTTGATTTTATTTAATTTTTACAATATTTTTGGAATTTTGAAAGAAATATAACTTTGTGATTTTGTAATATTTTCTCGAAACGCTAAATGGAGAGGTTTTTGAGTAGTTTGCTGAGTGTATCATCTTTTCATTAAATTATGTTAATTTATGATCTGTTATAATTTTCCGGCATCGTATTGATGTTTCGTGTTAGTTTTGTAATAAATTTCTAAACAGAGATTAAAAAAAATACTTGTACTTTAACGTAGAGTTATGTTTGATATACATTGCTGCCCGAAACTAAAAACCATGTCCTCATAAAAGTTTTTTGCCGAAAACAATATCAAAATCCTTAACCCAGACCGAAGTCTTGATATCTTAGAGCTGTGAGGTTTCAGCCCCTCCATATTTTTATATGTTATGGTGTCGACTTCTGATTTAATAATTTATAGTAAATTAAATATCGTTTATATATTTACTATCATAGAAAAAATTCATTTCCTACGCGATTGAAAACGTTTAACATTTGTGAAATTGTCCTCCTTGACGCTAACGCACCAAACAAATTTTTACTCACAAAAACAGTGTTTTCATCGCTTGTAGAAATGTACTAACAAAAGTTATGTATAAAATCGAATTTGAGCACAAACATAAAAATTATGACTTACGCTTGCGAGGACAATCTGATTTTAGAGTACATGTCCCAGTAGCCTCATTTCTGACATATCCATCTTCACAATAACAGCCACGTTTTCGTGTTACTTCTATACAAGTTTTACCAGGATTGGTACATGTTTTTTCACATGATGGATTAGAGTGTTTTAAAATTTCATTTACAGCACAACATACTTTATCTCGTACACACTCGTTATTTAGTCGAACATATCCATCTTGACAGTAACATCCTGGACGACAAACTGACGTATGGATTATGCAAGTATTAAACATAAATTCACATGTTTGAGGGCACGTTGGTCCACAATTTAAATAGACCTCATTTGTCTTACATTCTGGTGCTGAAATTGTAGTAATATTCAAAACATAAGTATAACACATCTTAGATAATTTCCGATATATTTTAAAGAGTAAAGTAAGTAGAAAAGGAAAGTAGGGAAATACTTTGATTGTGAATAAAAACATAACAACTAACGCTTGTGAGGACAATCTGATACTGGAATGCAGGTACCAGTTGACTCATTTCTGACATATCCGTTATCACAATAACAGCCATGTTTTTTCGATGTTTCAGTACAAGTCCCACTGGGATTGGCACATGTTTTTTCACACGATGGGCATGCATTCGTGTAAATTTCATGAGTAGGGCAACAATGCGCTTTCCCTTTTACACAATTGTTTTTGTACCGGACATATCCATTTTTACAATAACATCCTGGATGGCATCGACTTGGAGCCAATAAGGTGCAAGGCTTGTTAAACCAGTCGCAAGTCTGTGGACAAGCTGGACCACATTTCAAATATTCTTCCTGCTTCCTACATTTATGGTGGGCTAAAGTTTTAAAAGGAAAGAAATTAGTTTATTTATTGCATAAAATTCAAATTATATTCCTATACCACAAGCCGATTGAGGTATACATTCTCCATTTATTTTTGCTCTTACATACCCGTGACTGCAAAAGCAACCTGCTTCACATTGCTCTGAAGTTAAATCTTTGTTACAAATAACGTCAAATCCACAATTTGAATACACTTCATTTGTTTTACATTTTACTGGACAATGTTCATGTAAAATACAATCATGATTTTTATCACGAACATACCCATCTCTACAAACACAATATGGCTTACATGGTGTTACATCCCATTCTCCTATTCCATTTGGATCGTCACATGTTTTAGTACACGTTTTGGGACATGAATCGTAAAATTCATGATTTCGATCACATTTAACTGAGCACTGATTATGTGGAATACATTTGCCATGCTTATTTCTAACAAAGTTATTTTTACAATAACATCTTTTTACATTTCTCGATGATTTTTGGCAATGTTCATAGTAGTTATAACAGTTTTTTTCACATGCAGGATCTTGAATGTCATATATTTCATTCTCTTGGCAACAAACTTTTGACCCTTTATAACATTTATTATTAATACGAACGTATCCATCTTTACAGTAACAACCCGGCGTACATTTTTTTGTAGTCATTGTGCATGTTGTGTTGAACCACTCACATGTTTGTGGGCAGTTTGGTCCACAAACCGTATACACTGAATGCTTGCTACATTCAATTAGAGGTGCCACAGGTTCTGAAGCTAAAATGCCTAGTTGTAAATTAAAATGTAAACAAACGAAAGCAAAACTAACTTTATTCATTTGTCTAGAAGTTAAAATGAGCACAATTCAAAAAATATTTGATAACTAATAAATTTTTTGTTTTATTTTCGAATTTATACTCATTTGGTAAGTTGTTTATCATAATTATTGAATAAAAACAAATGAAATAGCTATTGTTATAAGAAAATTTCATAACCATTTGTAATAAATTCAAAGTAAGAAACAACTTATTCAAATCAAAATTATCGGTTGAGAATAACTTACTATCAGGTAAATGAGACCGATTAAGAAATAAAACTATTACAAACAGGGTACTAAGTCTATATTTTTCCAAATTGGATTCTTATCTGTTGTTGAATTGTTTCCGTAAACACTTTTGTTAAAAGCATTTAACACATTAGTAATTAGTATCCAACGAGATATTCCTCATGGTATAAAATTTCAGTTTAAAAGTATGGAATTTCGATTGCATACTTTTGAACGAATTTCAGATTTTTAATTTAAATAAAGAACATTGAATACAAATAGAACTAATGAACAAATTTATAAATAAAAGAAAGGGGGTTGTGATCAGAAACCACCCCGCGATTGTTTAGATTCCGGTTCATTGGATTTACTTTGCATTTAATATTTTTGTAATCATTGAAGATATTTAAAATTGTATATCTTAATTGAAAATTGTGTGTGTCATTGTACCATAAAGCCATAAAAAGTTTTACGCCACTTACTAAACTTTTTGAGGACTCGTTATTTATTTTGACAATAAATTAAAAAGCATCGAAATTCGACTGAACTGCGATAAAAAAAGAAAATTTATGATTTTCAAGTAAAGGGGCCTTTACTTAAAATTTAAAAATCATAAATTTCCATTTTTACACCTGCAAGCATGCTTGACCAGCATGTATAGTAAATAAACAAGCACTTTGATATTGTATGGTAGTGATTGAAAGCTTGCGGAGTCTTTCAAAAATGATTGACCAAATACCAAACATATTTAATTTTTCTCTGCAAGCATAAGTTTGATTCTGTGTGTATTGTTATGATTGTCAGCTTGTTTCTTTTATGTTTTAAATGTCGGCATTTGTTTTTTAAAATTTAAAACAATGGCGGGACTAAACGGGAATATAAAGTTTATGAGTGAGCTTATAAATTTTAAAACTATGCTTGATTTATATCTTCTTAATATAGAGCAATTCCACGCCACCGCAACGTCGATGTTCCTGACCCCCTCTGATTTCGATAAAATTTCATATACAGATAGCCATTGAAAAAATAAAAATACCTTTTCTTTCAAAAAATTTAATTTCGCTCTAGGGATGACACAGGGTGGCGGCAAAGTTTAAGGGGTTTGCGAAACATGAGTATCTTTGAATATCGATTGCTAACGATTGACTAAACCGATTTAAGTCCTTTATAGCTTATTGGAAAGTTAACTAATAGGACTTATAAAAAAAGTTACTTAAAATTTTTTAATAATTTTTTAAAAGTGTGTTAAACTTAAAAAAAAATTCAAAGATGGCGCTCTTGAGGGTACCCTCACTTTGACCACTTTTTTTCCCAGAAAAAAAGTGTTTAATTAGTTCGTAATCTAAAACGAAAGTTTCCCAAGTATATAATGTCTCGTTTTAAAAATAAAATTTTTACAAAATTTTCATTTCTCTTTTTTTTTTTCAATTTTTTTTTTAACCAACTTTGCTGCCACCCTGTGTCATCCCTAGAGTGAAATTAAATTTTTTAAACGAGGTATTTTTATTTTTTCATTGGCTATCTGTATATGAAATTTTATCGAAATCAGAGGGGGTCAGGTCACATGCTAGAACAAATGCTGTTGCGATGACGTGGAATTGCTCTAATATACAAGCATATTTGTAATTATACAAGCATGAGTCAAGGATGCTTGCAGGTGTATGGGGAGCATATGTCACTATCGCAATGTATTTTATTCAATAATCATAAGAGTATAGTTTCCACTCTAGAATTTTTGTGAATTTTGCATACCTTAGCGATGCTGATAGATGAACTCTATTCTATCAACTTAATTATGGAATGCTTCTTGAAACATGTTTGAATTTTATCCTCAGTCAAGATTGACATTCGTGATTGATCGTGTATGGGCCCCACAAGGGACTTCCTTATTCAAACTGCAAATAAATCGAATGATTTGCGGGTATCAATAGTCTCGAGTGGCTTCAGTCTATAAAGGTTTTAAAAAACGTCTATCAACACCTCAGAATGCATGTTGTTATAGGACATAGGTCGTAAAAAATGTTTTTGTGAGTTGTGACACATATTGTAATGCCTGTTAGACAACATTTATTAATAAAAAAACAAATTATAATCATTATTTCTATATAGAAATTTATTTCTTCATAACATGGTGACAGTATTTTTAAAATCAATCTTAAAATTCTCTTAAGAACAATTTTCTTGCATTAGCAATACTTTTTCTTAACACAAACTCCGTGCTTATTTCTTAGCAGTTCATCTCGACAAAAACAGCCTTTTACACATTGCTCAATACAGAGTGTGTTATGTAAGTTCTCAACGCATGTTTTAGGGCACGCTGTACCACAAGCTAAATATTCTTCATTTGGAGGGCATATTGAATGAGCTTGAACGATTTAAAATTAAAATGATTTATCAGAAATGAACCATTAAATTAAATATAAAATTATTCTTACAATTGCAAAGTGATTTTATAATACATTTTCCTGTTTTACTTTGTCTAGAATATCCATCATTGCAAAAGCAACCAGCCCAACAGGATTTCGCATTGTCTGTCTTATTACATAAATCATCAATTTCACAGTTCGAATAATGTTCGTTCTCACTACAATGTTGCTGTGGTGAATAATCTATAGGACAATGTAAAGGTCGAATACAAACACCATCTGCTCCTCTAACATATCCATTTTGACAATAACATCGCCTTCTTTCATGTTTTTCCACAAAACAGTTTTTATAAGGTTCATCACATGTTTTATCACATGATGGAGAAGATACTAAAATTTCGTTTTCAGGGCAACAAACTTTATTCCCGCGTACACATTTGCCGTTTAATCGAACATAACCTTCTTCACAATAACATCCTGGTTCACAGGCGCTTGAATTGATTTTGCACTGTCTATAAAACCATTCACATGTTTGAGGACATCCTTGTTGACAATCCAAATAAACCTCGTGCTTGCCGCTACATGTTAATGCTGAAAGAAGTATAATTAAAAAAAATCCTTTTAATTTTCTCTGTTAGACAAAAGCTAGAACAAAAGCGTTTTTTATTAAGTTTTTGTTAAATAAGGTCAATTTCAACCAATACAAAAATTGAGTTATATTTTGTTGAAATATTTCGGCGAAGAAATATGGCGCTTTCCAGTTTAATAACGTTCAGCTTTTTTATCATTCTGGACATCTCTTTTGCTAGTAGAACAAGTAACTTAACTTTGTTCGATGATATCGATAGTACAAGCGTACAAGATCACTATCGTAAAATATTGTTTTATCCTCATGGATGGATCAGTTTATGTTGGTTCGCAAAATAATTTTTTTAATTTTTGATCTACGTTTGTTACAAGCTCGCGTACTCCTGTTCCTGCAATTGATATGTGCGTTAACGTGAGATACCATACACATATCACTGGCAATACCAGTAACAGGTCCAATCCAATGTGTTTAGTCAACGGTACCAACCTTAATCTTGGCTTTGAAATATTCCTTGATGATGGCACGTTATCGAGAAATTAACATTCTTATAACTCTATGTGGAGACTATGCTTTAGTCATTGAAGAAGACAGTGCTTCATATGTCAAGAATTTGCCACTAACTGGATTATTAGCAAACCTATTTTAGTTTAATGCCTCAAAAAAAAAAAACAAAAAAAATATTTGCGTTCATCTACCCCTCAGAATATGTTGTTGTCAAACCTAGGTCTTAAAAGATTTTTATGTGTTGCTGGTAAACATATTGCAATTCCTCCTTTGCAGCACATTTTATTTAAAAAAACATCTCATTCATACCTTACAACTGCAGCATCAACTTTGAAAGCAAAAAACAGTATAGCACGTTTTTTACGAATACTGCTAAAAACGTTTTGTCATTCCACATAGAAGGACATCTATCCGGGGGTTCGTTGGTTTAATAAACGTGTATGTGGCGTATGTGTTTAATTATAGATATATTTACAAAATCGTAAATATAGTATCGGATATTTTTCACTCAAAGCATTAATATTTTTCAAAGTTGTTCTGCATAAAAGTTGATTTTAGATAGTAGAATATATAGAAAGATCTCATATGTGTTGCATAGGTGCGTGATATTAGTAGGACTAGCCACTGGGCACATTACTTTGATATATCAAAAGCAATGTCGTGAAACTTGATTATCTTTATGATCAATCCTGCGCCGATAACAGGTGAAATAGTTTAATATCCCGAGCAGAAATTAGTTAGGGAAAACCTGAATACAGTCAGGGCGTGATCAGGGCCTGGTCAGTTCTACAAGGGCAATCTCTATTATGGCACTATGATGTGGGCTTGTTCCTGTCCTTGACGAGCCCACAAACTTTTGTTCTGCGATTTTCCTCAAATCGGCCGCTTTTTCGTACGGCAAGCTCCGAAAATGCCGATTCCCGTGATCTTGTAAATTTGCTACCACATTTTTTTTAACTGTGGGAGTTGGAAATTTGTTTTAGAACACGAAGGTAAGCTTGTCCGACCAAAATATGTCTGCTATAGTCGAGTCCGACTACTGACATTTTGGTATGTTTGGGTTGTCGGACTAGACAATAGCAGACAAATTTTTTCCCGAGCAGAAATTTGTCAGGGCTCAAGTAAGGCCCTGATCAGGTTTGCCTTAACCCGGATCAGGCATTAGTAGGGCAGCCTGATTGGGCCATGATCATGAGTGTAACGCGTTTGCCCTATCAGATCCTGATTGAGATTACCAGATCAGACCCTGATTAGGATAATCGGATCAGGTGCTGATTGGGATATCCGGACCAGACCCAGATATATATTTATATATTATATGCATAAATAAATTAAATTAAAATAAAAAAATTACACTGTAAAAAATTATAACACACATACCACCTTAATCACTATTATTATAGTCTTTCAGCCGAGAAGCGATAACTAAAACATACTTGAAACGATTTTAACTATATATTTCTAAAATGGATTATAATCTAGTGAATTTTAACCAATTGAAATTTCAGCTAGGGGTCAAATACGAAAAACTTGACCAGGGCCGAATATATTCAAATAAGGTTAACACTAAAAGGAAATTCTAAATTAGGACGGAACAGGCCCACATCAGATTGCCCTTGTAGGACTGACCAGGCCTTGATCACGCCCTTGACTGTATTCAGGTTTTCCCTAACTAATTTATGCTCGGGTGGCCGAACGAAAAAGCGACGGAATCGAGAAAAATGACAGAACAAAAATTTTGGACTCGTCAATGACAGACTACTCACGAAGTATAAAATATGTGGTACCCCTGACCCCTGAGGCCTGAATGATGAAGTAAGAGAAGAAGTGTTAAAAGAATACGATTTACGAAGAAGCATGTTTAAGTTTTTAATTGCCGAAAAACTACAAGAAACAAGAACTACAACTACAACTACAAGAAAAAACTGCTAAAAATTTCAGTAGTATACTATCCGTCGGACTTAATGGTGATGAGTTTAGTAAAATTAGGTTTCTTGTGGAAATATGTGGAACTTTTCAAGCTAACAGTGCTGATTGTGGAAGAGACTGTTTAATGAGGATTAAAATACAACTAATAGTGCCGAAATCGAAATTGATTTAGATGTCGTTTATGAATTATGGAAAAACAATAAAGGTCGGCGGGAAGAAAATTAAATTTTGTATAACTATTTGAATAATTGGGTAGCGAAAATCCGAAATTCTACGTCCACGCCGTGCTACCTGGGTAACGCTAACAGAATTAGGTTGGTGTAGTTGAGAGGGGCAGAGTAAATACTGCTTATACTCAATGATTCTGCACCATGGCGAGTCATTGGCGCCATAAAACCAATGCAACTCAAGCGTCTGTTCTCCATGTTAGGGGCGGCTTGGAGCGGGCGTCTGTCTTGGATCAAGCGGCTCGCTATATAAATGTGTAGAAAGCGTCTGTTCTCCATGCTAGGGGCGGCTTTCAGTGGGCGTCTGTCTTGGATCAAGCGGCTCGCTATATAAACGTGTAAAAAGGTTGTTTCTGGTGACCTTAAGATGCAGAACGAACCCATTCACGAAAATTTGGGTTGGGCGAAGGGCTAACACCCCATTTCCGTAAAAAAATTATTGTCATGAATTCTGTACACAGGCCTCGGAATATCTCGGATTCATTATTGGAACGACCTCGGAAACTGTACCCGGACTACGATTTAAAAATGGGAACCTGGAACGTGCTTAGCCTCAGAAGACCAGGAGATCTCCTAAAACTCACTCAACAAGTCGAGAGCTACACACTGGATATAGTGGCATTACAAGAACTAAGATGGCCAGGCAGTGGAATCCATGAAACAGCGAAAGGATACACTCTGTATTATTGCGGTCATCAAAACGGAGGAGAATTTGGAGTTGGCTTTCTCATACACCGTCGCGTGAATCAGCATGTTATCGACTTCTGCCCTATTAATATGCGGTTATGCACACTGAGAATCCGCACGCAAAAATTCAATGTAACGATCGTCAATGTTCATGCACCTACTGAAGATAAAGCAGACGATATTAAAGACCTGTTCTTCCTAGAACTCGAGGAAGTCATCAATAACATCCCGCGGCACGATATAAAAATCGTGGTAGGTGACTTTAATGCTCAAATCGGTAGGATTGCAGAACTTAAAACACATATCGGCCCTAACAGCTTGCATCATACCAGCAACAATAACGGTTTTCGCGCAGCCGAGCTGGCTATGATGTATGATCTAGTAATTTCCAGCACTTTCTTCCCTCACAAGAGAATTCACAAGGCAACGTGGAAATCAAATGACGGAAGAACGGAAAATCAAATCGATCACGTCATGATCTCTAAGAGACACTCTACAAGTATAACTGACGTTCGATCATACAGAGGTGCTGATATGGACACCGATCATATGCTTGTCATCTTTAAGTACAAGTGCAAGTTGTCATCCACATTTAACAGACAAGCAAAAAAGACCGTGCGCTGGAATGTCGAAGCATTTAAACATCCGGAAACGCTGAATAGATATCAGGAAATAATAACACAAAACATAGAAGAGCATGACATCTCTTCTGAGATGCCATTAAACATACAAGAAGAATGGCAAACGCTTCAATCAACCATTATAGCCGCAGCACAAACTACAATCGGAAAACGACCACCGAAATCACACAACGAATGGTTTGACGACGAGTGCCGCCAATCCGTTGAAAATAAACAAAAACTGCGAGAAAAATGGTTAACAAGGAACACCCGAAGCTCCCAAGCTGATTATCTATGCGCCAGGAAAGCCTCAGCAAAACTTCTACGTAAAAAGAAACGCGAACACATGAAGAGCTGCATCGAAAACATCAACCAACATGCGGCCAACGGAAATTCAAAAGAGTGCTTTGCCAATGCACGAAATCTGACCAAAGATTTCCACCCAAGATCTACAGCCATCAAAAATGTAAATAATGAACTTACAACAAGTGAACGTGATGTGCTGGCAGTGTGGCGATCCCACTTTCAAGACCTACTGAATAGGACGAACGAAGTTCATCCTATTCGAGCAATTGCTCCATCAACTGAAGAGATTTTTGTCCCTTACCCAGCAATAGAAGAAGTGGAAGCTGCCATTAAAAAACTGAAAAATGGCAAATCACCAGGTTTCGATGGAATTCCCGCAGAACTTCTGAAAAATGGAGGAGCAGCTCTGGTCTCACGTATATACGATCTGATTCTTGCAATCTGGGACCAAGAAGAACTACCTGATGAATGGAAAACAGCTCTCATTGTTCCGCTACATAAGAAAGGTGACCGTTTAAAGTGTGAAAATTATCGTGGCATCGCACTGTTGAACACTGCATATAAAATACTAGCTAATGTTGTACTTGCTCGACTCATCCCGTTCGCCGAATCTATCATCGGTGACTATCAGTGTGGTTTTCGTCCCAACCGCTCAACCACAGATCAATGTTTTACATTAAGGATGATTCTGGAAAAATGTTGGGAGTACAACATCAGCATTCACCAGCTCTACGTTGATTTCAGGCAAGCATATGATAGTATCATCCGCGACAACCTCTGGTCCGCACTCATATGCCTTGGTATCCCAGAGAAACTTGTTTCTCTGTGTAAACTCACAACATCGGGATCAAATTGTAGAATAGTAATCGAAGGGTCAGTTTCTGATCCTTTCGATATAACATCAGGTGTTCGACAAGGTGATGCACTCGCGCCCGTACTATTTAATTTGGCGCTGGAGTACGCGATAAGAAAAAGCCGAATTGAGACACAAAACTGCATATATAACAAATCTAGTCAAGTTCTTGGCTACGCAGATGATATTGTGCTTCTCGGACGTAGAACAAGCGATATTAAGGATAGTCTCTCTCAGCTTGAAAGAAATGCTAAACGGCTTGGATTATGCATCAACACCAGCAAAACTAAAGTGTTAACAACATCTAAGAACATACCTCCCGGAAATCTGGATACTGGCGACTATGAAGTGGAACGCGTGGAAAACTTCAAATACCTCGGGTCTGTAATAACATCGTCAAATGACATGCAGGCAGATATCAAAGCCCGTGTCTCTGCCGCATACAGAGTTTTCTACGCATACTCAAAACTTCTGCGATCAAAACATCTTTCGCGGTCGTGTAAACTCACACTTTACAAAGCATTGATACGACCTGTGCTTACATTTGGAAGTGAAAGCTGGACACTGACTTCCTCCGATTGTAGAATTCTATCAACATTCGAGAGGAAAGTCATACGTACAATTTATGGTCCATGTAAAGTTGCTGAAAATCAGTATAGAATCCGAATGAATCATGAAATCAGACAGCTTCTTGGAGGCTGCGATGTAATCGGATTCATTAAATCCAACCGGATTAGATGGTTTGGTCATGTAGAAAGGGCTCCATTGGAAAGAATGATAAAAAAAGCGTCCCAACAACAACCAGCTGGTGTTCGTCGAAGAGGAAGACCTAGACAACGCTGGCGTGATGACATCATCCAAGACCTTCGTGATATAGGATGTCGAAACTGGGGTCAACTGGTCATGGAACGAGATGATTGGAAGCTGGTGGCACAGACGGCAAAATCCCTTCATGGGATGTAAACGCCAGAGAGAGAGAGAGAATTTGAATAATAAATTTTTTGAATTATTTTGCTTTTATTTATAAATGCCTTCAATTTTTTGCTGTCTTAGGATCGTTATGACCACGTTATGAAACGTCGAGAAATGTCAAAAAGTGGGCAATTTTCACATTTGGCCCAAGATTGTAATACTTGGGTCTTTCATACCGTATAGAAATATACAGGGTGTTTCATAATATATGCGCAGGACTTCAGGATCTGATAGCTCATCTAAAAATGTGATAAAAAGGTCTCATAACTTAACCTCTAAAATGCACTATGTTCGAGATACAGGGTGTTGAGATTGAAAAAAAAAATCGTTTTTTGCGAATATCTCCGGAACCGTTTATCGTACAGAAAACAGTTTTCGTAAGCCTTTTCTACTTATAATAAGCTATGTTTTGTGGGGAATTTTTTTTTTAAATTCTTAATTGGTGAAGGTTTTGAAGGGGTAGTAGGTGTTTTTCTCCCCAACTTCTATGCTACTGGAAAAAGTTCGGTTTTGAGACACTTATTTGAACCGCCAATGTTTTCTATACACAAAAGTTACTCAGGGTTATAAGCTTTAAAGTCGACCGTTTTCGAGAAAAATCAACTTTTATGTTGAAAAACATGGTCAATTTTTTGAAATAAAATTTTTTTTCTCCGATAGACAGCAAATATAAATTTTGCAGACTTATTTCAGTCAGCAAAGTGGCACTTTTCCTGCCTAGGCAGCAAAGCAAGTACTTTGCTGCCTAGGCAGCAAAATAATTAGACTTCATAGAAATAAACAGATATTGCGATTAAAAAAAAAATTTTTTTAATCGATTTTTTTTTTCATTTTTAAAATTTTGCTTTATTTTTAAAGTAATAATTATTAAATTACATATTAAATTACATTGTAATTAATCGGAGAAAAAATTATATGTTCAACTCGGCAGCAAGGTAGATTGACTGCCTTGGCTGAATTCTTAGCCTCGCTCGCTCGGCTATGAACTATCAACCGCGGCAGTCAATCTACTACTTTGCTGCCTAGTTAAACAAATAACTATTTCTTTACTAATTAAATAAAATTTACGTTGGAACAAGTAACAAAACCAGTCGTTTACTTCATAACTTCAAAATTAAAAAAAACAATAACAAATCATAAAGAGTTAAATTAAAAGTTGGATGAACATGAAGAAAAAAAATTTTATTTCAAAAAATTGACCATGTTTTTCAACATAAAAGTTGATTTTTCTCGAAAACGGTCGACTATAGAGCTTATGACTAGCAGTAACTTTTTTGTGTAGAAAACATTGGCGGTTCAAATAAGTGTCTCAAAACCGAACTTTTTCCAGTAGCGCAGAAGTTGGGGAGAAAAACACCCACTACCTCTTCAAAACCTTCACCAGTTAAGACTGTAAAAAAAAAATTCGCCCACAAAACATAGCTTATTATGAGTAGAAAATGCTTACGAAAGCTATTTTCTGTAGGATAAACGGTTTTGGAGATATTCGCAAAAAACGAATTTTTTTTCTTAATTTCAACACCCTGTATCTCAAAAATGGTGCATTTTAGAGGTTAGCAAACACTTTCTTTCATAATTTTGGACGAGCTATCACATCCTGAAGTCCTGCGCATATATTATGAAACACCCTGTATATACAGGGTGAACCATTTAACTTGGCACAAAAACAGGTCTCAATTTAAGAAAAAGTGGTGGTCCATTAGAAGATCTGGAATCTTCATCTTAATAAAAAATAAATAATAACATTATGAAGCCTATACAAAAAAAAATTTCAAAATTTTCAAAATTGCGTTGCTTGGAAGATATTGGGTTGTGCCAAGTTAAATGGTTCACCGTGTATATTAATTGTGAAAAATATTCCTCATTTATATGCATGTTGAAGTTAGAAGTATTTATAAATTTTATTAACACATACCAAAGAAAATCAAATTGATAAAAAACAACAAAACATTTATATAAATTGATTTTATATATGTTTGATTTATCCGCGCAATAATTTATTTTGGAGAAAAAAGTAGCGCACCAATTTATTTTTGCGCGCATCGGAAAAATTCCTTAGAGGGAACATTGATATATATATTATTAAACGATATTATTTCAATGTGTTTGTGTATCAGGTGAATGTGAAAGCAGTTGTTTACAGGGCGTCACAATTCCAATAGATGGCTGTAAAACAATCATATTACAGCAATGGATGCGTCAAGAAAGCTTGGTCTGCTTAATAGTAGCAGAAAATATAAATTTTGCAGCGTGCTATACGAATTGTGTGTGATTAAAATTTGACATAAAATCTTAGTTCTTTACCTCACCAACACACTGTTTTGTTGCTTTTTATAAATTTCTCACAAGGTGTTCTGAGATGAAAAAGATGCATTATCTCACAGTCTTGCCTCGGTTTCGCCGGTCTGGGGGCGTTTCTAAATTAACCAACTTTAACCATAAGGTAATAATGTCACTAATGTCATAGTTAAAATAGTGACGTCAAGCATTGAATTAAAACTTTTTGGTTAATTATGGAACGACATTTGCTAAAGTAAAGTTAACCGCGGTTCACCATAGTTAGTTACGAAATGCACCCCAGATAGTTAGTGCAGACAGATGAAAGCCTTTACTGTCATATTGACATAATCAAATAGAAAATTTTTCACTGTCAGATATCTTACTAAGCACTTGGAGGATGATTTTACAAATCAGCTGTACTATAAAAAGGCCGTTTACCATTGTGTTTCGTGCCGCTCTTAAAACCGCTTTCTATTTTGCTTTTAATGATTTTGATATTGATATTGATATATATATATATATATATATATATATATATATATATATATATATATATATATATATATATATATATATATATATACATAATATATATATATATATATATATATATATATATATATATATATATATATATATATATATATATATATATATATATATATAAATATATATATATATATATATATATATATATATATATATATATATATATATATATATATATATATATATATATATATATATATATATATATATATATATATATATATATATATATATATATATATATATATATATATATATATATATATATATATATATATATATATATATATATATATATATATATATATATATATATATATATATATATATATATATATATATATATATATATATATATATATATATATATATATATATATATATATATATATATATATATATATATATATATATATATATATATATATATATATATATATATATATATATATATATATATATATATATATATATATATATATATATATATATATATATATATATATATATTAGGGAAATCGGTGTCAATTTTGTTTTTGTAAAAAAAGCAGGGTCTAAATTATATCAAACCATATCAGTCGAGGAAAAAAAATGTCAAATAAACGTTAGTTAAATGTTTGCTTACGAGTGCAATCCGATTCAGCTATACAATTACCAGTAGCTTCATCTCTTACATATCCCTGGGCACAATAACATCCATATTTTTGCGTCTTTTTTGTACATGTACCATTATGATTGTAACAGGTTTTTTCACAAGAAGGAAATGCTAATGAATAAATTTCATTGGCAGTACAACAGATTTTTTTTCCTCTAACACATTTTTTATTTTCTCGAACATATCCGTTTTTACAATAACATCCAGGAATGCAAGGCTTAGGTACGGTTATAGTGCATGGCTTGTCAAACCAATTACATGTTTGTGGACAATTTGGTCCACAAATCATATATTCTTCGTGTTTCCCACATGATTTTTGAGCTAAAATATTCAAAATGAGAAACATTATATTACTTACTGATAATTTAATATTAAAAATAATGAGTAAATCAGTAAACAGATTTTTATTTTTAAGGGCGCTCGTACTTATTTTAGGCCGAAAAATTAAAAGGTAAAATTTAGCTCTTTGGTCGAAAAGTAGGCCGAAAAATAAAAAGGTAAATTTAGCTCTTTGAGTGTAGATTTTAATTTTTATGCAATTTATTTTGAGAAATAAAAACTTTTTGAGTACAAAACAAAATAAAAATCTTAACGCTGGCTGAAACTTACCATCGCACGATAATTTAGATATGCATTCTCCATTTTCTATTGCTCTAACATAGCCGTTGCTGCAAAAACATCCAGTCTCACATTGTTTTGATGTCATATTTTTGTTACAAATAACGTCAGCTCCACATTTGGAATAAGCTTCATTAGCTCCACACTTTACTGGACAATGTTTTTGTAAAATACAATCATGATTTTCCTTACGCACATATCCATCTTTACACATACATTGCGGCGAACATGATGTTAAATCACAATCTATTCCATTTGGATTGACACATGTTTTTGTACATGTTGTAGGACAAGAGTCATAAACTTCATGATCTCGATCACATTTAATTGAGCATTGATAATGTGGAACACATTTGCCATACTTATTTCTAGCATATTTATCTTTACAGTAACATCCCTTAACCATATTTTTTGATAAACTGACGCAGTTTTCATGATAGTTATCGCAATTTGATTCACATGCAGGATTTTGATCATTGTAGATTTCATTTTCTTGACAGCAAACTTTTACAGCTTTATAACATTTTTCATTCATACGAACGTATCCATCTTTACAGTAACAGCCCGAGGAGCATTTTTTTGATTGCAGTGTGCAGTTTTTGTTTAACCATTCACAGGTTTCTGGACATTTTGGACCGCAATCCATATACATTTCGTTCTTGCCACATTCAGGGCGTGGTGCTCCCCAGACTAATGTGATTATTGTTAGTTGTATTAAATAAACAAAAGTGAAACCAATTTTATTCATTTGTGGATGGATTGTAGAGATAGTTGGAACATTTAATGTAAACTAATAAAATTCTTGTTTTGTTTTAAATTTTATACTTGATGTTTGTCGTTTATCGTAGTGAATATATTATATGAAAACGTGTTCCTGTTGTTATGCTTAAATTTACGATTGAGTTATAAGAGATAATGGAATAGGAACGTACAAGTTTGTTTATATAAAAGTGTAATAAAATAGTGACCAATTATGAATAGACATCAATTAGAGTCTGTATCTCAATATAGTCAGATTTGAGACAGATTAGTTATTCAGAACAGATTTATTTTAACCGGAAAATTAAAGAAACCATATTCGAATTGGCAAAGTAAGGTAATTTTCAATTAACCTACCCTGTTTCTATAAGTAACCTACCTTAGTTCTTGATGTGAACGCAATTCTTTATACAATCCTAAATAAAATTCTTTTTAAAAACCTCTTCTAAATCTGCTTTAACACCTTCTTAAATGGGTGTGAAACTTTCAAACCATGGTAAAAAATTCAGTCATCATAGAAAATAACAGAGGCCACCCTAGCACCTGTTTATTTAAAAATTCGTTAACCTCGATCTGTTTATTGGAAACGTTATAAGATTTCAGATTTGATAAAAGGGTTTCATTTAACTTAGTACGTAGTTTTTTGTCAGGAATTAATTAAGTTATACAGTATACTATTTTTTGCTCACTACAACCCTCATTCATGGCAGGATTTTGATGAAATTTTGATGCCCGAGGGCCTCTGGCCCGAGGGATGGATGTCGTTTGATGGGCGTAATACCCTGAAACGCTAGTGGTACGTACTTTGGAGCTGTGTTGGACTTGATAAACGCTGGTTCTCGAAGAGCTGATGGAGAATGCTTGCTGCTTTGGTGGCAGGAGTGAGGACAGAAAACTTGTTGTGGTGGCCTCTTGATTGTAGAGTAAAATTAGCTATGAATATTTGCTGTGCGTCTATCTGCACAAATTCGATTGTTGATTTGCAAGATATAATTATACTTAATCTTGAATTGATTTACTGAATATTAGACCAAATTATTCTCTCAATTGGGAAGCGGCTGTTATAAATAACGGTTTATTTAACTTACTTAGATTAAAATGAATTAGAACAATAGAAACATAGGTGAAATAATTTTACCAAATGATAACGAAACAAGTTTCGATTATCTACAGTGCTAAAAATTTGCAACAAACGCGACTTATAAAAACAACTTCGCTTGATTAATATGCTCATGTCAATGTCCTCATTTATATATCCCATAACTCATGTTAAGTTATAGCTACGACTTTTATCAAAACCTCTATAAAATAGTTTTCCGGTCGGAATAAAATCACTATAAAATGGTAAAAGCAATTCAGTTGAAGCTAACGTGGCTTGTTTAATCCAACACACTTTGTATTTTAAACTAATTAAATGTTTAGACTTAATTCTGCAATTTTAATTGCTTTGCATATAACCGGCACTTTGTGTTATAAGAACTGTGGTAAAAATGAAATATATTCAAGTTGTGCTCCATCCAATTGTCCACAAACTTGCGCTTGGTATCAGCAAAAATGTACATTAGCTAGTTCGCCTGATGTAGCAGGATGTTATTGTAAGCCTGGATATGTTAAATTTAAAGGTGATTGTCGTAAAGCATCAATTGTTTGCTGTCCGAATAATGAATATTACACTGATGATGGTCCAAACTGTCAAGCAACGTGCGATAAACGCCGTTGTGATTCAGATAACGGCTATAGTGGTTGTTTTTGCATCCATGGCTATGTAAGAAGTTTGACGGGAGAATGCATTTACAAGAAAAGTTGTATCGATTCACGATGTTCACGACCAAATGAAAAATACAGAAAATGTCCACAGGCTTGTGAAAAAACATGCAGAAATCCAACTGCAATAGGAAACTGCAACACGGACAAATGTCAACCACGATGTATGTGTAGAACTGGTTATGTTCGAGATGATAACGAAAATTGCATTAAACTTAAATATTGCGAAGGAAGAAAAACATCGTCTGAAAATAAATGTAGTACTAATGAGAGATATAGTAAATGTGGAAAGGAAAACACATGTCAAGGTAATGCGCCAAGTAACGCTAAATGCACACGTGGTTGTTTTTGTGTCGACGGATATGTAAGAGATACTGCAACAAATATATGTTGTCGTAAAAGCCAGTGTTCAAGTAAGAACTGTTACCGTTTTTCATATAATTTAATTTTAAAATGTTCAAGCCACTGATAGAAATATTTTTTCTTTTAGACGAGTGTTCTCTACAAAATGAGAAATACAGCCTATGTGGTATTGATGCAACTTGCTCCACAAGTGCTACTGGTACATGTACCTCTGGATGTTTCTGTCAATCTGACTATGTTCGAAAATCAGGACAATGCGTTGAAATATCCACTTGTTGTACGTTGACTCACTTGAAAATATTTTTATGATGGAGTCTGCCAATATTTTTCTAATCGTAACTTTTTATCTTTTAGCTACATGTTCAGCATCACATACAGTCTACAGAAACTGTGGCATGGATAATTATTGTTCCGGCAGTACATCTGGTACTTGTTCTGCCGGATGCTTTTGTGAAAATGGATATGTAAGAGACCACTCGAACAATTGTGTTTTACAAAGTGCATGCACATGTAAGTAGAAATATTTTTGAAATGACTTTGACTTAGAGTGACCATTCGTACTGATTTTATCAGTACAGTACTGATTTTTTAGCTTCTGTACTGATAGACATATGCGGTACTGATTTTTTACTGATTTCTAAAATTATGTACTGAAAGTACTGATTTTTAAGAAATTTGTTAAATTTTAATTTAAGTTCCATTATAAAACTACACGAGTCATCATTTGGTATGAATTTGTAATGAAAATTACTTGAAAAAAATACTTTTATTTTTAAATTGTGGCAGTTACACACGAAAAATATATATCAAAATTCTAACCCTGTGTTTTCCCAAGCAATCGTGGCGGAAAGTTGTATTTTACAAACTACTGGTGTTGGTCTCAACGTAACAGAATTTCCTTAAAACTACTAAAAAATGAAAACCAGGTTTTTCTACTTCGCTTTAAACATTTACCTTTCGACTCAGAAGACACATAGGAATTAGTTGAGACGAAGGATAGTACATATTTTAACTTTTAAAATTTTGTACTGATTTCACTTAGAAAAAAAATGGTCACCCTACTTTGACTAGACTAAATGGCTTTGTTAAAAGATAGAAGATCCACTTCATAAATTATATGTGCCGAGCAATAAGTATGGCAAACCAATTTAATTCAAACAACACAAGAAAATCTCAACGAGTTTTAATTTTCAGAATTACAAATGAATATTTTTTGCCTTAGTTTTATTTTAATTTACCCCAATGAAATTCTCTAAAATGTAATGACATCATTCAATTTCACCAATAACATTTGAATTATACTAATAACAAATAGTTATACGTCTAGCCTACTGGGATATTAAAAATTATCAGTTGTAATTTCCCAAGGGCGGTGATAATTCGAAATAATTTTTTGCTAAAAATTTCGAAAGCAAGTGTATTGGTAAAAGCACGAGGCAGAGGGCTTTTATCAATACCACTTGCTTGAGGAACTTTTCAAAAAATTATGAGAATTAATCAACGAACGAGGGGAATTCATTTAGAAAATTTTTTGACATTTTTCATTTCTTTATATATTTTTTATGAATTATACGTTGGCCTACTGTGATATCAGTTAATTATTTCAAAATTAGGCTGATAATTTTTAATATCCCAGTAGGCCAGACGTATAACTATTTGTTATTAGTATAATTCAAATGTTGTTGGTGAAATTGAATGATGTCATTACATTTTACAGAATTTCATTGGGTTAAATTAAAGTAAAACTAAGGCAAAACATTTTCAGCAGTAAATTGCCAAAGGCGGTGATAATTCGAAATAATTTTATGCCATACATTTCGAAAGCAAGTATATTGATAAAAGCACGAGGCCATAGGCCTCGTGCTATTATCAATACCACTTGCTTGAGGAATTTTCCAAAAAATTATGAGAATTTATCAACGAACGAGGGAAATTCGTTTAGAAAATGTTTGAATTATTTTTAAATTATTTGATTATTTTTAAAATTCCGGTCATTGCATTTTAGAGAATTTCACTGGGTTGAATTAAAATAAAAATAAGGCAAAAAATTTGCAGTAGTAATTTCCCAAGGACGGTGATAATTCGAAATAATTTTTTGCCAAAAATTTCGAAAGCAAGTCTACGAGCATTATGTTAATACACACATTTTCAAAATTTCTGGAAGTAAATCATTTAATAGTCGACAACCAATACGGTTTTCGAGACAAAAGATCTATTAAACTATGTAGCGCATTGTTGGAACAGCATACTTGATAAAGGTAGTGAAACATACGTTATCGCCTTCCGTTGATTAAGTTGGCATACCAGACTCAATCGAATGCCATCCAAGGCATCCAAGGCAAGGTTGCGTATAGTTTACATCCCAATGTTGTGAAGCTGATTCAAAATTTTCTATCCAACCGATACATTTCGGTCTCCTTAGACGGATTTTCGTCTGAGTCTAAACTAATTAACGCTGGTGTACCTCAAAGCTCAGTATTGTCCCCAACCCTATTTTTGATTAATATCAACGAATTGCTGAAAATTACCAGCAACCAAAAAAATAGCTTTGCAGATGATAGTGTTCTGCACAATCGTTCGAGCCCCTTCCTTCAAAAGGTAAAATGCACGAACGAATTAATCCCACCCGGAGAGACGCTGCCATAAACGTGAATCAAGACCTAAAAAAAGTCACCGATTAGGGTGACCAAAACCTGGTCAATTTCAACTCTAATAAAACACAGCTGTTGTTTGTTTCCAGATCAAAGACCGAGTTCCCCAAAGATATTTTATTCAGTATGTGTGATGAAACAATAGGTGAATGCAAAAACATTCGTTTATTGGGTGTCACAGTTTCAAATGACTTACTCTGGAACGATCATGTAATGGCGATGGCAAAAAGTGCGTCTAGAAAACTCGTCCTCCTAAATAGATGTAAAAAATGTTTCACTCCATACCAATTGCTCCATATTTATAAGTCCTATATTCGTCCCTGTATGGAGTACTGTTGTCAAGTTTGGGGTGCTGGTTCTGTTTCCATCTTGCCCTTCTTGGACTGTGTTCAAAAGCGGGCTATACGGATTGTGGGTAATCGAGATTTGATATCGAAACTTGATTCCCTACAACATCGTCGCACTGTTGCTGAGCTCGTTATTTTTTACCGATATCGTCAGATGAAATCAGCAGCATCATGCCTCAAACTTATTCTTACCTCCGTTCCACTCGGCAATCGGCTAGCGCAACAAGTCAAACGGTCGAGATCTCGCGCTGTCATACTGGCAGATCGCAGAATGACTTCTTTGTCCGAACTGCATGCAAAGACTTCTTTATCCGAACTGCATACAAATGGAATAGATGGCCGGAATCCATAGTCTCAGGTGGTTTCAGTCTGCATAGGTTTTAAAAAGCGTTCATCAATACCTTAAAGCGGAAGTTGTTGTGAGACCTACGCCTTAAACCTCAATGTAGAAAATTTACTTTACCACCTCGGTATATAATGTACTATTCTCCATCCGTAGTAAACATTAATAATTAATTATTTACCGCAGTTTAACTTCCTCAGTTTATTGTTTTATATCGCTTTGTGAACCAACAGTCAAAATTACCTTTCATTGCCGTCGTCACTAAAAAGTAATTTTGACTTGCTTCTTTTTGAGCGGTTTATAAAATGTGCCTTTTTTCGCTAGCTTATAGCAACAATTTTTAGAATTTTTATTTGTTTTTCATTTTTCCAAGAACTGAATTGCAATATGAAAATTTAATCATGTTAAGTCCTTAAGACTGATAATAAACCTTCAAGTAATTTTTGAATCGAAAATATTTAATTAATTAATTAATTTGATTTTAAAAACTACAACAAAGCTTAATTTTAAATTTCAGATGATTGTCCTGAAAAAAATGAAGAATATAGTGCATGTGGCAAGGATGCAACCTGTTTGGCAAGTGCCACTGGAGGCTGTCACTCTGGATGTTTTTGTAAACCTGGCTATGTTCGGAAATCTGGAAGATGTGTTCTATTATCAGCTTGTTGTAAGTTGAATCAAAGAATCAAGTTATGTTTGAACTTTTGCTTAATTTTTCTTAATTTATCTCAACATTTAATTTTCCAGCTACTTGCTCCAAACCGAATACAGTTTTCAGTAACTGTGGAGTAGATAACTATTGTTTTGGAAGTGGAGTAGATGCTGGTACTTCAGGATGCTTTTGTGCTAGCGGATATGTAAGGGATAGTTCAAACAATTGTGTTCGACAAAGTGCATGTCTTTGTAAGTACAAAAATTACTGAAAATACTAAAAGGTATTATAGTTGTACAAATTTTTAGGTGATTTTGTACATAATTTTTCCATTTTTTTTTTGGCATATCTTAATAATGATGGACTTTTACGATACGGACAGACTGTTATACTTTTTGATAGCAATTCTTGATTAGACTTTAAGGCTGGGGTACGTTCCGAAACTTTACTATAGTTAACTATATTTAAATAATATTTAAATCCGTTCAAAAACGAAATAGTAAAGTTAATATTTAACTATTTGACAGCTAGGGTACGAAACTTTACTATAGTTAACTAACTATATTTAAATATGTAATATTTAAATCTGGTCGTTCAAAAACGAAATAGTAAAGTTAATATTTAACTATTTGACAGCTATTTGCGTTCAGAAACACACTAATCCCCGCCCACATTTATTTAAAAATTAAATCTGCTCTCGAGTAGAGTTAAAAATTAAATACACATATACATAAGCATTATTTAAAATTTAACAATTTCAAATTGACAGTTCAATTTATTTTGAAATTGCAGCATATATATTTTTCAAATTCTGAATGAAATGCAAGTTTTCTATAACAATATGGCTAGTAATTTCTATCTTAGTTTTTAAATTTTCGGTTTTAATTTTATTCAATTGAAACATTTTATGAAAGAATTATTCTGACATATGATTTTAACAGATTGCATTAGTATTTGTGTATTTAATATTTTACTTAATGAACAACGTTCAGAAATTATTTAACTATAGTTATTAAATATTTATTAAATATTTATATTTATATATTTATATATATAAATATATATATATATATAATATTTAAATATTTAAATATTTATATTTAAATGCGGTGATTTGATTGGTGCATTAAATATTTAACTATAGTAAAGTTTCTGAACGTACTCCTGTATTCTAAACTCCTGTATTCTAAACCAACCCTTATGATAAACTAAATGATTTTATTTCGTACTGATATCTAAAACGACCTTTTTCGGATTATTTATGGTACAAAAAGTTGAACTTTAACGTCCTAGGACTTTATAAAATTTTATAAAGTCATAGGACGTTAAAGCTCAACTTTTTGTACTATAAACGTTGAACTTTAACATCCTAGGACTTTATAACATTTTATAAAGTCCTAGGACGTTAAAGTTCAACTTTTTGAGCAAAATTTAAAACTCATTTCTTTTTATTTTAATAAATTTCCAGTATGAAATAAAATTTTGTATTTCATACTGGTATTGAAACGAAAAGTGTTTTTAAAGATACTCACTAGTAAACAACTAGCTCGTACTTTAAAGTTTCACTTTTCGTTCTAGATAAATAAATAACTATTAAGGAATAAAACTTCTTTTTTCGGCAAACGGCTGTAAAGTTTAACTTTACTGCCGCTGGGGAGTAGCTAAAGTCTTACTTTTTAGCCGGCGGCTGCAAAAGTAACGCCATTTTTATTTTATCTGACGGCGGCTGTAAAGTAGCTTTCATATTTTTACGGCGGCTGTAAAGTAATTTTTACGGCGGCAGTAAAGTAAAATGATATGATAATAATATTATTAATTGTATTAATTATTAATTATTAATTAATAATGATATTATTAATTTGTTCAAAACAGAATGCATTTCAGTTCATTTCAATAAATTAAAATCAATAAAAATTAATTCAAAAAAAATATATTACCTAAAACATATTTATAAAAAATTTGATGCATTAATTTCATACTTTTAAACAAATTTGAACGTTTGCCGAAAAAATAGTGTATTGAATTCGGAGCTAAAGTGGCTTTTTGTGTTTCGTCTATAATTGTCGGCCTCCCTACGATCGGCCGCCAAACTATGGACTCAACACAAAAAGTACAACTTTAGCTCCTAATTTAATAATATACTACATATTTCGATCCGTAATAAAATGAATATAATAATTTAAAATGAAAAAAAAAGTTTTGCAACTCATTATTATTTTAACTGATCAAATTAAATAAATCGTTCTAATTTGCTTTTAGTTGCTGTCAAATTAAGTATGCTAAATCATTTAGAATAGCTTTTAAATACATATTTAAAATGGCGGTTAATAAGTATATTTACATAAGTAAGTTTCAAATAAGTCGTCGTTTAGATTTTAGAATACAGCCTAAGTGAGGTTTCACTTGTAGACTAATTTGTTTTCTTAATTTTTTGGACATGCTTATAGCTTACTAAATATGAATTATTCATTATTAAGACTCTTTGGGTATTCAAAGATACCATGCCAACTAGAAATGGAAGGAATAATTGCAAATTATTTAAATACCTTGGAAAGGTTAAAAGAATTACTGTTTATCTCACTGAAAAGAATAATTTCAAAATTGTGTTACGTTGACTTGCATGACTTTTACGATAACTACGGTGACCATTTATTGAAAAGGAAAATACAGGACATTAATTAACTTAAAAATTATACTACTAAAAAATAACGGCTCTCTGCTACCTACCTTAAATAAATGTGTGTTAAAAAAATTAATTATATAAGTTATACATTATTATGAATATTATAAAAATTAAATGATTCTAATAACAAACGTCTTCTTGACTAGAATACAAAAATTACATACTAAATTTTATTTTATTTTATTCAATGGCTTGTCGGAACATATTTTTTGCTGTTTTAGAATCGAACGTTGAAAAATGCCAAAAAGTGGGGCTATGATTTTGACATTTGGCTCGAGATTGTAATACTCTATACAAATTTTAATTCAGACAAATTTTATAGAAATTTACAGAAATGATTATTTTAAATGCATATTCGTGTAAAGTTTATGCAAAAAACAGGACATTTGCATATCAAATTAAGAAATAAGGGACATTGTGCTGTCCTGTATTTGCAAAAAAATCTCAAGGGACAACATGGCAAAAAACAGGACAGTCCTGTAAAATACAGGACGGATGGTCACCGTAACGATAACTATACTGCTAATTCGTGTTACATTCAAATATGTATTAGGTTATAGTTAACATTATCTTACCCATAACCAACAGAATTGAGGTCAATTTTACTGTTCTTTTTGGATATAAGTTGAACAATAGCCAACTGCCATGATCCGGGAAGTATTCCGACTTTGTAGGATAAATACAAAATATTTTGACTAGCATCGGTAATAGTTGTAGTTGTCTGGTAAAGTTTTCACTATTATGGTTGGAATGTTATTGCAGCGAGTGCGATAGATAGTAGTGCCTTTCTTTTCAACTAAGTGCAATGTCATCCAGAACTGATGATGGAATAAAAAATCTTATGAAATTGCTCTAAATTGATTTAATTGTCTAACAAACAGTTTTAGATCAAAACGGGTGATCGGTGATTTCTTTGGTTTTGTTTTGGACAAACATATTTGTATCAAAATGTATTCCAATTTTTCATTTTATCGATTTTACATTACAAAGGGTGACCCTTTGAGTGCTTTTCCAGTTTATCAATGGATTTGATAGACTTTTGGATTATGGAAAAACCGTGATGTTGATGGTTGTTTAAGTTGTCCTCCTAGTTAAAATTAAGTTGCTTAGCCATTACGCTACTCAACTTACATGTTAATCGACACTCGATACAAATAGCTATTCAGGAAAATCATAGTTTTGTCCCAATAAGAGAATAGTTTAAATAATGATAAGAAATAATTTTAAACAAAAAACCCTTTTGTTCTGTTATTGTTCCATGGAGAAGTGAGAACTGTCAACAAGTGTGCTACCTGTATATTAGTTTTATCATTTCAATCATTTGGTAATTGTATTTGTCGAATTGAACTGATTTCAAGAATTAGAAAACCGAGTTTGCTGTTGAAAACAGTTTAACATGACAGAAAATTACACTCGAATCCCCCGAATTGAAATAAATAAAGACTTCAAATAAAAAACGACAATAGAGTTTTCTATATGAAAATATCACAATAATGAGTTTGAATTTTAGATGATTGTCCAGCACAAAATGAAGAATATAGTCCATGTGGTAAAGATGCAACCTGTTCTGCGAGCGCCACCGGAGGCTGTATTTCAGGATGTTTTTGTCATTTGGGTTATGTTAGGAAAGCAGGACGATGTGTTCCATTATCAGATTGCTGTACGTAGAGTCAAAGCAAATTTGCTTTTAAATTTTGCCTTAATTTATTTCAACTTTGAATTTTTCAGCTACATGTTCCAAATCGCATACAATTTTTAGTAACTGTGGCATAGAAAATTATTGTTCTGGAAGTGGCACAGGAGCTTGCTCTTCAGGATGTATTTGTGCAAACGGATATGTAAAAGATAAGCAGACAAACAATTGTATACCACAAAGCACATGTCCATGTAAGTAATAAGGTAATAATAATAAAATGATATTAAAAAATATGACGTAGAATTACATATGTCGTTGAAGATATAGTTCATATATTCTTTTGACAGAATCAATAGAAAACTGCTTGAAATCAATTCAAAAACTATAGTGATACTGTTATATTAAAAAGTTTGAAATTTGGATAGCCGATTCTTTTGCAAGTCCTAGTACTTAGCTATTTCTATTTTTATATTAAATAAAATATGTTGTTTAATATGAATTACAATAACAGTCACAAGTCACAACAACACATATAATCCTTTTAAAATCTAGGTTCCCACAACAACAAACATTCTATCGTGCTGATGAACGCATTTCTGTTTTTTTTTTAAATGGATAACTGAAAAATAAATCCTATCCCATAATAAAATATGACATCGATCAATTTTTCATGATAAGTTAAAAGAAATAAAGATCAATTAAGAGGAAAAGCAAATTTTCCTATAAAAAATTTGCAGAGACAAAAGTATACTGTTATTGTAATAATACAACTAATGGCATATTCCTTGATCATTGACTGTTTACCTCAATGGTTAAAACCCACATCCCGGGTAAGAACTAGCTAATGGACCAAGCCTGGGCCAAGTCCGCGCCATAGCTTTTGGGGTTTGGGCCAGACTTAACATTTTCAAACGGCCCAAGCTTGGAATGATGTCCTGGGACCAAGACTAGCAAACCAGACTTGGGCCAAGTCTGGCAAATCAGACTTGGGACAAGTCGTGCAAATCAGATAAAATCTGGCATAACAAAACACCCATACAAAACTTTTTTGAAATATTTCATGAAATATTAATTAAATATTTCATCGCATATTTCAAAAATATAAATTTCATGAAACTTACAGTCACTATAACAATGTATAACCAGCTGGCGAATAACGTGTAATATAATAAACTGAATCTTGGTTCAGTATAGGCATTTACAACTGACCCAGACTAAAGCCGGAGTTAACTAGCCAAGGCTTGGCTCGCCAATGCTGGCCCGAGGTTGGCCCATTGTTTAACATTGGCAGTTCCTACCCGGGATATAGAGAGTTATATGGAGCAAGCTATATCATCAAGGAATACTTCATAGCTAAGATTGGTGGTGCTACCGTTGACTGAATAGAGTTTAAACACCAGCACCTCTATGATACCACATTGGTAAGTGATAACCAACTACTATTGCCACTGGTATGTAACATCTCAGATTAACTTGTACATATCAACTTCAAAAACTGAAGTACGTGGGGCTGTCACACCCATAGATCAAAAACTAAATATCAACCAATCTATAAATTCGCATGAACGATGCGAATTATTACAGTTTGCCTGGCTATATGGCAGATTTTATTTTTAAATTCACCTCAACTGCTTGCAAGTATGTTTAAGCTCTATATTTGATTATTTCCAGATCAAACACCAAGCTAACCAACAGTATTTCAATTAGAATGTGTGACCAACAAATAGGCGAATATGAAAGCATTCTTTTATTGTGCATTACAATTTTCAACGACTTACTTTTGAATGAACATATATAATGGAAAAGAGCGCGTCAAGAAAACTCGGTCTCCTTAATAGATGTAAAAACTATTTCCCGTCGTATCAATTACTCTATATTTAAAAGTCCTATATTCGTTCCGGAGTATTGTTGTCAAGTTTACGACGTTCCATCTGTTTCCAGTCTGGCTCTTTTGGGCACTGTTCAAAAGAGTGCTATATGAATTGTAGGTGATCGAATATTAACATTAAATCATGATTTCTTACAACATCGTCGCAATTGTTGCCGATATGTTTGTCTTTTTAAAATCGTCAAAACAGTTATGATGATATCAGATCCATCATACCTCAACCATGTTCTTTTCCTTATTTAACTCATCAATCGGTTTGTGCCAACAACTAAACTGCCGAAATTACTCACGGTCATTGTGACAGAATGCCAAAGAACTTCTTTGTCCGTACACAGTACAAATAAAATGCTTTGCTCTAACCACTAGTCTTCAATAAACGCATGTTGTTGTTGACATAGGTCTAAAAAGGTGTTTGTGTTGAATTGTGACCCATACTGTAATCTTCCTCCAAATAGAGATCACACCGACATGCAACTGGTCTTAGAAATTTTAAAATAAATATAAAAATTCTAACATTTCTATATTTTAGATGATTGTTCTGCACAATATGAGGAATATAGTTCATGTGGTAAGGATGCGACCTGTTCAACAAGCGCCACCGGAACTTGTACTTCTGGATGTTTTTGTCAACTTGGCTATGTTAGAAAATCAGGACGTTGTGTTAAATTAACTTCTTGTTGTACGTAGAGTTAAATCAAATTTATGTTTGAGCTTTTAATTAGCTTTACTAAAATAATATACTTCTTAAATTGTGATTCGCTTATTTTTTCAGCTACATGTGCAACATCGAATACCGTTTTTAGCAACTGTGGTTTAGACAATTATTGTTCGGGAAGTGGAAAAGGTGCTTGTTCTTCAGGTTGTTTTTGTAACAAAGGATATGTTAGAGACAGCTCAAATAGTTGTGTTCTACAAAGTACATGTCCATGTAAGTAAACATATTATTGAACATGATAACAATGAGAACAATACTATAAGGATGTTGATCTTCTTGTATTTTGATTTCAAGCAAGTAACTATAGGCTCGTTTTTCATGTTTATTTTAATTGAAAAAACTGTTGTGTGTTTTAAGAAAGGCAAAATTGTTTGGACGATCATTTGAGAAAAGTAAGCCCAGCTTTCATGATGCCCAATTTTTTTACTTTACTGTTTCAATGCTATATCTGTGTGTTGTGTTTAGCATTTCTTGTTTAAAGCTTGCACAAAAATGACGAATTCTCTTCAAAATGGCAAAGGTAAAAAAGTGCAGTTAAGAAGCCATTTTAGCAATTCGGTTAACCAGAGTATGTTCTTAACTGTATTCAACCCATTAATAATTTTAAACAAATGTGTTTGATGTTTTCTGCTAATCAATTGTTTCAAATGAGATCGTTTAAGATTTGATCAGAACTCACCATCAGTATTACGATCAGTTCTTTTAGGATCTCGTTTATAATAATGATCATAAAATTCGATGAGTTTCGATAGTTTAAAGTAAACGACAAGCATATTTTTACTTGGTAGCAGACAGAAGTTTCTTTTGAACTAAAAGTGCTGTGTAGTAGGAATTACAGTATGTGTCACATTAACACATGGATTTAAGACTTAAATTAGATGCCAGGACAATATGCAGTTTTTTGTTTTTTTTTTTTTTCAATGAATGGATATCTAAGCAATAAATCTTATCAAATAATTGAATATGAATTATGCTAATATTTAATACAACATAGCAAGTCAACAGCAATTTAAAAAAGAAATTGCGGAAACAATGCAAAAATTTACATTTACAAATGTAAATTTTTTTGGAAAATAAATATATAAAAAAAAAAAAAAAAAAAAAAAAAAAAATCATTCGACGCACTCTTTCAATCAAGGATTAAAACCGACGAATAAAGTTACCTGGAGACACTCATTTGTTTATTTAAGCTCACGCAAGTATGTGGTATCTCATGTTAACTGATATGTTAATAGCCGAGACTGGAGTACGTGGGATCGTGCCACCCGTCTAAATGATCTCTTAACCCGGGAAGAGCGTAAGACTGTAGAAAGACATTAAAGGATAGAAAAATGATGCTTAACCATGTCACAATTCTTGACTTGTTATCTAGACTCTGACTAAAGATATATAAATCCGAAAAAATGATTAAAACCAAATCGGTTAATAGTTAGTTAGTTTTAATTTTAATTGGTGTGTTAAACTTAAACAGATGCAGGGTAACTTATATCCAATCAATATGGTTGATAAATTGAAAAACAATACAATGGGCTAAAACTCATAAGGATAGACAACTTCTGTAAGAACCTTTTTAAAATACAAAAGATAATAATCCATAAAAAAAACAATTGAACTTGGTCCATAAGTAAATTCCTTAATAATATTATGAAATGTAAAATTTCAGATGATTGTCCTGCAGAAAATGAAAAATACAGTCCATGTGGTAAGGATGCAACCTGTTCTAAAAGTGCTAGTGGCTCCTGTACTTCTGGCTGTTTTTGCCAGATTGGTTATGTTCGAAAATCAGGGCGGTGTATTCCATTATCAGACTGCTGTACGTCGATTTTATAAAAAGATATACATGTTGCAATTTATATCAATCAAATTTTTTGATTTTTCAGCTACATGTTCTAAGTCACATACAGTATACAGCAACTGCGGTTCGGACAATTTTTGTTCTGGAAGTGGAAGTAGTACTTGCAGTTCAGGATGCTTTTGTGTAAGCGGATATGTAAGAGACAGTTCAAACCATTGTATTCTGGAAAATTCATGTCAATGTAAGTAAAAATAATATTCAAATATAAAGTTGATCTATAGTTATTTAGTTTATTACCCTTCAGGTATATTATTTAAGTTTTTGCCGCTCTAAAGAAGAGCGTAAACTATCCTGAAGTATCCCTTATCATGTACAAGTTCTAATAATTCAATCAGTTTTCTAGTTAAGCTTCACTTGATTTATTTTAGTCGATTATTTTTATATGGGTATCAGCCCACAGAGTACATTTCCACTGTGTAAGCTATATTGACTAAATTTTTGAATAATTGGAAAACGGTGGAGATAACGATTTTTTTTTATAAAATGTGTTGTGTAATAACCATTATAATATATGTCACAACAACACATGAAAACCTTTTGAAACCTAGGCCCTACAACAAGATGCGTTCTGAGGTTTTGGTGGAAGTTTTTTTGTTAACATCTATGGATTTAAGTCATCTCGAGACTAATGATCATTTAGTTTATACACTGTTCGGACAAAGAAGTTCTTCTGTATTCTGTAACTATGACAATGTGAGATCCGTTAGTGGTTTCCACTAACAGAATGACAAGTTAAGCGGGGCATATAATATGTTTGAGGCATGATGCAACCGATTTCTGTTGGTGATGATATTTGTAAAAAAACAACGAGATCAGCAACATCGGACGATGATGTAGGGAAGCCAGATTTGATGTTAAATTTTGATCGCCCACTACATGGATAGCGCGCTTTTGAACAGAGTCCAAAAGAGCCAGGATGGAAGCAGATGCAACGCTCCAAACTTGACAACAATATGTGTTTGATATGGAGTGAAATATATATTTTATACGTCTATTGTGGAGGCCGAGTTTTCTGGAGGCGTTATTTCCATTATATATGTTGTTGTTGTTGTAGCGACGAGATGTGGTGTTATTCTTCCGGCTCCAAGTCCAGATTCAGGAACTCTGCTACTGCCCTTGGGCGGTACCACAGATCTTCCTTCGTCAGGTCGGTTGGTTTCTCTGGACAATTGAAAAGGGGGTTAGCATCATTTCTTGGTCAATTCTACTCATGTAGTTATTTAAGATGCGTGACGATCATAACTACGCTAGTATGGTTCTGGTGCTGCGTGGCACTTTTGCCTCTTCGGCAGCGACTTGTGGTGGCTTGCTATTAAGAACTCGATTTGGGGTGTAGTTCTTTATTGTGTCTTTAACAGCTTTGCTATGTATATTTTTTAGCCCCGTCTTATACGTAGGCTCGTCGATGTTACCGATGACTTGATTGTTTTTAACATCTTGTAGGAAGCATTTCGCAGTTATTCTTATGTCTTTAGATGGTGGTGTCATGGATAACGTGTCATTGCAGGGATGTTGCTCTTTATGACAGGCCCAAAGATATTGTTTGGTAAGCATTTCGTTATGTTAGTTCACGGACCGGCAATATGTTACATTCCTCGTGTAGATGATCTCGGTGGACCATCAAATGACTTCCGGTTGCTGTACGCAAGGCTTCTGTTCTGTGTTATTTGTAACTTATTCCAGTGGCTGTCAGCGTCTTGGGGGGTCCATATGGGAGCAGAGTAATTTATGAAAGGTCTTCCTATTGCTTTATAAGCTGTTATTATAGTGTTTTTATCTTTACCCCACAAACTACCCGCTAGAGCTTTTAGTGCGTTATTCCTATTTTTAAGTTTTGTGTTCACTTGTTGAGCATGAGCGTTGAATTTAAGTAGTGGATCGAATCTTATCCCCAGCAGTTTTGTATTTTTGACAGTAGGAATTAGTATGTTGTCAATGCGAATGAATAAGTTTTGTATTAACCTCCTTCGTCCATGTGGTGAAAAGTGTGGAAGTGGATTTTTCAGTCGACCGTTTCAATTTTCTAGTTTTAAACCATTCAAGGTGTTAAGGTAGGTGTTTAGGACATTAGTGAGTTGCTACAGGTTGTTTCCTGTCGCAAGCACCGTGCAGTCGTCTGCATATGACGTGATGGTTATTCCTTCTAGTGGTGCCGGTAAACTACTTAGGTAAAGGTTGAATAATGAAGATGAGAGAACTCCACCTTGTGGAACTCCTTGTCTGAGCACTCTCATCTTAGATACAGAGTTACGGAACTCAACATATGTTTGGCGGCCTCTTAGGTAGTTGCACAACCAGCGCTTTAGTAGACCTGGCAGATTAGTATTGAATATGTCGTTCAGTAGTGCAGCGGTTCAACTACAATTGTTCTAGCACAGGGTTGTTTTTGGTTTAGACCATCTCTGATTTGGTTTTGAATTCTATGAAGGGCGGTGGTTGTACTCTGTGCTTTCCTAAAGCCATGTGGATGTGACGCCAATTTGCAAGATCCAGTTAGCAGAGGGAGCAGCAGTTCTTCTATCAATTTTGCAACCGATGAGAGGATAGAGATCGGTCTATAGGATTCTCCATTTTCTTCAGGCTTTCCAGGTTTCAAAATGGGACTTATTCTAGCCGTTTTCCAGATATTTGGTATCTGGAGCGCATTTACAGATGTGTTGAGTATGGAAGTGAGAAAGTTCAACCCTTTGGGTCCAATGTGTTTCAGCATGATGGCTGTGATGTCGTCTGGTCCAATAGCTTGTCCATTATATATAATGGCCATCGCCATTATATATATACAAACATCGCACTATTATTTTTAAAAAGTCAACTTTAATATAAGAATTGTTTTATGTTAAATTTCAGATGATTGTCCCGGCCAAAATGAGGAGTATAGCTCATGCGGTATTGATGCAACATGTTCTGCAAGTGCCACTGGATCATGTTATTCGGGATGCTTCTGTAAATCGGGCTATTATCGAAAATCAGGACGGTGCGTTCGATTGTCAAGTTGTTGTATGTAGTTTTACGTTAAATTTGCTTAAAACCAAACATTTGTATTTTGCAATTTTTTCTAATTTGATTTTTTGAAACTTTTAGCTACATGCTATAAAGCATATACAGTTTTTAGAATTTGTGATGTGGAAAACTATTGTTCAGGAAGCGGAACAGGCGATTGCTGCTCAGGCTGCTTTTGTGCGACTGGATATGTAAGAGACAGTTCCAACAATTGTGTTGTTCAAAGTGCATGTCCACGTATGTAATATAAAGATTAAAAAATTTCTTCATTTCTTAGTTTTCTATAAATGTTATTGCAAAGCTGTAAATTATTCGCCAATGGGAGTTTACGAAAATTTTATTACTTTTCAGTTGATTGTTCTGCATCTGGTGCAAATCAAGTCTACAGTACATGTGGTAAAGATGAAACTTGCTATGCAAGTGCTTCTTCTAAATGTACCTCTGGCTGCTTTTGTAGTCCTGGGTATGTTCGAAGGGGTGAAGATTGTATTCCATTAATTTCTTGTGGTAAGTTGTATTCTACTACAGACAACGATATAAGACACATTTAAAACGTAAAAAATATCAATTATTATAAATTAAAAATTAAAACAATCTTGTTATTATTTCCCCATATTACATAAGTGTGTTTTAATTTTTATTTATATTAAAATTTTTTCGTCAAGTGCTGACAGTTTATAGAATTGAATTATTGTTATTTTAGATACATGTGTTGGGATACATATGGCTTACAGCAACTGTGGCCGAGATAACCATTGTTCTGGAAGTGGAACAGGCAGTTTTAGCTATGGTTGTTTTTGTACAAGCGGTTTTGTAAGAGATAGCTCGAATAATTGTGTAGCACAAAGCAGTTGTATACGTAAGTACATCATAACTATATAACAATTTTAGCCCTAAAAATAAGTCAGTTTTGTTAACCATTCCATTGACTGAATATGACTTTTAATATGAAATCAAACATTTATGATAATTATTCGTCCACTAATCATCAATATTCGAGATATTGAAATAATCTTCAGTTAGTCAAATAAAATTAACAAAATACAATATGACATATATTATTATCAAATTTAATCGGTTTTAAACTAATGTGAATGTGGCTGTTCAAATACAAGTTTACAGAGAAATTATAGACATATACTTTGCCGCATGTACAGCGACATAGCAAATTAGTAGATGATGAAAAACGTGTTCTAGACAGAGTTGTGAAAACGTGACCATTTTTGATTTTCCTGAAACTTGGCATATAAATAGTATGGACAAAATAAAAATACAACTTATTTTAAAATTTTTTTAAAGTGCATAGTTTGAGCATAGGGGGCACCCCAACATGCATGAAAAATGAAAATTCTGCCAATCCGATGTAACTTTGAAATTAAATTGCTCAAGAACGGCTATACCGATTTCATGAAACTTTTTTTGTTTTATAGATGATTAATTAGTTGTTTGAAAAAAAATTAATTTACTGTTTTTATAATTAGTTTTTAAATAAAAATATTAAAAAAACTTTTTTAAAGATGGCGCTAGGGTCAAAGATCAATTGGGATTTAATTAATTTTTTTTCTGAAAATAGTTCTATGCTTATTCTAAAATATATCAAATTTATAAAGAGGCTAAAATTCTTGTTCTTGAGATATTTAATTTTAAAGATTTTTAGTACGGCTGAAATTCGAATTTTTCTTCATTTTTTCAAACAACTGCCATTAACAAAAAATTTTAAAATCAACTAAATTTTAACTTTTTTTATTTTTTAAATATAGTTCTAACCTTCCTTTAAAATATATCAAATTTACAAAGAGGCATTAATTCGTGTTCTTGAGATATTTAATTTTAAAGATTTTTAGTCATTCTAAAATTCTAATTGTTCATAATTTTTTCGAACAATTTTTATCATCAAAAAATTTTAACCACTGAAGTTCGGGAAAATAATGAACAATTAGAATTTTAATCGAACTAAAAATCTTTAAAATTAAATATCTGAAGAACACGAATTAACGCCTCTTTGTAAATTTGATATATTTTAAAGGAAGGTTATAGAACTATATTTAAAAAATAAAAAAAGTTAAAATTTAATTGATTTTAAAAAGTTTTTGTTAATGGAAGTTGTTTGAAAAAATGAAGAAAAATTCGAATTTCAGCCGTCTCGGAAACTCGGAAACTATTGGGTCTACAGAGACAGTTCTAGTATCATATTGTAGCAAATTTAATCTACTTTAAAACCGTTTTAAGAAAGTATATAGAAAAAACCAGCCCTTTAGGGTTATAATCGTTAAAATTTGAAAAAATAACGATTTTTTCGCGTTTTTTTCGATTTTTGACAAAGTTGCGTCGGTGCTCGAGGTCACAAACTTGGATTATTCATTAGGCCAACATCATAAAGAAGTCTGCAAAAAATCAGAACTACCGGATTTGACGCATACTGTGATGTATAAAGTTACTGGACTATTAACTGGGTTACTGTTGCTTCTCTTAGTCTTGTTTTTGAGTTGTTCATTATTTAAATTGTAATATATTGTTTATATTTAAATAATCTAAAATTATATAAGAATCTGATTAAGCACCAATTATTTCACTGGTAATTTTATTTGTAAAAGCCAATCTTTTTCTTGAAAATATTATTTATGCTTCTAACATTCCAATTTTTCATTTCTTAGCTGATTGTTCCGCATCTGGTGCTCACCAAGAATACAGAGTTTGTGGCAAAGACTCGACTTGTTACTCAAGTGCTACTGGGAGATGCAGCTCTGGATGCTTCTGCATATCTGACTTTGTTCGAAAAGGAAAAGAATGTATACCAATATCAACTTGCTGTAAGTACTTGTCCTTTTAACAAATATACGGCTTTTAATGTTTTTAAATTCCAGCTAAGTGTTCAGTAAATATGGTGTATAGCAATTGTGGCTCTAACAATTATTGCTCAGGAAGTGGAACAGGAGATTGTACTTGTGGATGTTTTTGCGCGAGTGGATATATTCGTGATAGCTCAGATAAATGTATACCTATTGCTGACTGTATATGTAAGCAAACAAAACAATCATTATTCTAGTAAAACTTTTCTTTAATTTACGTGATTTTCAACTTTACAGTTGATTGTGGTTCTGTCCCGCATCAAACATTGAGTTGGTATGGAGCTGATTCAACTTGCAGCGCAAGTGCTACAGGACCATACACTGCTGGTTGTTTTTGTAAAAATGGATATGTTCGAAGTTTTGGAAAGTGTATTCCAATAACATCTTGTTGTAGGTTCATAATCGGACATTTTTACCACATTAGAAACAAATTTGTCCGAAAATATTTAAAATGTTGTCTTTTTTATTGTTATAGCCACATGTAGTGGGGCTTTTGAAGCTTTTAGCAATTGTGGTATAACGAACACCTGTAGCGTAAGTGCATCCGGGCCGTGCTGTGCCGGTTGCTTTTGTACAAAGGGCTACGTCAGAAACAGTGCAAATTTATGCGTTCCACCAAATAACTGTCCAGGTGAGTAGAAATAAAATGTCCAGCAGCTATTAGTATTTCAAATGAATTATTTAAGGTTCCTGTTCTGGAGCAAATCAGTATCACAGTACTTGTGATATTGATTCAACATGCTCTCAAAACTCTGCTGGTGCTTGCACCTCTGGATGTTTCTGTAATGATGGTTACGTTCGCAGTGGTGGAAATTGTGTTCCACTTGAAACTTGTTGTAAGTTTCGTACTTAGGCTGTATTCTAATTGATGCTAAATTGTACTAAACGTGCTAAATCAATTTAGTCAACTATTTTATTTGACTAAATCGACATTTTTTTTCTAAATAATTTGGATGAAATTCATAATGAAATTCATACGTCAAACAATATCTGACAACTTGATTATATTAATTTAAATTAAAATTCGGTAATTTTGTAAAATTAAATTTAGATTTAGCAGTTTAGTACAATTTAGTCGTCGTTTAGAATACAGCCTAAGTACATAAATTTAAAATACATAATATTGATTCAATTTTATACGTTCCAGCGGGATGTCCAGCCAGTACACCATTCAGTAATTGCAATTATGTTGTCTCTTGTTCGGGTACCGCAACAGGTAGTTGTACTTCAGGATGCTTCTGTACAAACGGATTAGTAAGAGATTCCTCAAATAAATGTGTTCCTTCAACTACGTGTCCAAGTAAGTACACATTTAGTAAACGTTTGAGTATTTCATTACCAGTTTTATTCGAATCGAAGTCTTTCTACAATTACGTGTGCAAAGATTTTTAGTTTTTACTGTTTAATAGAACATTTTGAATATTTTAGATTATTGTTCTGCATTGGGACCTAATCAAGCTTACAGTTCGTTTGGCGCTGATTCAACATGTAGTGGACCAGCTTTTGGCACTAATGCCTCTGGATGTTTTTGTCTTATTGGATATGTTAGAAGTGGGTCGAGTTGTATTCCACTTTCATCTTGTTGTAAGCTTTTAAACTTCTAATATTATATACATAACTTTTGTTTATTAAATTTTTTAAATATCAGCCACATGTTCAAAAAATGCAGCTTACAGTAACTGCGATTTTGTGACCTCGTGCTCAGGGACCGCCAAGGGCTCTTGTACATCGGGATGTTTTTGTAAAAGTGGATTGGTTAGTTCCGGTGGAAGTTGTATACCATATACCAGTTGTCCAAGTAAGCAACATATTGTAGTACTGAAATTAGTGTTAACTCATGTTTATTGTAGTGGCATATACTGTACATATTTGAGTTAATTCAAATATTTTTATTTTTCAGATTATTGTACAAAATATGGTCCAAATCAAGTTTATAGCCAATGTTCTATTGATTCAACGTGTTTTGCATGTGCCACTGGTACTTGCACTCAAGGATGTTTTTGTTCGACTGGCTATACTAGAAGTACTAATGGTAAATGCATATTACTATCAAATTGTTGTAAGTTTTTTAATCAGTTGAAGGTATTCTGAAATTTAAATGATCAATTGTTCTCTTAATTTGGTTAGATACCTGCATTACACCGTCAATATTTAGCAACTGTGGTGCGGAGAGTACGTGTGCTAGCTCTACTCTCCCTGCTTTTAGCGCAGGATGCTTTTGTCCAAGTAGCACTGTCAGAAGTGCAAATGGCAGTTGTGTTTCGGTAACATCGTGTTGTAAGTATATCTTCTTAATCTTATAAAACACGCCAAAAAATAAAGGACACTTTTACAAAATTTTTATAAATGTATAACATACAAATTTTTTTATAAAACTACATTTTTCCTTCAAATCCAAAAGTAATTAAATTATTTTTGAATTTACGTTATTTACAAATTTTGTAAATCACATAAATTTGTTGTTTTTTCAAATACTTTGTTTTGTATAATTTACAATATTTTTGGTTAAATAACAAAAATTTTGTGAGTTTTGTTTAGTTTTTTTTTTTGAGTGAATAATGCCGCATATCAAACATAGAAAGATAACAAGGTGTTTGTCAAGATTTGGTTGTCAAAGATTGACTACAAAAAATTTAATGGTTGATAAAATAAGCATAAGATAAATTATTATCATAAGATCAGATCATTATTGATAGTTATTCCTAGCTCTTTTGTAGGCGAAGCTGTTTGATATAATCTGATTTCTTTATTTTTTCAGTCCCATGTCCGGCACCATCAACGTATTCTAACTGTGGAAAGCAAAGTACTTGCACTGGTCCTGGTACTGCTACTTCTGGAGCAGGACCATGCACGGCAGGATGTTTCTGTCCAACTAACTCCGCACTTTCTGGCACAACATGCATTCCAACCTTAAGTTGTTCTTTGGGTGTGAGTTAGTAAATGTATATCTTCTATACTAACAATTATTAAGGCTTCGGAGGATTGGAAACTATTCTTGATAGATTTTTAGCTTTCATTTATGACCAACGATTATGTTTAAATACAAAAGGAACTCATTTATTACTAATTTTAAAAACCAGCAATTTAGGAGCAAAAGAAAAATATCTCAACCACGAGTCTAGCGAATACCCCGATTTTCGCCGCTCAGAAGAAACTATAATAAGCGTATATAAAAAAATTGGCAAGCACATAAATTTAAACATAATAAAAGATGTTCAATAAAAAGATTGCATAAAGCAGTTTTAGTGTTTTTTTAATAAATATTTTTACATATAATAAAGACAGTGGATTGGAATCGAATTTATCGCCCCCAATACCACTCTCACATATTCATTCTCGACTTTCATCAACATACGAAAACCCACTACAGAACCATCACCATTCCATACGCAGTTTTTGTGGAAACTAAAGCCTTTCGTAACTGGTTCGACCAGGGTGAGCTCCCCATTTCCTTTTGATCACATTCAGTCTTTTCTTACATTCATCGGCCAGAAACTCCATGTCTTTCTTAAAGTTCATGTGCCGATCGATCCAAATACCCAAATACTTAACTACATCCACTTGTTCAATTCTATCATTCTCAACTCTAATATCTAACACTCTTTGTGATCCTATTCGAAATTTCATACAATTACATTTGATCACATTCACCCTAATGTTTAAGCTCTTAAGCTTCAGCACAACCTGAAGATTTACACCATGCTGTGCTCGCCGAATCCCAAGTAGGTTTTGCCAGACATTGACATACGGCCAACAACTGGCCCATTAATGGTTAACAGTACTTGGCTATTGTTATTGGGCCAATACTAGAACCATTCATCGGACGATCTATGGTTTACAGAAAATAGCCAGTATATTGTTACCTTTGAATGGCCAAGCACTGGTCCATGAATGGTAAATATTGCTTGGCTACTGTTATCGTGCCATTACTGGAACCATGAATCGACCAATCTACCGTTTATAGAAAATTGCCAGTGCAGTTTACTTTGAATGGTCAAGCAATGGCCCGTTAATGGTTAACATTAATTGGCTATTGTTATTGGGCTAGTACTGCAGCCATGAATTTTCCGATCTATGTCATTTTTTTTAAACTTCACTAGAGTATTATCCCTTTTAGAAATACATAGTTTGTAAAATTTCACATCTAATTTAGTTATCGCCTTGTCAGCTAAAAGACTATGATAAAATAGAAAAGGTTGGTATATGTTTTAATTTATTTTCATTTCTATTTTATTTTAATTATTTTGTAAATAATTTATTTAAATTTGTGAATGAAAATATTATTTTATATTTTTTTTAATGGCGGAGTTCTCGCAGTCATGTTTGCCATTACTCAGCCATTCTTGCAACTGAACCAGTTATATGGGGAGTTTTGAATTTTTTCCGTTATTTTTATTTTATTTTAAATTTGTTTGTCTTTAATTTATTTAAATTTACATATGATAATAATGTATATTTGTTTTAACGGCCCAGTCATGGTTGCCAGTATTTGGTCATTACTACAATGCTGGTCATCATTATTGGCCCGTTACTAGGCCAACTGTACAACCTTGTATGGGCCATTGCTGTTGGCAATGGCAACCATTTATTGTCCGAAGTTATCATCCAGTAAAATTGTGTTAATGGCCCAGTCGTGGCTACCATTTCTCGCCCATTGCTGCATTACTGGTTGCCAGTAATGGAACATTACTGGACCAGTTGTACAACCTTGTGTGGGATCTGCTCGTCGGTATAGGAGATTTACCTTTCGCAACGATAACGATATCATCTGCGAACTGCAGGATGATTAGTTCTTTGTCACTGATCTGGTGTATCTCCCGCGTATAAAGATAAGACTTTAAGAACTCAGAAAGATAAGTAAAAAGATAAGCCTAAAGATAAGCCTTAAAGTCCTTTAAGAACTTTGCTTAATTTCCTGAAAGTAAAGTAAATAAAGTATTACAAAAAAAATTGATAAGAACCTGCGTTAACTTACAACAACAACAAACGAACTAATAGAGTAGTGAATGTCATGGCGGTCTCTAGGTTAGCTGAATGTGAGGCGCAAGGCGCATGTGAGGCGCATGGCATGCTCGGGGTTCTATTTGTTTAATTTGAGCTTGCATTACAATGTTTTTTCCCTTCATATTTGAGCCATTATCATAGCCTTACCCCCTGCAATCACTAATTGAAAATTTTAGAGAAGTTAGTCGCTCTTAAACTAAATTCGTTAAGCCGTTACCCGTCGTATCTGTAGCTTTCAAAAAACCCATTAAAAGCTCCTTAATTTCATGTTTGTTTTGATTTCTATGAACAACTCTAACAATAAGTGATAATTGTTCATTGCGGCTCTGATCTGGAGTACAATCAACAACTATCGAAAAATATTTTGCACCTTTTATCATATCATCGATTTTATTTTGAATAACTTTAGACACGATTGAAATTAGTTCATTCTGATGATTTTATACAAATATTTGTTTTGCGTCTCATTATTAGTTATCCATCGTAGGTGTTCTGAGAGAACATTGTCAAATTCAGCAATTGCTTCTACTAATTTGAGAAAATTACCATTATTTTTGTCGTATAACCTGTCTGACCCACCCCTGAATGCCAAAGATTGCATTGAAAGAAATTTTACGAAAAAAATTTAAGAGTTTTTACACAGTGAAAAAAATATTTTTGGTAATAAATTTCGGTAATTAAAATATTTATTTTATTATTTTAAATTTATTTTTATTAATTGGGCTTTGGCGCCCTCCAATTTTAGCGCCCCGTCAAACTGTTCGCACTGTTCCATGGAAGCGCCGGCCCTGCCTAAGAGTGAAAAGATCTTGCTACAAAACGTAGGAGGTATGCAAGGCAATGTATACTTGATCATGATATATGAGCTAGTGAAAGGAAATCAGTGTAATGCGTCCATGCAATGGATACCATCGCATTGTCTGATGGAATGAAATTAAACTGGATGAAATACCCGATATGTTAACGAAAACGGGAAGTTTTAATAAGCAAGCCATTGTGTATGAAAAGAAGGATGCAAGGGATGTACTTAAGATTTTTCAGCAAATTATCTGGTATAAATGTGACTGTTAATATGAGAATAAAAGTCAAGTGAAAGGCAAAACGTTTTTGTTGTTGTTTTCTTAGATCTTAAAATTAGATAGAATGGGAAACAGAGGATATCCGATGCACATGAGTTCATTAGAGAAGTGAGAATAAGTGGAATAGAAGTGTGAATGAGTTTTGCTAAGAACGAAAGGTATAATCTACCAATGTTGCTAGGAATGGCGGCATATTTGTTCAAATTTGCGTTTTGTTGTGGCCAGGATTATTTAGTAATCGACATCGTCATAATTTGATTACATGGATAGAGGTCTCCTTCCAGCATATTATTTCAAATATTCTTTGGACACAAAAAATCGTCAAAATCCTGCAAAATAAGCAAGGGATTATTTAACTTATGCTTATTTTGAAATTCACAAAGTCGGTTGCTTTCTTTTTTCAAAATATTTTTACTTTGCTTGAAAATGTAAGTTTTGTATTTTTTGAGAATTATAAAAGTTTGTGCATTCGATACAATAACCATTGTGTGCTACTGGTGCTAGTTGGTTTGTCCAAACTAATAAATCTGGCTGTATAATTTCACACGAGTTTGGAAAAACCATACATACTAGTAGTACAATATACTGTTACGACTACAGAAAAATCTAGACTATTACAGTTTCTTCCAGTAAAATCAAATCACAAACAAAACGCAACAATTGAATGAAATGAATAGTGTTGTTGTTGTTGTACATATTCTTAGAATTAAGGTCAACATAAATAAATCATTTTATGAATAAAATCAACGTAACGTAAAATAATCCAATATTCTACTATTTTCTCAAGGTTTCTAGAAAGTGACCTCGAATTATCTAGAAATTAAACAGAATGGTATATAAACGATTGTCTGTTGTAGTTAGTTTTATTTTAAGCCTGCGATAGTAAAGTGAAAATTATAAAAGTGATATTTAAAATAAGTTTTTGTAAATAAAGTTTAAAGTGTTATTAAGTAGAAATAATTTGTGTATTATTTTAAACGTTGTATTACTGGAAATTTCTACAATCAACCGTTAGAGTTTCTGAAGCTATTGAAAGAATATTCTAGTTAGGAATTTTGTTTGCTGTATTGTTTTCCTGTTGTTGTGGAACAATTAAGGTGTTGAATACTTAATAAAACCTGGTGTTTGTGCTTACTAATCAGTGATCGAACTCTGAAGAGATTTGGAAATTGCGTTTATCGAATTGAGAGTAAGGCCAATTCGAAGGAAGGTTTGGAAAAACCTAACAATACTATTTTTAATAATCAAATAAGATGTCCGAACTTGTTAACTAAAACCTTATGTGAGCGAATGGTGTCAGTGCTACACCAGGCTTGTGGCTGTGACTTTGTGGCGTCTGAAGAGGGCATTTTTCGTCCTTGATCACTTACACTTGATTTAATATTAAAACCTTTTTATACTGTAAGTAAACTGAACTAAATTATAAACTGTGGTTATGATCTCCACTCCGTCGACATTGTGTTTTAATTGCTATGGTCAGTAGTTTAGTTTGCATTTAGTAAGAATAATACGAAACCTTTTTTTCTTTAATAAAATGTGCTGTGTAGTAGGAATTACAATATATGCCACAACAACACATAAGTTTTTCGTTTTGTATGGAGAATTGCCGATTACTTGAGCTTTTTCGATTTATGGTCAGCTCTATGTAGTAATCCAAATCGTGTTATTTTGACTAATTTTGACTACATGGATATCCAGAGCCTCCTTCCAGCACACTTTTCCAAATTTGTTGGTGAACAAAAATATCGGTAGAAAGTTTTAAAATAGGTAAGGCAGGAATTATTAGCCCATCCATTTAGAAATCCAGAGAAAAGAGATGTCACAAACCTTGACGAATGACATATAAACTAAAAAAAAGCAGACCAAAATATGCACCGTGCTGAAATTTGAGCTTAATTGAATAACCGGTCTACGACCGGTGTTGAATAACCGATTGATCGACCAACCGACGACATGGTTTTAAGATTTATATTCTGGATTGATTTACGAAAATATATACATGTTTGTTGATAATCTTTCAATTGATATATCAAATTTGTATTCTTGAAAGTAATCCAAAGATTAGCATTTTTTTTTAAATAAAAACTGTTGTGTAATGTGTAATAGAATAGATAGTTTTTTAAATTTCAAAATAAAACATTTATTTCTTTTATACATACAAAAAATAAGTTTTATATAAATTTAAATAAAACAGAAGTTTATTAGAAGAAAACTTCGTTTTATTTTGGTAACATCTTATAATTTTGTGTGTTTAAATTATAATGATAAAATTACAACTGTAAATCTTTTGCTTTTTTGTTTTTAAGCTCGATAAAATTCGACCCTAATGTTGGACCTAAAATCTCTGAAATATATTACTACAATGAAGGTTCAAGATTTAAGTTTGACGATTCATTATAATTCATGTGAAACGTGTAGAAAATGTTTGTTATATTTTTTGAATGTTCAAAATATTTTGTAAAATTTACTATAAATAATAATCAATCATGGTAGAAGTGGTTGGTGGCGCATTCGTTTCTATTTCATCGAGCCAAATAGGAAAAAGCACTATTTATATTTTCCAACAGCTAACTTGTACTATCAAATATCAGGAAAAATATCAGTGGAAAATATCACGAAATATAGTGGAAAATATCATGTGAGTTTGTTGCGTACAATTTTAAACCTCCACTATCGCATTTATTTCAGTTTTATTATTAATTAATACATAAACATAAAAACAACATTTAATATAATTTCTCTAATATCTAGCTTTTTGAAACCAGAGGAAAACGAATTTAAAAATTTCACTGTTGTCGGTATGAAACTTTTCATTAGCGGTTGAAATCAATAGTTTTATCACTTCGAGTTTTTCAATAGATTCTTTGGTAGTTATTTGATTGGAAACCTCACCAGAAAGTAATTCTCGTAAATTTATATCCAGCCATAGTGCTATATTATCATTTACATTAGGTTTTAAAAATTTGTTTATCATTGCTGCTGTAAAATTTGAATTAGTTTTTATATATAAATCTAGCTTATTTAAATTATGCAATGAGGTTATTGGAAATTTAAGCCATTGAGTTTTCTCCATGTTTGGAGAGATCGTTTGATTCCCATTATTATTTGGTGATTTTAAAACATATTTCACAATTTTAGCTTTTGAATTATTGACATTACTGTATTGATGCAAATTTTTTTTCATTAAGTTTACTTCTTCGGCTAAGGTCTTCCATAAATTTTCGGATATATTTAATCGGTTTTCTATGGTTTCCAATTTATTTAAAATTTCAATATGCGCTTTACGATCAAGCAAAATAAAATTGGTTTCTGTTTGCGGTTTAACTGTTGGTGAACCTGAAACAAAATATTTTAATTGAGTAAGCTATAATAATATCCAGTAATTTCTGTGGGTGGATTGCGCTCCATATAAGAGCGTTGCCGCATTAATTAAGTTCGAAAATGCATCACGACTCGCAACAGCAGTACAATTAACATGATTACCAATTTATCGGCAGACGTTCACTATGTATTTGACATATTGTAGTTGTAGTTCTCTTTGTTTGAGATACAAAAGTGAATTCCGCATGCAGGGATCAGTTTTTATTGATTTGTAAATTTATTGTTTTATTTTTAATCTACTGGTGTGACAACCCCGCGTACTCAAGTCGCTGCTATTGATAAATAAGTTGAGATATTACATACCACTGGCACTAGAAGTGAGGCTTCATATAACTCTGTGTCAGAGCTTTTATCATTGAGGAAGACATTCCGTCACATGATCAAGGAATATACTACTAACTGGACTATTAGCAATCAAATTTTTATTTTTTTTTTCATGCAAATTTTTATGTTTACCCTTCTGATTTCCTGTATTCTCTCATGAAATATTGGCGCATGTCACATTTTAAATGTGATAGGATTTATTGTTTAGTTATCCATTCTTTAATATATAAATTTGAGAGAATGTTGAATTCTGATTAACGGAGAGTGGCATCGGAAATTATTTCGATGTGTAATGATGTGGAAAAATCCGAAATATCGTATCTTGCAAGATTTCTATTATTGACTTGACTTTTTAGAAGAATTCTACAGAAATAACCCAAATCTAGTTTTGTCGCAAAACTTTTACAACACTCCTATTATTTTATGAACATTTTCAAAAGAACTCTTTTCAACACCCACTCTGGCAAAATTTTTCTACAAATCCTATAAATCAAATTTTTGCTTCGTGCACGCAGTTGTCCATTGTTCAGCCCGTTTCCAAAAATGGAACAAAATGTGATATATCAAATTATAGGCCAATAACCTTTCTCACAGTCCTTTCTAAAATATATGAGGATTATATATTATTACAAACATATCAAAGTTTTTGACGCATTAACAAGGCCAGAAATACATTCCACATGCTCCATAAGATCTGGAATGCGTTCGTCCTGTCAAGAAAAACAAAGCTACGAATGTTCAATGTATGTGTTAACTTAGTACTCTTGTATGGCTGTGAAACATGACAGCATACACACACGGAAAAAACATATTCTATTTCCAATCGAAATGCAGTTCTCTCAATCTCACCGTGCGGGCAGATATAGCGAATAGAACTATGCAATTGTTTCAACATACAATTATAGAACGATGTAATTGAGACAATCACACGTAATATTTATGTGAAAATAAAATATAGGTAAAATAATTAATCTCAAATACTTCAATTTTAAAATGAAAAATTCATGATATAAGGCCAAAGAAAATTTTTTTCATGGAAATAGTTATTATAGGAAATAGTTATTTACTAAGTTTATACACTGGAGCTAATTATAAGTATATAATAGTTAAATTGTAATAAATAAATTATGTAAAAAAATAACAAAAAAAACTTTATTCAACTATTGTTATATTGGATATAACACTTTATATTTTAAATAAACGTCATGATGTTGTCAGGAAAATGTTTTCATGTAGTTGTACCAATCACGGTAAAAATGTTTGCAAATACTTTTCTTTGTTTGAATAATAAACTGCCAACTTGGAGATGTGGTTGTCATCACTTCAATTTTTTTCAGTGCAGAAGACTACGAACCAACTACAAGGACTTGTGAACAAATGCTTAACACTAGATTTACAAACCCTGTCAATTTGACGTAAATCTACCTAGTGTTAATTTTATTTATTTTATTTTTTCCGTAAATCTAGTGCTAAGACGACTGATCAAATGCTTCTGGGCTAATACAATCAGTAACGAAGAACTTCTACGGCAAAAGAGCAAATACATTGAGTCCGATATAAGAAAGAGGAAATGTAGATAGATAGGACACACACTGGGAAAACCAGCCGAAGATGTTACAAGGATGTACCTAGAGTGGAATCCACAAGACAAAAGAAGGGTGGGAAGACCAGCAAAGAGTTGGAAAAATACGGTGCTAGTAGAAGCGAAACAAATCGACAAGACATGGGGAGAGTTATAAGCGATAGCCCCAAATAGACTTAGATGGTCCAGTCTAGTAGACGTTATGCTCCTAAAATGGAGATACAGGAAAAAACATCAAAATTTTTTGAAAATAACCATTTGATATAAGGATTTGATCGAATCTGGCATGTCAGCAAGATCATTAAGCTCGTTGTGTATGGTGCCCACCCTACAATCGTGAAGTTGATTCAAAATGTTCTCACCGACCGCTACATTTCGGTATCCAAGATAAAGAAACAATCATAACAACATACAAAGCAATAGGAAGACCTATTCTGAATTACGCTGCACCCATATGGACACCTAAAGTCGCTGATACCCTCTGGAATAAGTTACAAGTAACACAAAACGCTGCGTTGCGAACAGCAACCGGCTGTTATCTGATGGCTCACCGAGATCACCTGCACCAAGAATGTAACATATTGCCGGTCCGTCAACACAATGAAATGCTCACCAAACAATATCTAAGGGCCTGTTACAAAGAGCAACATCCCTGCAACGACATCTTATCCACAACCACACCACCTAGAGACATAAGGCGTACTGCGAAATTTTTCTTAAGTGATGTCAGAAACAACAAAGTAACAGATAACATTGACGAGCTTACGTATAAAACGGGCTTAAAAACGATCCACACGAAAGTCGTTGACACAATAAAGAACTACGTTCCAAATCGAGTTCTCAAGAGTAAGCCGCCACACGTCGCTGCGGAAGAGGTCAAACTGCCGCGCAACACCAGATCCATTCTAGCGCAGTTAACATCCGGTTGGTCACGCATCTTAAATAACTATATGAACATAATTGACCATAACATTGTTGACAAGTGTCCCATATGTGAGGGCACGCCGCTTGATGCAGACCACCTATTTAATTGTCCAGGAAATCTAACCAACCTAACGAAGGAATATTTGTGGTGCAACCCAACCCAAGAGCAGTAGCAGAGTTCCTGAATCTGGACGTGAAGCCGGAGGAGTAGCATCGCACCGTCGCTACAACAACAACAACAACAACAACAAAAGTTAATTAATAAAAAAGCCAAAGGTTATTTTTGATACTCAATATATATTTCGGTTTGTTAGACAATTTTCAGAAGTATTCTCCTAAGTACTCCTGAAGATGGTCTAACAAACCGAAATATATATTGAGTATCTAAAATAACCATTTTTTATGTATTAACTTTTAAAGTTATAATTTTTAATAAAAAAAAATATGCATTCAAATAACATCTACAATTCTAAAGTTATTTTGCGTAAGGTAACAAGTGGGATATAATGTTAAACACTGTCAACTCTAGCCAGCACGTCTATCAAACAGGGAAGTCTACTGAAACGGCGTTGCACAAAATGGTGAAAGAATTTGAGAATAACCTAAATTACAAGAAGACATTTGTATGACCATTTATGTACATATAAGGAGACAATGTACATACAATCGACAATTTCCACTTTAATGCAATCACTGAAATGCCCACAAAAAAAATATAAACAGAAGGAGAAACAAGGAGAAATACATACAAGGAGAAATCGAGAATTTCCACTTTAATGCAATCACTGAAATGCCCACAAAAAAAATATAAACACAAGGAGAAATACATACTAGGAGAAATCGACAATTTCCACTTTAATGCAATCACTGAAATGCCCACAAAAAAAATATAAACACGCATATCATTGCGTAGACACAGTAGACACAAAATTCCACAGAGTCGGAAAATGACGGCTACACTAGATAATTCTTCAGTGACTGTTACTACATCTAGAAGCTGTCCGCAGAGGAGTACTCTCTCAAATGATTCTGGCTTCAGCACTCTAGGTTCTGCTGACAACTTGACAGTCATGGTCAGAGGGAAACACTCGAGCCCAGACAGCACTTGACCTTTTATCAAAGTGGTACAACAGATTGGGACTGTCGATCGCAAGTAGAAGAAACTTTAATTTCATTTCTCTTGATCTTAACGGCGATCTCATACAAACACTGAAAAATATTAGATACTTAGGTGTAATATCCTAACAAACTTACGTGGAACTCACACCTCTAATATATCTTGGACCAGGCAAACAAAGTTCATTTCACCTGCAGAAAGTTGTTTGGGAAAACTTGGAGTCTTAGCCCAAAAATGATACTATGGTTGCACCAAGACATTGTAAACCAATTCTAACATATGTAGCTTTAGATTGGTGTCCTAAAACGCCCTCAACAACTGCTCAAAATATGTTTACAAAAATACAAAGGCCTATGTGTATTAGGTGCTTTCAAAACCACGTCAACCTCAGTAATGGAAACTTCTAAAGCTTTCTTCTTTGCACTTCCATGTAAAACTGTAGCGGTGTTGAGCCCTCATAGAATGCAGTTTATAAAGGATTTAAGCCGGGTAAACTCAACGAACACCTTAAAAGCCTTGCTTTTACAAACTGAACTGCATACGTATTATATTTCGAAATGTATGCCAAAAAAAATAGATTTAAACAGACACCTTGATGCGAAGATATTGGCCAGGGACCACATTGAAAGATAAAAACGAACGCTGCCACATACAGCCAGCATCTGGTACACATATGGTTTTTGGACCAATGTGACCACAGGAGCAGGAGTTTCTGGTCCTAGAATAAAACCAACAACAACAATATTTCAAGGTGTAATGTTTGAATTTAGCAGTTGCGCTCTTCTATGTACTGTAAGAAGGTACCACAATGATCCAATATATATTTCTGACAGCCAAGCAGCACTTTTGGCAAAACAAGTTACCAATAAAAAGTTTATTGAGCCGGAGCCAAGAGATTGCTCAATATCACAATCCAAACATGGAAACAGGATCAAAATATTAAATTATGGAGAAGCCGAGGGGGACTAGTACACTGTTAGAAGATTCAAGGTAACTAAGGACAACAGGCATACAGTGGTACTTGAACTGATCGTCTGAAGACTCTAAAATAACAAAAAAAACCTGCGTCTACAACGACAAAGTGATTTCTGCAATCAGTTTTGGACTTCAGTAGTTGATTGTAAGAACAAACAATTCTCAGTTCACCACCAAACACCACAATGAATTTACACATCTATGAAACAATATAATAATCTCTCATCTTCATGTAGAAAACAACAATCTCCATATAGAAAACACCAGTAGTTCAAATTGTATAATCTTTGCAGCGCCAAAAGAATTGGTTTAATTTTAAGCGAAATTATTGCTTTAAATCATAACATTGATATTTAACTACAAGATGGTTTTACTCACCTACACTCCAGGTTTTGCTGTGAGGCACATCATTTTTTGGTTTTTTAATGTTTACAGCTCTCGGTAACTTGTTTGGAGTTTTATGTATTGAAGTTGGGGTTTTTAAAATCTTGTTAATTGCTGCTTTGGAAATATTATAATCAGAAAAATTTATTCTTTTTAATGGGATGATAAGTTCCTTGGTTTTTTTTAAATCTGCTTGCCAACGAGTACCATAGGATTTCATCTTAAAAATATTATTTATTAATTTAAAATCACTGTTTCTATATATCGTGTTTAATAACAAATGTGTGACGTTTGTTGCATGTTCACATTTTCCAAAAGTATAAGGGCTCATACACAATGTAATAAATTATGCATTTTAAAAGTATTTTCATTGTGCATGCACCCTAAAATATTCACAATGAGGAATGAGTGATTTTCATTCCTTTCAGTTGGTTAACATGAATGTCAAAATAAAATAGTTGTCAAAATTTCACGCATGTAAATTTATTGTACATAAAAATGGGTAAAAAATCTAAAGGGCCTAATCTCGGAAGATCTCTTATAAAAGATCGGTTTGGGCATAAATCCAACCGCAAAACTGTCGACAATGATTCCATGGTGAGTAATTTGGGTGGCATTTATGATTTAGTATTCGGGTTATTTTTTCTTATAATAAATTTATCAAGTTATTTTGTATAGGGATGAATGATCGTTAAGTCAACGGTATATAAATTAAAGATCATGACAATTTTGATAGAAATTTAGCCTTAAGAAATCTGAATTTGTTGATTTATATTTGGTAATATTGGATCTACGGTTTTGACCACCCCACGTACTTTAGTCATTGTTATTAACAGACGAATCAACGGAAGATACAACGAGCAGTGAAATATCACTACATAGTCATGGTTATACATTAAGACCACTAGCGGGTGAACTCAATCAAGGAATCTGACACTATTATTATTGCGAACATAGTTTGATTCCTACAATTTTTAAAAAAATTGGTATTTTATTTTTATTAACCATTATTGTCATGAAATGACGGCATATGACAAAAATGCACATATGTTCCCTCCATCAACACCTCAGAACGCATGTCGTTTAATGGGACATTTGTCTTAAAAGGTATCTACGTTTTGTGACGCAGTTTGTAATTCCAATTACACAAAACTTTTATTCAAAAAAAATAACAGTTGCGTATAAAAATAATTAAAATTGTTTCTTAAATGATTTAATATGTTTAACTTCTGCGAGTTTTTAAATGTTACTCTGTATATTTCGGCCCATTAACTCATCTTCAGAAGTATTCAACATCCCTTCGATGAAACCTCTTATTTAACGATTTCCCGTTTCTTATAATTCAGAAGATTTAATTTCAGAACTATAATCTAACGACGTTTGTTTTGTTCTCGATTTAAACTTTTTACTAAAAAACACTATTTTGTGCTAATTAGCAAATATTGAATAATAAATTATTATTTTTCAGCTTCACACAACAGAATTACAAGATGGTTTCGATTGGGGACGTTTGAATCTACAATCTGTTACAGAAGAATCATCGTTTCAAGATTTTCTTCGTACAGCTGAATTAGCTGGTACAGAATTTCAAGCAGAAAAACTAAATATATCATTTGTTAATCCAAAAAGTAATGCCGGGTTATTATCAAAATCAGAATTAAACGAAATTAAGGAAAAGCAAATAAGTAAGCGGGATTCATTGAAAATACCAAGACGACCAAAATGGACATCAGAAATGACAACAGAAGAATTACAATCAAAAGAAAATGTTTCTTTTTTAGAATGGCGTCGTACCTTAGCAATGTTACAAGAAAAAGATGGTTTACTTTTAACACCATATGAAAAAAATTTAGAATTTTGGCGTCAACTATGGCGCGTTGTGGAAAAAAGTGATGTGATTATGCAAATTGTTGATGGTAGAAATCCATTGCAATTTCGTAGTGATGACTTAGAAAAATACGTTAAAGAAGTAGATGAAAATAAAATGAATGTCATATTAATAAACAAAGCCGATTTTTTAACCGATAGGCAACGTGAAATATGGGCAGATTACTTTGATAAAGAGAATGTTGTAGTTGTTTTCTTTTCAGCACTACTTGCTAATGAAGAAATAAAAACTATTAAGGAAGAAGAAAAAGATGATAATCAAAACTATGCAGAGGATAATGAAGAAGATACTGATATTGAGGATAGAAAGGACGTTAAATCACTCAATCAAGCAACTATAAAAAGTACGGTAGATGCGTTAAAATCGGTTGTTGGAACAATTGAGAAACATATTAATAACATTGAACAAAAATTGGGTTCTCAGTCTATAAGTTTAAATATAGATAGAAAAAATTCATCTAAAATTCTTACACGAGAGGAATTGATTGATTTTTTTAAATCACTTCACAGCGGAAAAAAAGTTACCGAAGGTCTGTCAACAATCGGTTTAGTTGGATATCCCAACGTAGGTAAATCCAGTACCATCAATGCGTTGATGACAGTAAAAAAAGTAAGCGTATCCGCTACGCCTGGTAAAACAAAACATTTCCAAACACTTTATTATGACAATGAATTATTATTGTGTGATTGCCCTGGGTTAGTAATGCCATCATTTGTTATAACCAAAGCCGATATGATATTAAATGGTATTTTACCAATAGATCAAATGCGAGATCATGTACCACCGGTTAATTTGCTGTGTACTTTAATTCCACGCCATATTTTAGAAGATAGATATGGAATGATGATTTCCAAACCAATCGAAGGTGAAGATCCAAATCGAAATCCATATTCAGAAGAGCTGTTACTAGCTTATGGTTATAATCGAGGATTCATGACCTCAAATGGACAGCCAGATCAATCTCGTGCATCTCGATATATTTTAAAGGATTACGTAAATGGAAAATTATTGTTTTGTTATGCGCCACCAACCGTACCACAAAAAGAATATCATACATTCCCAGAAAGAATACGCCAAGAAGTAGATATTACACAACTACCGACGCGTCAGCAACGAGCTATTAAAATTATAAGCGGAACAACATCGAATGATATTGACAAGCAATTCTTCAATGATCACAATAATTTACCCAAAATTAAGGGTAGAAGCTACTTCCCGCATATTCGTTTACCACAAGGTGTTGACGGTGCTAGTGAAATGGGAAGTATCCCCGGATCAACTCAAAGCCTAAATACATTGCAAGAAAAACCATGGAAACATAAGAAAAGGGAAAAACGAGATAAAATGAGAAAGAAATATGCTTACTTGGACCAACATTAAACCGTTTTAGTTATGGTTGCTTCAAAAACAATTTGTAAAATTAATTGTTAAATAATAAATTATAAAAATTTAAGTTTCGATTTTGCATATTTCTTTTGGCTTCTGTTTAGAGCTGACTACTAAACCGTGACTACGTAGTTCAAATTTGAACTGATAGTGTGTAGACTGTAGAACCAACGCACATCATAGGGATCGTGCCTTGATCTCCGTTCAATATCATTTTTGCAGCAGTAAAGCGGTTTAGATCCGTTTTCTTATCGTCTAATATATTAGCAGTTGAACTTATTTTGCTGTGCTCAGAATCAAACCTAAGACTTACACCTTGACTGGGAGGGTATAACTGAGGAAGATTGTGCTAAGTGATTGCTACCCAGAGAAAAGAAACAACACTATTTTTCAAGGGTGAATAATAAATCTATAGGTGGTGGGTGGCCCTTTTATAGAGAATGCGAACGGCATCTCACATTTTCCATTAGATATTTAAAGAGATCTAAATTTTAGTTGCCTTAGTCATTGTGGAAACCATGTATTTATATACATAAATTGTGGAAAACATGTATTTATATACTGGAAACCATGTATTTATTTACTTTTTTTTCCGAATTAGATTTTCAGTGCCGCATTGCTGAGTTGACTTCGCACATATTGAGAGTTTTCGCTTTCTCTTTTAATTTATTGGACTTACCCATTGTGAAAAGCATGCTTTAAACGTCCAAATAAAGGTTCGAAATCGGTTGGTCTTACAGTTTAATTTGCAAAGACAAACAGAATGGAATTAAAATATATGATATAGGTTACAAATGGAGGTGGAGTAATAATCATTTGGTTTAAAGATGGCGTGGACATTGTTATTTTCAGTTAGCCTACAGAATTAGAACTCCAAGATGCACTTGTTTAACCAGAAAAATATACTTGGTGGGATGAGTTAAAGGAAATTATGTGACCCCCAATAATATTTGCAAGGAGCAGCTTCCACTTAAATTATAACTTTTTTTTCCAAATTTTGTATAATATGTTTATTTCATAATGATAAATTCTAAGTTTTCGTTATACACAATTTATGTAATATTTTTTTTTAAAATTTAACAAAAGAATTAAATATTTTCACAGTTGAATATTTTTGTTTGTTTATCTAAAAGTGTTTTTAATTTTAATAAAATAAAACACAATGAAGTACCGGCCTATGACATGTTGCTTCGAAATCGTGTAGTAATTCATCGATATCGTTGTCTAGATCATTACTTTGTGCCATCTGAAATGAAAAGTACATAAATCGATAAACTCGTATACCTTGGTTATACTGCAACTAATATAGAAGAAAGCGAAGAAAACATTAGACCATTAGTCAACATATCAGTATCGGATGAAAAACATTCAACTTGCTTCACAATAGGTAGAATGGTTTCGTCTTTTCAAGGAAAACAAAGTTACAAATGTGATGTCTAAAATCAGTATTTTGTTTTTTTAAAACAAGAAATATCACAATTAAATTTCGGATATTTGTAAATAAAAGCCTTAGATAATTAACAATTGCGTCTGGTAAAACACTATATGGTGTTCGTTTTGACTGATGCAACTGAAAAATTGTATGCAATTGTTGTTGTTTTTAGTCAAATTTCAGTCAAATCGATCGCAACTGTAGTAAAGATTTTTTACGATAAAAAATAAATATATATTAAGACCGATATAAGAAAACTAGAGCATGTGGATAGGACGCACGCTATAAAGACAAAAAAAATCAAATGCAAAGATAGAAAAAGAGACGATGCATCCCCAAGGACAAATAGATGACATGGAGATAACCAGAAAGCAGTTTTTTTTCAAGAGAATCAGACGATGTGGATGTAGGTAAATTAGCAGCAGTTAAAAACATGTTTTATCGTTTGGTAAAAAGCAAAAATTGATTATTTTATTTGATTAATACCTCTCCTTTTTTCTTTAATCTTCTCTACACAGCGAGCGAGAGAGAGAGAGAGAGAGAGAGAAAGAGAGAGAGAGAGAGAGAGAGAGAGAGAGAGAGAGAGAGAGAGAGAGAGAGATGAATACAAAAGATTAATTTTATATGTCACGCCATTTTCTCTTTAGTCAGATTGTTGTTGTGTTTTGTTGGTAGAAAGAAATACGTGGTATTCTTGCCACCATATAGAGCATTCTAACTGTCTCATTTTAATGAATTTAAACTGCCCGCATGTGTCGAGTAGTCTAAAACTTATACATCTGGACTGGAACTTGGTGGTGCCTGGTTCGATGCCGATTTTTTTCAAATTTTTTTGGAAAATATAGGCTGCAAGGAAGTCCTGGATATCCATGTAATCAAAGTTAGTCAAAATAACACGATCACTACATAAAACCACATAAAAGAAAAAGGCTACCTGCATAACCAATAATCAGTGGTCAAATACCAGCACCTGCAAGATAAGTAGACAAATCTGGCCCTGACTAGATTTGCAATTGCAACGCTCTAAAGGTCCTTGGCGAAAAAACTTGTCCTTCCCGTCAATGACTTCTGCAGAAGCTATGAGGATGAGGCGGAGAAGGAAACAAAGTTCTATCTACTTTGTACGTGTCAAGCTATTGCGGCCCATATACGGCAAATTAATTTTGGAACGCACACATTTTATCAGGGAAATCAGTAATTCAATAACCAATAGTTTTGAAATCAGGGAAATACTAAGTTTCATCAGAAGCTCTAAATGGTTCGGGTAGAGGACGGAAATTTTGTGGTATCACAACGGACCTATTTTGGTTCAAGTTGCAGCATGGAGTGATTAGTTTTTGTTGATTTGAATTTTTTTAATTTTTCACTTGCCAAGGTAAAATCTTAGGGGTGCTGGCGGATAAACTCAATTCAGTCAACGGTAGCATACTCAATCTTAGTTATGGAGTACTCCTTGATGGTTGCTCGTTATAGCTTGCTCGAAAAGAATCAAAGCTCAAAAAAAAATCAAAAAAGAATCAAACCTTCATAAAACTCTATGTGTGGGTTTTATTCATTGAGGAAACCAGTGTATTGTATCACATGATCAAGGAATATGCCATCAGGTGGATCATTGGCAACCCCATTCAGCTTATATGTGATATGATTTATTGTTTAGTTATTCCTTCTTTAAAAAAAAATATAAAACACAAAAAAAAACAAAGATTTGCGTCCATCAACATCTTAGAACACATGTTATGGGACCTTGGTCTTAAAAAATTTTTATGTCTTGTTGTGACACATATTTTAATGCCTACTACACAACACATAAATATTTACCGAATGTTTTGTTCAATCATGCAAGTATTGTTGTAAAAATAGAAAAAAGGATGACGAAAAAATACTAATTTTCTTCTTCCACATATGGAAAACGAACATATCAAAATCGTAAATACTGCTAACCAGAAGATCTGGAAATGGCGTAAAAAAAGTTAGGCACCACAGAAGGACCCTACCTACGGCGCAGCACAAGATGTATTCTATCGAAGACAAGATCCTATTGATCAAGAATCTAAAGCAATTATATGATATTAACTATTTATTTACATGTCCAGAAAATGTAAAGAACTTATAATAAGGGAAGCTCATCTCAGTAAAATGTTGCTAACGTTATGGCAAATGATTAACGAAAGGACGTGATCGAAGGAATATTGATCATTCACTAGATTTCTAAAATAAAATACTTAATCAACTTAAAACAGATATAAAACAACTCTCAAACATCTAAATATTTACGCTATTCCACAATATCACCTTGTTAATAAAGAGTTACCACAGAACAACCTTACGTAGAAAATCAGGCATTTCTAATGTTTAGCCGTTTAGATTAAAAAATATAATTTTATTATATTCAAATTTTATTAAATATTTTTTGCTAATAATTAAAATTAATAATAAAAAAATGTTTACCAATGTAATCATATCACAAATTAAAAATGCTCCTAATGTTGCTTCTTCATGATTATCTTGAATATCAATATTTATTACATGAACTGGTTTGTTATTGTTACCATCCCTATTCTCCATGTATTCAATTACCTTTAAAAGAGTTTTGTTTATAAATTACAGTAGATCAATTATTAGGCTAATTACAATTGGTACAATTATGCATAAAAAACAAAATGTTTTGAGTGCATCTTACCTGATCGTACACTCTTTCCTCAGCAGTTACAATTATATCAAAAAAATCTGGACAGTTTTGAAATCTTTCAGGACATCTTTTTATTCTTCTATTACGATCGATCATGTGAAGTAAACCGTTTTGTGTATAGCTATTTTATTATTTGTATTTAATTAAGGAAAAATGATTTCGTAGTTATAACTTCGATATTTAAAATGTACCGTTAAATTTTTTCAATTTAAAAATGAGCTTTTTAAGAATAATTCAAAATCTGTGCACTGTAAGGTACAAAAAAAAATGCAATGTTTCCTAAGCTTAGTGCTCTGTCAAATGACACCCCATTCATTTGGGTCAAAAAACTTTTGTCACCCTTCCCTTCACAAGCATTTCCTCAAAACACAGAAATATTCGATTATTCGCTATATAAGCAAGAAATTAAGATCGGAAGGAGAGAGGGACATACTTAAAATTGTACTTTTTCGACAGTAATTCATAAACTGCAATAAAGAATTGCAAGCAAAATTGCAATCTTACTTAAATTAAGTGCAAAAGAAATCCCACTTGACTGGGTTTTAAATGGTGTTTTCATAATTTATTTTTGAACACGCCATCTTGTGTGCATCTCTAATTTAGGATTCATAGGGTTTACAGTTCACGAGATACGAGAAACACGTTTTAAGACGGGCATTCACATACAACAGAAACACAATTCCATACAAATGTTACAGAAACAGAATCTTTACATGTGGGTGGTTTCAAGCCTTTACTCTCACCAATAGTGTACCTATTGAAAAACGGATCCGTTGGGAAACGAAAATCGTATAGAAAAACTTCAAAATCAAAAACCGCAAAACCATGAAAAAAGAATTTAGTGCACATGTAAAATAGATATTAACTTAATAATCGTCCCTTGATAAGAATACTATATAAGTGCTTACCATGTTACTTATGAAAGTGAAATGTTTGATAAGACTATCTACATGTTAAACTCTGACATTTTATTACCATCAAAATAAAACTGCATGTGAAATAGTAATATACTACAAATAACATTTCAAAATTAAAACTAGAACTACAAATCACTTGTATATTCTTTCTACACTTGATGCAGTATTTTGACCAATTTTTAAGAAAACGAATGTCATTGAATTTATTAGTGTATTCTTTTCGGCTGTAACGAACAAGTTCCAACACCGAATTATCGAATTTCGTATTCTTTTGGAATGAATTTCAATACAAAAAAAATAATTCGGTGTTGGAACTGTACTGATATTTGTTCAGTACAGCCGAAAAGAATACACTATATAACTACAAATGTCGTAAATATTAAATACGAGCGAGTTTAATCCTTGAATATTCCCCACTGCAACTCTGGTGAATATTTTGAAACATTCGCTATGGTAAATTTAATGTTAAAGGTTTGGGTCTTTACTACAATTTAGTATAGGTGCCATCTTCATAAATCAACTATCTGGAAATTTTACAAAATAAATTGAAATTTTAAACTCAAAAGGTTACTATAATTTATCCTTATTTGATAAATCATTATATATTTCATCATATGAAATTCCAAATTCATAGATGTTTGGTTTATCAATTGCTGTTCCAGGCAATTTAACTTTATCACCGGTACCAAATGATTTGACTTTAAAATTTTTTTTGGCTAGAAATGCGTGTGCTTCCATTGATCTGTTCATATTTGATGAACAAATTACCGCTATTGATAAGTCACACAGAACAGACATTTTTTAACCTAAAATATAAAGTTTGACTTATGTAAATTTATTTCACATTCAGAAGTTTTATTAAGACTGTTACTTTATTTAGAATTTGTTCAACTATTTTCTTAAATTTTCTAGATTGGATATTTTTCAATGTATATTGTCGAATTAGCTTGCACAATTGTATAATCTATATTTATATATCTAATTGTTCTGCAGATAAATAATCGTCAAAAATTAATAAACTAGATAGAAATTGACATCGACTAGTGAATAAATTTCTATTAAATAAAAACTGACAGCAGACAGATGTTTAACAAAATTGCCATATTGAACGATACTAGTCGAATTGAAAAATATTTTATAACTTATGAATAGACCTTTTTTCCCGAAAAAAACTTGACGTTTGTCTGTTTGTAATCAGCTAATTTGAGTTTCGAAAATTCAAAATAATTGTTATTTCTTGCAAATCAAGATAGTCTGGTTGCGTTTAAGTTGCTTTTTACTATAGTTAAATTAATATTACTATTCCAATAAATTTTAATACATAATAACTGATATCTAATTATCATTGCTGTATGTAATGTGTTAATTACATACAGCAATATAACGATTTGAGGTTAAAGCAAAAAGCTCTATATAGACCTTAAATTTATTTTCAAATTTCAAATTGTAAAAAAGCCGTTTTCTATGAAGAATTAAAAATCATTACCTTAAGCTGGGTTGTAGCATGCGAAGTGTTATTACCCAATCAAAAATAAGAATTTTGTGAATTAAAATTCTCTTCTCTGATTGGTTAATAAAAAATTTCACAGTCTACAGTTCGCATGTTAAATCCCAGCTTTATAGTTATGACTACCTAGTAATAATATAAAATTCATAAAAAAAAATTAAGCGCAACAAATATCATGAGAATTGTTGAAAATTAGTTTCCTGATTAGTTTTAGAGTTCATCAGCGCTATAGGCAATATTATTTCAGTTGTTACAAATTTAAAGAATTCAAAATTATTTTACTTTGATATTGATTTCCCTTTTCTCGTAGCTAAGATTTTATCGAACTCAAATACGTATATTCGTATCGAGAATGAAATCTCAGGCTATATTTTAGGAATCAGAAACATTTAAGAAGATAACGTATAAAACAAAAAATATATACTTAATAAATACAGATAGGATTATTTATGATCCCTCATCGCGGCTCCTTGCCGAGGGTCTACTTTCTGAATTTTTTTCCCACACTTGAACGTGAATAAAACGTTGATTGAACGTGAATAGTGAAAAGTTCGTAATGTGTTAAGTTGTATTAACTAGAAATATTTTGTATTATTGTCACGTCGTTTTACTGGAAGTTTCCTAATCCACCGTTGCAAATTCTAGAGCAGTGTAAAGAATATCCTATTCAATAATTGTTATTACTGTACTGTTTTCCTGTTGTTGCGAAACAATACAACCTATACAGGTGTCCCAGACTTAATAAATTCTGAGGTTATTACCTACAATGTCGTGCTTCAATCAGTAAGAGGTTAAGGAAATTCGTTTAGAAATTTAGAGATAGATCAGGAGAATGGAAAAAGAGTAATAATATCAACACAATTTTAAATTTTCTGTCTAAACGATACATTTCAGTATACATAGATGGCTTTTCCTCTTAGTCTAAATTAATTAACGCTGGTGTACCCCAAGGCTCAGTTTTATCCCCGAATCTATTTCTAATTTATATCAACAAACTGTTCCGGAGAGACGCTGCCATAAATGTAAACGAGGACCTAGAAATTGGGGTGATAAAAATTTGGTCAATTTTAATTCCACCAAAACACCGCTATTAAAATTTAAATGTTTCCAGATCATAGACCGCGTTCCCCGACGATATTTCAATTAGTATGTGTGACGAACAAATAGATAAACGCAAAAGCATTCGTTTATTGGGAGTCACAATTTTCAAAGACTAACTCGCCCTCCTCAATAGATGTAAAAAATATTTTATTCGCGTATCAATTACTTCACATTTATAAGTCCTATATTCGTCCATGCATGGAGCTTTTTTGTCAAGTTTGGGGCGCTACATCGTTTCCATCTTGCATCTTTTGGATTCTGTACAAAAGCATGCTATACGAATTGATGGTGATCGAAATATAGCATCAAATCTTGATTCCCTACAACATCGTCGCACAGTTGCTGATCTCGTTGTTTTTTATAAATATCGTCACTTGCAGTGCTCGGACGAAATCAGATCCATCATGCCTCAAACATATTCTTTTCCCCGTTTTACTCGTGAATCGGTTGGTGCAAACAGTCAAACTATTGAGATCACTCACTGTCGTAGTGATAAAATGCAAAGGGACTTCTTTGTCCGTACATCGTACAAATGGAATGCTTTACCCGAATCAATAGTCATTGAAGGCCACAAAGATTTAAAAAAAGCGTCCACCTTAGAACGCATGGTGTTGTGGGACCTGAGTCTTAAAAGGTATCTATGTAGGTATGTATGTGTTGTTGTGATACGTATGTATTGTAATTCTTATTACACAACACTTTGTTTTTGAAAAAAAAAATTAATAATGAAACTAAAAAATATTAATTTTTATACAATAAAAAACTCAATTAATTTTTATACATAAAATATATGCATAATCTTTTTATTTATGAATTTCTTATTTATTTTTTCATATTTTTTATCAAATCACAATCGTACCTTTGTAACATTCAATTTGTGGCATTGTTACATTCAATAATTCCAGATTCTCTTGTTTTAAAAATTTACATTGGTTTGTTTTTAATTATGTAATAATTTTTTTTAATTCCTGTACCAAAATTTTTGTCTATCATTAAATTTGTTTAATTAAAATAGAAATCTTAATTTTACTAGTTTATTATTATTATTTAATTAAATAGATTTTGACTGGCCATTGATTTATCTATAATTTAAAAATATTTCATTTGTCTTTTGTATGTTATTACTATCTATTAATCAATTCCCATATTTCTTTAACGTTAAAAAATTGTTGGGAAATGTTGTAAGACGGAATTAGTCCTCATGAAGTTCTTTATTTCAACCACGCAAACTAAAGTTTTTATTATATAAATTATATGGTTCAAAAGACTTTGTTAATTTCTACAACTCAACGGTTAATCTTTTAATCCCATAATGTAATTTTGGCATATATCATATATTATTGTATGATCGAATGTATTATTTAGTTACCTATTTAAACACAAAATATTTTGGTCAAATTATGAATAAAAAACAATGCATATTTGACGAAAGTTTTAACATGCAAATTCAATGTTTGTGAACGCCAATCGTAACGACGTGCACCATCATCTCGCATGATAAACCGCACATTCTTTTTCTTACAGAAACATAAGCTTTCTTAAACCTTTCCCTCTGAAGTAACACTAAATCTGAAACGTAGATTTGAATCAGCTTTTAATCTTAATTAAGGTGTATGTGCATACATTCCTGAGAGTGTTGCATATAAATAATTTCGGAATTTTGAGCTACATGGTGATGGAAACAAGTAAACAACACAGTAGTATTGAAGGTTTGTTTACTTGAAAATTTCTTTTTTACAATAGATTTATACCGCTCTGCAAACAAACAAAATCCCAATTTAAATTTCTTAATCTCCTGACTAATGTTGTGGAAGAAACTCAACCCTTCCTAATTGTGAGATTATCGTTACCGATGGACTTCAACATCCACAACAAATTGTTGTTATAATTTTCTACGACTACTAACGAAGACAACAATGGAAGAATGGCAAAAATATTTGGCGCATCACAAGGCCTGTCTGAAAAAATCAAACACCCAACTTTCAGTCCTCGTAATGGCGGTTTTCTTCTAGAACTCTACCTCACATCTATGCCAGATATTACGAGTGTCGAAAAGGGTAGTATTGGAAATTCTGACCATAAACATCAGTTATCATCAGTTATGATTTACTAAAAACTAGAGTTTCCAAATTCCGTAAACTATTTCACTTCTCAACAATGGGCACCAATGGTCTCCGAAGTTTTTTTCAAGGTTTCACTTTCAATCGTCATTGTTTTTATACTGATGATATAGATGTTTCTGCTCAAAACTTTACTGAAACCATTCAATTCGATATAAATAAATAGAGGGAAAGAGGGATAACTTTCGATTATGTCAATTTCTGATAAAAGTTTTTACGTTATTAATTCTTTAAATTCTGGTACTAAATCTTCTATCCGTCTGTCATTGACGGTGATTTAATCGTCACTAACCTTGCAGGGGAAGCTACTTTGTTCTATGAACGTTTTGCCTCAAATTCGACAGTTTTGAAAACTCCTAATTGAATACTTCAAATCCAGTCTACAAGAGTTAATATGAAGAAACTTCATTTCAAACCCTAAATTGTTGCAAAACATTTAAAACGATTAAACGATAACAAATCCTCCAAGACAACCATTTAATATCTGATAGCCAAAACGGTTTTCGAAACAAATGATGAACAACCGACAGTAATAGATGAATTGTAATTATAGAATTATGGTAATTAATTAATAGTTTCAATATCTGTCTTTTTAACGTTGCAATTTTAAAAGTTTACTAATGTCTTTGTTTCTTTTTTAAAGTTAATAAATATATAATTATAATAATAAATGCAATTAATAATTATAATAATTTAATTATTATGTTATCACAAGTATAAATATTTTTAATATTAATGTAGGAGAAGTAATAATAGATTTTAAATTTTTTTTATAAATAATTAAAATATTGTTTTTGATTTAGTTTTCGTCAAATAAATTGTATTTGAATTAAATATTATCGTAGGAGACATTATTTGTGATTTTCTTAAAACTAATTTGTCTCAAAATTCACAGATAAACATTAAACAGTTATAGCAAACGAAATGTGGTGAAAACTTTAATAAATTTCACTGATAAATTAAAATAAAATCGTCAATTTCTTGTTAACTAATAGTTTTTATTTACTATATACGTATTTCGAAAGCTATGCTTTCATCGACAGTAGTATATATCAAAACTTTGAAATTTATTATAATACTTGTTAAGCTTGAACAAACAAAATTATTAAAATGTGTGAAAACTTTACTTCTTAAAAACCTGAAGTTATCTATATGGAAGTTGTTTTCAGGAAAAATTTTAATTTTAAATAGCGCACTATTACTTTGGTTCACAAAATAGAAAATATAAACAAGACTTTAAGCTGCTGCAATTAAATTGCTGTTATAAAATACCACTATCTTCCACCTTCGCACGAACTTCAAAACTCCGATTTAATTATGGAATATGAATAAAAAAAAACCTTTCATATGTGACAGCTTAATTGCTCAGGTCAAATATTATTAACAAATAAAACATAAATTAACGTCTCTGAATATCAAAAGATACCAATTACAATATAAAATGAGGATAGTGCTTATGTTTTTCTCGAACAGATATAGTCGAACAGATATAGTCGAATAGATATAGAACAGGTTTTACCTTTTGTTACAGATTACACATGCGATATCTTAATCCAGCTTGTAAACTGTTTAGATTTGCAATCTGAATTTTTTAAGAGATCAGGTTTCGTATCATAGAAAACATGCTTTTCCGACTTTAAATTATAATCGATTTTAAAAATGAATTTGGAACCAGATCTACATAAAAACACATAGCCAACCATGAACATAATTAGTGCTCTACAGTATGTGAAATATATGGATGTTGTTAGTGGTGGCAGAAGTTGTTTTGTCATTTTTTTCTCGAACCCATTTCTCATTTGTAATAGTATCATAATATTGCGAAAGTGGATAGAAACCTTGAAATCTCGTTAATACGCAGAAGTTTTTACAAACCTAAACCACATTATTTAACGATTGGACGCCATAAAGTTTATAACATTTACTTAACAACTGAAAAATGAAACCGAAATATATTTAATATTCTTTTTAATAAACTTAATAAATTTTGAATTTATTAAAAATTATAAACTTTTAGAATTTAATTATTTTAATTGATATTTAATAGTTCAAACTACTTTTTTCGTTTAGAAAACTGAGCTTTGTTTAAATATTTACTTAATTCATTTTTTTTTATTTAGAATATGCATTTTGGTTTGTTTTATTATCGTCATTGCACCGTCAAATTTTGTTTGTCACTATTTCGTTTATTTAATTTTATAATTTTAAAGTTATTGTTTTTATAGTTATGTAATATTTACAAATAATATTAAAAGTAAAATTATTTAACTTTAGTTTTATCAATGTTATAGTTTAATCTTAAAAACAGTTAATTAATTATTGAATATGATACAAATAAAATAATGTTAGTTTTTAAATTATAAAATCAAATAACTAATATATTATCATCATCCACGCTCATGGACAACTTCCATTTTATCACCGTCAGAGTCAGGCAGATTTGTAAAATGTGTTCGATCGCTACGTAATGTGTTACGTTCATTTGAACCTGTTCGTGTTGATTGTTCGGAAGGTGGTCCAGTACCTGGTTGTATTCGTTTTTGAAGTGCTGAAACGTAGTTCTGTGAAAGAGAGTTTTTAAGCTTTTTATGAGCTTTTAAATCTAATAAATAGTTTAACTTAATACATTTTGAAGAAGAGAGCAGATAATAGTCCCACCTATCAAAATGGTCAAATTACCGTTCATTGGCAACAAAAACTTGTGCAGTTGAGCTAAGCGATACGCTTCAATGCTAAATACTTAAAAAACACTTACCTGAGAAATAATATCCCCATGTGCAGTACGAACTTGATATAAATAACGATATTTTCTTTGCCTTGCTTCTTCGCGAGTTTCCCGTGGTCGTGAATTAGATCGCCCCCTATGATTATCGCCTCGTCTTCTTCTTCGTTGTGGACGTTGGTGATTTATTCGCCAAGCTGTAATAAAACATTGTACTAAGATTCCTATCATAGAAGCTACAGGCCATGAACATAATAGTAAGCCACCCCAACATGGTGGTGGAGACGGATTAGGTTTCATATTTAAAAACTGAAATTGAAAAAAGGCCAAAAAATCCATAATCAAAATTTCAGATAAACGGAATATCCTTACCCAATTAACTGTATCTAAACCATGCATAAAAAAATCAATGGAACATATTATCATTGCTGAACCAACAATACTCGAAGCGATAATTGTAATTAATTTGGCACAACATAACGTCATTACAGCACATATTATTGCTCCACCACCTACAGCTACAATCACCTCCCGCTCACCAAATTCATACAATGGCATCGTTGCAATACAAATCGCCATTGTTGAGCCAGCTATTAATGCACCGGCAAAAGCTGATACTAATGCTGATGCTATTGGATGAGCGGATCCTAATATTGCACCAAATAATCCTGATATCACAGCAAGAGCTGAAGCAAAAAAAATTAAAATTTAATTATAATATTATTTCGACTCCGTAAACTATTTTGTTTTATTCACCCGAATCAGCTGGGCTTCCTAATAAAGTTATTTTTTGCCTTTGTAGCCATAATATACAACTTACACCGGCAGCTAATCCACTTAAAAAGCCGATTGCCCTTAAACATCGATAGCCTAAAAAAATCAGAAACATTGAATGTAAAACACAAAATTTTTTATAATTTAAATAAGGTTTGATTGGTAATCTACCTAGCTGCAATAACTTTCGCCTTAAAATTTTCTAGCGACCAAAAAGTCCTGGTCGGTGAGTTTCAACACTTTATTTCTGTAAAACGAGCTCCTTTAAACGATACCATCATCGTTCATAAATATATGAACGAACAATAAAAGATAATTGAAAATTGATTGACATTGTGATGTTAAGTGTATTGTCTTTAAAAAAAATAGATAATCTCTAAATGCTTGTAGTTTTTTGAATACCAATATTATTTTTTTTAACAGCATAGTGAACCACTAAAGTTATCTTATATGTAATTTAAAGTTCTTTGACTATTCTTATTTTCCTTTGTAAAAATTAATTTTAGATAGATAGAGAGGTGGCACAAGTCAACAAGTATTTGTTATGCTATGAGTTTGAGGGAAGTTTTAAACTTTTAAACTAGTTTTATATAGATATGTAATTTTAAAAGTATATGAAACTTTTTGATTGATATCGAACGATTCACTGGCTTTCCTTTGAATTAAATTGGTGTCATATCATGCAGGCGGTAAAGTCTTTTATCCGATTCTTTATTCTGTCATCTGATATAGTTTCTCAACTTTATAAATTTTTCCTCATAATTCATATATTAAAAGGTTTTTATGAACATGGGAAATAGTTTCAGATTTGACTAACTAGCTGTATATATATATATATATAACTTTGTAGATACAGTTTGTATTTCAGTTAACTAATTTATTTATTTACAACGTCGAATCAATGAAGATAGAAAGAAAATTGGTGAAAAAAAGAAAATGGTGTTAAAATTAGTGTAAGCATGGTCAATGATCAACCCCTAATTTTAGAAAATTAGCCTAGAAGAATTTCATTTGAGTACAGATTCCTTAGGGTGAAAATACTTTTGGTTTATAGAAAATCAGGGAGAAATGGATCACATAAAATTAAAAGCAATAAAATCTTTAGTTTTCTGAAGGATTTTAAGCATTGAGGATCGAAAAATGAAAGAAACTCGAAAAAAATAGCAGACAGGAGTCTAAAACACGAATTGAAAACGTAATTAGCGTTTACTAACTCGTTGTCTACTAGAGACTAATATGCTTAGTTTAAATTTATGGTAGCTTAAGCCAACCCTAAGAAACAAGGAAATAACATTGTGTATAGACATAGTGCATAGGCATACTATATTGTATAACTTTAAAATTGTCTTTTTTTATAATTATTTGAAATCTCACAATTATGTAGGTATAATTACAATAATTATAACTGTATTGGATTACAAAATATATAAACTTAGCAATCTGGTACTTTTGTTTGAAGTGCAGCTAGTAAGTTTTTGTCAATTGGAAAAAATTCTTTTCCTTAATTCGAAATATCTGTATATAATAGGTTCTATATGATGCAAATACCAACCATAAACTATTAAAATAAACAGCGTTAAATATATCCAAATATTTGCCTATAATGAACATACCCTTATAATGATAATTAAAAAGTTTGTATAGATGTTTCTAAAGCGATTGTGGTTCAAGATAAAATAACAAATTGAATTGATATATCATATAGTTAGTGACTGTGTAATAAAAATTAATGAAGCCGCAAAGAATCTTAATACGATGTATAAGGAAATGATGTCAAGAGTTACAACGATATAGCATCGCACTTAAAACTTATTCTGCTATTATCAATGACCTGTTGATAGCAATTGTCCTGGAGTAAGCTTAAGATCGTATATTCAGCATTTGAGCGGTTGCAGCCCTGGAGTGTTTTCACGGGAAATAATATAATAACGATATAACGAAAAATCCCGGAAACCATGGATCAGTGATGATACTTGGAAAAAAATTTAAGAGCGTCGTACGTTCAAGGTGCAACTTTGTCAACACAACACAGCAAAATCCCAAGAAAATATGACAGTACAGCGTAACAAGCGATGAAATGATCGCAGAAGATACACAGAAAAGATTCTGAAACAGCAGTAGCTAATAAAAATATGTGCACAGTATGAAGCAATAAAGAACAGTAATAAAGGATGAATCTGGTCAAACCCTCACAACAAATGAACAACAGCTTAATAGATGGAAAGAATGCTTTGAAAACAACTATACCAATAACATGAAGTAATTTGCAGTCTCCGGATGGCAACTAAAACGAAACTATTAACAGCCATCCATCAAGTTAGAGATGCCATAAACTCATAAGAATAACAAAGCTGCTGGTACCGATAACCAATCAGCAAAATTACTCAAAGCAGATGGAGCTACAAAAAGCAGAAACTCTAACACCACTATTAGCTGATGTATGGAACAACGGTAAAATACCAACCAAATAGAAAGAGGGTTTAACCATAACAATTCCAAAGAAAAGTGATCTAAGAGAATGCAAAAGGTATATCTCTGCTTTACACCACAATGAAAATACTCATCATTTTCGAAAGAATATCTCCATCAACATGAAACTATGAATTGTTTCATTGACATGAAACTATGAATTGAACAACCCGGTCGTAGACCAGGTAGAAGCAGTACCAATTATATCAACACAATCCGTATCATCATAGAGGAATCAAATGCTTGGAATTCACCACTGTATCTCCTCTTTGCGTGGACTTTGAACGCGCCTTCAACTCAATCAACGGAAGTGCGATATGGAAGGCACTTTGTAAAATAGGCATTCCAAAGAAAATATTTGATCTAATCAAGAACGTGTATCAGGATGCTGGAAACAGAACACGATACCATGGACAGCAAAGTGATAAATACTACAACCACCGAGGAGTGAGACAAGGCTGTTTACTATTCCTGCTACTATTCCTAATAGTACTAGATAGTATCATGCGAAAGCTTCATGATGCAAGTCCAAATGGAATCCAATGGGACACAACAATCCGGCTCAATGATTTAGACGTACGTCTGCGTACGACTTCTGCCTGCTTACACACACATACAGATATGCAGCAGCAAATACAGAACCTATCAACCCTTGCGCATGAGGTTGCTCTTAACATCAACATTAGGAAAACAAAGGCTATCAGATTGGACATCAAAGTGAGTACACCAATTACCATCAATAATACAAAGTGGATGAAGTTGATAAATTTGTGTACCTTGGTTGTACTGTAGTAAAAACAGACAGGACCAAAAAATATATCAGTTAGCGCATTAACAAAGCTAGAAATACATTCAATATGCTTCACAAGATCGGCAATGCATCATTCCTGTGAAAAACAAAGCTACGAATGTTCAAAGCATGTGTCAAGTCAGTACTACTGTATGAATGTGAAACATGGAAACATACAAGAACGATTACAAACCAACCACAGGTGTTTGTGAACAAATGCCTGAGACCACTGATCAAATGCTTCTGGCCAAACACCATCAGTAATCAGGAACTTCTACGGCAGACAGTGCGTTAGACATTGAGACCGAAAAAACAAAGAAAATGGAGATGGATAGGACATACACTGAGAAATTTAGTTGAAGATATAACAAGGATATCCCAAGAGTGGACCACAAGGTAAAAGGAAAGGAAAAGGAAGACCACCAATGACGTGGAGGAAAACGGCGCTAGCTGAAGCAACACAAATTGGCAAGGCATGGGGAGAACAAACATTGATTGCGACCAACAGAGTTAAATGATCCAGTCTAGTAGACGCACTATGCTCCTAAATTGGAGATTATGGAAAAAATAAATAAATAAAAGAAATTTAACACAAGTGAACCAATTTTGTTTGCATCAATTATACCTATTTTATCAGAAGATATTTTAAACTTTTGTTTTGTTTGTTTTATAATCTTCACAAATTTGTTTTATACTTAACAGATTTTCAAGTAAAAGAAAAAAAACAATTTCAGACGAGCTGACGACCAACAAATTAAAAGAATTTTTCCAATTTTACACCAATCTGAAATCTGAAAATATTTTATCGATTTGTTAAATTAATTGTTTTTGTTGTGTTGGGAGTTTAAATTTTCGTTTTTAAATTATTTAGATCTAGAACAAACGATTATTATAAATTATTGTGTGGTTGGTGGTGAAGATAAGTTTTAGAGTATTAAAATTTGCAAAAAAAAAAAATATTTAAAAATTGTCCTGAATTTTTTAGGGATGAACTACTTAAGGATTTGATGTGTGGAATAAATAAAATAATTGATCAAAGATTGTGCTTTATACATTTCGCTTAACAGATATTTCTAAAAATAAATTTTATAAAACTTGTGTATGTGATTAATGCTTGTTTTACAGTGTTTATTCTTTTATAGTTATATGCAAGATATTTAATTAAGACATTTTTTAAAAAATCTTGAAAGAACACCAAGCAGCTTCGCTACTATCGCTAATATCGATATCGCTAACCGCTAAGATTATATCTTAGGAGCGCAAGTTGACGAACTTTAATTGGTTAACGGCCTCGATCCTTGACCCTCCCAATCTACTAAAAAAAAACCCTTGAATGTGTTCGTTATAATTTCAATTGGCAGTTATTGAACTATTATCGCTCATTGAAATATTTAATTTGTGTTATAGGAATTACAACATGTTTCATACCAAACATTGGTACCTTTTAAGACCTAAGTGACAATACATGCATTCTAAGGTGTTGATGCACCTTTTCTTTAAACCGTTGAGGATTACGGCACTCCAGAATTCAGCGAAGTATTCCATTTGTACGCTGTACGGAAAAATAAGTTCTTCTGCATTATGTCACTACACATATGAGCAATCTTCGACACTTTGCCTGTTTGCCCAAACCGATTGACGAGTAAAACGGGTACAAGTATATAATTGACGCATGATGGATCTGACTTCATCCGAGCACAGTAGGTGAAGATATTTATAAAAAACAACGAGATCAGCAACAGAGTGACGATGTTGTTGGGAATCATTCAAGATTTGATGTTAAATTTCGATCACCCACAATTCGTACAGCACGCTATTGAGCATAGTCCAAATGTGCCATGACGAAAACGGACGCAGCACCCCAAACTTGACAAAATTACTCCATACAAGAACGAATATAAAACTTATATACTTATGTGGGATAAGTGACGTGGAGTGAAACACTTTTTTAGATCTATTGAGGAGGCCGATCAAAATGAATAAATCTTATATATATATATATATATATATATATATATATATATATATATATATATATATATATATATATATATATATATATATATATATATATATATATATATATATATATATATATATATATATATATATATATATATATATATATATATGTATATATATAGATATATATATATATAGTTATAATCCCATAGTATCATCAAGTCATATAACAAAACTGCTTTCTCACGAAAAGTGCTATCAATGCAAAATAGCATAACTAGAAATATGATGGAATGTTATCAACCAGACATAACATGTAACAACATGATAGAAGAATCAAATATCATAAAACATATTATAATAGAATATGCTGAGTGGTTGTTTTGTACCTTTAGATTTATAAAATTTAGTTTTTATAGTTAGTCTAATTTTTAAACTCTGTAATGTAACATGTATTAAATAAATTGTATTAAATAAATCATTTTTTTTAGAATTTATTTATTCATCAAACATAACTGGCGCAGCCGTGCGGTCTTGTGAGTGTTATAGTAAACTGTAGTGTAATAATTTGGTGAATAAAAACCAATAAATAAGTGAACCCGTCGCGGTAAAATTAAGTGGAATTTTTTTTTATCAGACATCTCTAGCTGAAGTTCCTATAAGACGCGAAGAGGATTTGAGGTTCCACCACAATATATATCAACTTCACTTGGAACCAGCTCAACACGACGAAAGATACGATTCAAAGGTAACGCACTACAAGATAGACGTTTACATTGAATACGTATTACCAGGTAACCTATTTTATTTTATTTTTATATTGTGATTATTGTGATTATATTTAGTGAAAATTTTGTGTTTGTGAACGTATTTTATATATAAAGTTTTCAAAAATAACGTTAGTCATCCACGACAGTTAATTTCAAAATTTTCATGGAAGCGTGTACTACAAGATAGGCACACATCCAAAATATTTTCAAAAATAACTCTAAAATCATATAAAATAGTGTTACTAAATTGACAAACGCGCGCACTACCAGATAGACGCCAACCTGAAACACTGTCCACTACAAGATAGAGACAGTTCAAATTAATACTATTATATCCTTTTATGAGAAAAAAATTGGCAGATATATTCGATCTGAATAGAAATATAGCCAACTCAGAAATGGACCCAGTTTTAGAGCGACTAGAGGCAATTGGAGCACAGTTGCAACATTTAAATAACAAACAAGGTGAGCATGATCAATTGTTGACATATCTCAACCAAAAATTAGAGCAACCCCAACCACAAATTCAGGAACAAATTCCTGTGGTTACAAATAGGGCAAATGCTCTAGATTTATTTAGGATCCCTGATCCAATAAAATCAATACCCACGTACGATGGGAATAGAAAACAACTTTCGGCTTGGATAAAGACAGTTGAAGACACACTGAGTGTATTCGAACCATTAGTGTCAGAACAACAATATAGTCTTTATTTACAAACTATTAACAACAAAATAGAGGGGAAAGCCAAAGATATACTATGTCTGGCTGGTAATCCCAAAACATTTAATGAAACAAAAGAAATCTTGCAGGAATCTTTAGGAGACCGGCAAGAACTATCGTTTTATAAGTCACAACTTTGGGCGACTAAACAAAACGAAACAATGAGTATCCACGGATACTACAATAAAATAAAAGAAATAGTTCAAAATATTAAATCATTATCCAAACAAAATATTTTGTACAATAATGCGTGGCATGCTATCAATGCATTTATCGATGAAGATGCATTAGCTGCATTTCTATCAGGACTACGCAAACCCTATTTTGGATATGCGCAAGCTGCAAGACCAAAAGGTATTGAAGAGGCATATGCATTTCTTTGCAAATTTAATTGCAATGAACAAATTTCAAGTAATTCAAGAAAAACCAACACACAAGTATTTCAGAATACACCACAAAAACAAAATCACGGTTTTATTAGTCAAAACAAAACTAACGTGTTTCAACCAAAACACAATCAAAATTTTTCAAATTATGAGAAAAAACCGACTTATTCGGTAAGAGAAAGACCAACACCAATGGAAGTGGATCTTTCTATGCGTTCAAGAAATACATTTAATAAAAAAATAATAAATAATCACGAAACTACAGAGGATACTCAAGAAGATTCATCCCAAAGTTCAGAAATCGAATATTTAGTTGAAGATAAAGAAGATGAACATAATGGAAATTTTTACGTAAACGCGAATTCAGATACGGAAGACTAAATTTTCTCCCATATTTGAAGTGCTACAATGAACGATTGGGCCGCGTTGTAACACTTTTAATCGATACTGGTGCCAATAAAAATATAATCAAACCAGGATTAATTCCTTATAGTTCATTAGAAAATTCAAAAACATCTTCAAGTAATATTATAATAAAGAATATTTTAGGTACACATAATTGCGATAAAAATTTTAAAATTAATCTCCTAGGTAATAATTTACCAGCACAAATTTATTTTGAACTTGAATTCCATAAATTTTTTGATGGAATATTAGGCTCAGAAACAATGGCTAAAATGAATGCCAAAATTGATTATAAGACAAACTCAATTTTATTAAACAATTCTAATTACAAATTTGATCGGTATTACCCTGAGGAAAATTTTTATAATCATATAATTACGATACAAACCACAAACAATGGCGACTGGTTTGTACCAAAATTTCAAAAATTAAATAGCGATATAATAATCAAACCCGGTTTATACAAAGCGGAAAATTTTTATACAACAATGACGGTGTTGACAAATTGTCCAAACCCACCGGAAACATTACCAAAACTGAAATTAGATGTTAACAATTTCGAAACATTCGAACCAATTCCATGTAAAAATGAAATAATTGATAGAAACACTATCAAAAGCCTAATCCGAACAGAACATTTAAGTAAAAATGAAAAAGACATTTTACTCGATACAATTTTTAAAAACCAAGCAGTACTGTTAAAACAGAACGAGAATTTGTCATCAACAACAATAATTAAACATAAAATTATAACAAAAGACGACAATCCGGTTTATACGAAAACATATCGATACCCACATCATTTTAAACCTGATGTAGAGGAACAAATTCAGGAAATGCTAGACAGTGGCATTATCCGAAATTCTAAAAGTCCTTATTCGGCACCAATTTGGGTCGTTCAGAAAAAACAAGATGCTTCGGGCAAACGAGTTAGAGTTGTCATCGACTACCGTAAACTAAATGAAAAGACAGTAGATGATAAATTTCCAATCCCACAAATAGAAGAAATTCTAGACAGTCTCGGAAAATCTGTATATTTTTCAACCTTAGATCTAAAATCAGGTTTTCATCAGATTCCTTTAGACCCAAAATCTCAAGAAAAAACAGCTTTTTCAACAGACAAGGGACATTTTGAGTTCAACAGAATGCCTTTTGGCTTAAAGAACGGTCCGGCAACTTTTCAGCGAGCGATGAATAATGTATTGCAAAACCTAATAGGAAATATATGCCATGTATATCTTGATGATATTATTATTGTTGGATATAGCTTAGATAACCATATACAAAACCTTAACACTGTTCTCGAAAGATTATCGCGTTTCAATCTTAAAATTCAATTGGATAAGTGTGAATTCCTAAAGAGAGAAACAGAGTTTCTTGGTCATATAATCACACAAGATGGAGTTAAACCTAACACCGATAAAATTCAGAAAATTCTGGAATGGCCACTACCAAAAACTGCTAAACAAATTAAACAGTTTTTAGGACTTTCAGGTTATTACAGAAGATTCATAAAAGATTACTCAAAAATTGCCAAACCCATGTCAAAGTTTTTAAAGAAAAATCAAGTTGTCAACACAAAAGACGTCGAATATATAAGAGCTTTCGAAAACTTAAAAAGAATTTTAGCTACAGATCAAATTTTAGCATATCCCGATTTTACTAAAGAATTTATTCTAACCACGGATGCATCAGATTTTGCGCTAGGTGCAGTCCTTTCTCAAATCCAGAACAATATAAAAAAACCTATTGCGTTCGCTTCAAGAACACTAAACGCTACAGAGATCAACTACGCAACCAACGAGAAAGAAGCTTTAGCTATAATATGGTCTGTCAAGAAATATCAACCATACCTGTACGGCAACAAATTTACGTTAGTAACAGACCATAAACCACTTACTTTCATTAAATCATCCGAAAAAAATTCAAAAATCTTAAGATGGAGACTTGAATTGGAGAACTACGATTATAACGTCGTCTACAAAGAAGGCAGAGCAAATGTAGTAGCAGATGCGTTAAGCAGAATGCCTACAGTAGATAACGAGGTGAATATAAATATAGGAACAGATAACACTCCACGTGAATCTGAAGCAGAAAACCTTCCCAATAGGGATAGTGACATAGACACTATTCATTCTGCGGATACATCCGATGATTATTTCATCCACTTCGCAGGTCGTCCTATAAATTATTATAGGAACCAATTATTTTTCAAAATTTCAAATCTAGACACAGTAATTTTGGAAGACATATTTCCAAACTATAAACGAGTAATTATTTCGAAAAAATCATTTCAAAAAGAAGATATTACAAATTTCATAAAAGAGTTTCATAACGGTAAGCAAACAGCAATCCTGGCACCTGAACAATTGTACCAGACAATCCAGGAAGTATTTCGAGAAAATTTCTCACAAAACGGCCATTTCGTTTTCGCTACAGAAAAGGTCGAAGATGTTTAAAATGAAGAGCGTCAAAATACAATCGTAGTTAAAGAGCACGAAAGAGCCCATCGAGGGGTGAATGAAGTAGTAAATCAGATCAAACGATCCTACTTTTTTCCTAAAATGAGTAGTGTGATCAAACGACATATCAATGCATGTAACATATGCAATGTTCATAAATACGACCGAAAACCGTATAATATAAAAATATCTCCGCGACCGAGCACTAAAAAACCATTAGAACGAGTGCACATAGATATTTTTAATATCAACAAAACAAATTTTTTGTCCGTTGTTGACTCATTTTCTAAACATTTACAAATGATTCCAATCGAAACTAAAAATCTATTGGATACAACTACAGCTCTAACGAGGTATTTCACTCAATTCGGAATTCCTAACGTTATTTTCTCAGATCATGAGACAACTTTCCAGTCACTACAATTCAAAGAATACTTAAGCAATCTTAATATCCGATTGGAGTACGCATCATCATCGGAATCAAATGGTCAAGTTGAGAAAACACATTCAACTATTATAGAAATTTTCAATACAAACCGTAATAAATCGCCAAACTCGAGTATTCAAACAGCGATAGAGTTATCAGTAGCTTTGTATAATAACTCGGTACACTCGTCAACCGGTTTCACACCGAACGAGATCATTTTTAATCAAAATAACTTAATAAACCCGGCAGAAATACAAGAACAAGCCAAACAAATTTTTAAAACGGTCAATACTAATTTAGAAAAAGTTATAAACAGAATAGAGAGACAAAATAACAATAAAGAAGATCCACCTAGATTACATGATGATCAATTGGTTTATCTTAAACCAAACATCAGAACAAAATCTCAGCCAAGAGGGCTGGAAACCAAAATTAAAAATGCAAACTACAAAACTTTTAAAACAATCAGGAATATAAAAAGAAACAAAAATAAAATTAAAAGATTAAAGAAATACTAATTTTGATTTTTACTTTTCATTTCAGAAATTTTTACTATGACAATATAATTTTTATTTGAATATCTTAATTAATTAATTATCCAAAACTGATTTTACAAATCTTACAAACCAATTTTACTATTCTTATCCATGTTAATAAAAACAAGAAAAATAAAAGCAAAATTCTAAATAAAAGAAATTCTCATTAGAAATTTTTATTGCATAAAAATTAATTAATATTAGAAATTTTAGAAAACAGTTTTATCAATCGATAATATTATCATCAATAATAAATAAAATTAAATCTAAAGTTAAAAAGAATATTGAATTGAAATATTGTATTGTAGTATTGTATACTGAAATTTTTACTTATTATTTTGAAACATGGTTACTTTTAAAAAGTTATTAATTTTGACTATATTTAATTGTATCAATACACAAAAATTGGAAATAAAAAATTTGCATGAAGATCCAATTCTGTTAGAAAAAATAAACGAATGTAAAATTCAAACAGGGATCATAAGGGTCATACACCCAATTAATATAACAAACCTAGAAACTACCATAGAATTAATTATGAAACATATAGTTGATAAGATAGATAAGAATGAACTTGATTTGTATACAATAGTTAAGGAAAAATGTAAAAGGTTACATAACAACTTACTACAAATAAAACCACCAAAACGTCTCCGACAACGAAGATAGGATGCATTGGGATCAGGATGGAAATGGTTAGCTGGAAGCCCAGATGCAGACGACTTAAGGTTAATCAACGCTACAATGAATGGTCTAATAAATGAAAACAACCAGCAATACCAAGTCAACGAGCAGATCAACAAAAGAATTCAGCTACTAACAAAAACAATAAATGCAGTCTTAACCAACACATCGATAACCAATAAAATAGTTCTGAGCGAGTTAGAAATTATGACAGCAATTATGCAAATTGAAACCATCGATGCAATTATTGAGGACATCCAAGATGCAATAGTAAGAACCAAAATAGCACTGCCAAGCAACAAAGTTCTTTCGTTAAAAGAAATCATTGTTCTAAAAAATCTTTTGACTGAACAAGGAGTAAATATAAGCTTTAAAATTTGTAACACCCAAAATTGCTATATGTGAGGAAACACTATTATACATATTAGAGGTACCAAAATTGGAAAATTTTACATCAACAACAATAAGACTTACTCCACTAGTTGTAAACAACAGCATTATCGAAAGTTACCCACAATACCTCATCAAAAACAGACAGAAACTATACACCACCATCAACTACAACAATTTTGTCCAAAAACATACAGATCTAAAAGAATTTAAGGATGAATGCATAAAACCACTAGTCTTTGGAAATCAAGGCAGCTGCAAAGTAACATGGGAGATCAACACAGCAATACAATGGATATCTGAGGGTAAAATACTAATAAATAATGGAAAGAACGTCGAAATAGTTACTAATTGTGGACCAGATGACAGAAATTTAACAGGAAATTTTTTAATAACAATCAATAATTGTACAGCCACGATAAACAACAAAGAATTTCAAGCTTATGAAATTCAAACCGAGAATGAGGAAATCCAGGGAGCACTTCACAGTATTCAAATAGTAAGGGAAATGAAAATTGTTCAGAACATAACAGCAATCGAACAGGATACCATTCAAAACAGGAAACTGCTACGACAAGTTTTTTTGAAGCAATATCATCACGAAAATTGGATATGGACACTTTCAGGAGGTTTATCATTATCATCCATATGTGTAATCGTTGTACTATCGTATATGTGCCTGTGTAAATGCTCGATAACAAAAACAGTGCAAAATCCAATTAACCTGGAAAATACCAAAGTAGCATACAATGACCTATTAAGGAAAGCCGGCATAGTAACAAAAGTCGAGGACGACTTTTCATCACCCCAGGGAGGAGTTATAATCCCATAGTATCATCAAGTCATATAACAAAACTGCTTTCTCACGAAAAGTGCTATCAATGCAAAATAGCATAACTAGAAATATGATGGAATGTTATCAACCAGACATAACATGTAACAACATGATAGAAGAATCAAATATCATAAAACATATTATAATAGAATATGCTGAGTGGTTGTTTTGTACCTTTAGATTTATAAAATTTAGTTTAGTTTTTATAGTTAGTCTAATTTTTAAACTCTGTAATGTAACATGTATTAAATAAATTGTATTAAATAAATCATTTTTTTTAGAATTTATTTATTCATGAAACATAACTATATATATATATATATATATATATATATATATATATATATATATATATATATATATATATATATATATATATATATATATATATATATATATATATATATATATATATATATATATATATATATATATATATATATATATATATATATATATATATATATATATATATATATATTATATATATATATATATATATATATATATATATATATATATATCTATATATATTTGAGTAATATTAATATTTAGCCACCGAAAGTAGTTAAATAATCACTTTTTAATATTATAACTAACAAATTCATGTCATTTTATATTAATTTCTTCCGTGTATCAAAGGAGTAGCCCACCACATATTTTATTGGAAAAAATTAAAGATTTAAGTTCCACCACCAGTTGTTTTGGGTTGCACTTGCGTATTACACGTAACTCAGACTGAAAGTTTCTAATTCAAGAAAAAATAAGGGAAAGAAATTCCATTAGGGTTTCGTATGGCAGATTGTAAGCTGACTCGAACATTAGTCGATTTGGGTCAAAAACTAAGCAAAATCAAACCACCAAAACAAACGCAAGAGTAAATTCAGATGAAAACTTTACTACATCAAGAAACGGTCGAATGTATAAATTATATAGCTCAAGACCCCATACCGGCTGTAACCTATACAGTCAACAGTGTAAACTGATGTACTAATAGTCCTGGTAAGGCTCAGAGATGCTGATGTGCAGATCAATTATATGCTTGTCATCTTAAAAAATAAGCATGAGTTCACAACATTTAATAGACAAGCAAAGAAGACATCAGAATTTAGTAACACAAGAACAGTGACATACAAGAACAGTGAGCAACGGTTTAATCATTTAAAAATAATAACCGAAAGCACGCAACAAAATATAGTTTTATTTTCTTATTTATTCATTGAATCATCACAAAACAAGCAATGGATATTTAAATAATGACGATAGTTACTTAAACATATTTAATTTATATGGAGAAAATGTACATATATATACATATGGGTTGTTTTATTTTTATCAACAATAGCCAGTCTACCATACACAACACATTAATGAGCAACAAAAATCAATACTTTAAATAAACACTAGTGAAAAAAATCCAAAACCCGCAAATTCATTTATAACAAAACAAAAAAAACACTTACCTAGTAACGTATAAACAATGCCAAAAACCGCAATTGTTGTCCATAGCAACGCTGGTATTGTTTCTGGTGGCGATGACGGGCATGATGGATTTTCCATTGCGCTCTGAAAATAAAAACAAACAGAAAATTGTTAGTCAATAAAAATAAAAACGATTTGTTTATGTTTTAGTTTTGATTAAACAATAGTATATTAAATTACAAGAGCTGTAAATAGCATTTTACATGCGAGGGAATACATTGCTCACCAGACGCGTAGCGGCGAGTGCAGTATTTTCATGAGCATCGAAAATGCATTGCAACTTATTTACATGCATTGCATATATGCATTGCATATATTTACTTGTAAAAATTAACTACTTTATTGCTAATTATAACAATTTATAAATTGTAGTAGGCGTTGCATTATCCTTTGGCAAAATAAATGCAAATATTTAAATATCATTTGAAGTTTAATTTACGATTTACAATTGATTTATGGCTCCGATATGTCGGCATTCCACTTTAATCATCCTATTCTTATTAAAAACTGTCAAAATTTCACTTTAAATTAAACATAAATTCTAGTTCATGAAAAGCAAATTTTAATATACGTATAAGACTTTTAATTCTCAAGCTGGGTTTTAATATACAAACTGTGAAATTTTTTATTAACCAATCAGAGAAGCGAAATTTATATTCACCACAAAATTCTTATTTTTGATTGGCTAATAACACCATGAACAGTCCACACTCCACATTTCGCATGTTAAAACCCACCTTCATTATGATTTTCCAATGTTGGAATGGATGATGTGATTTAATATTTATTGTTTGATCCGTTTGGGTTGGTTTTCGGAATAATTTGGATGTGCGTTTTGATTCTACATTTTTGATAGATGAATCCAAAAAATTTATTGTGTTATTTTCTTCATTTTCTAACTTGAACTTAATGGAATATTCTATGCTGTTTTTGTATTGTATATCATCAAATAGAATAATGAAATAATAATGGAATCAGTAAAGAATGATATGGAAAGCACGATAAAAAAGAAAAGTGAAATAAAAAATTGAAATTAAAAAAGTTAAAAGAATCAAAATTATAGAAATGGGAACTCATCATATTAACATAATAAATCAATACAGACCGCCACAATATTGCAGCTTACAAAAACAAAAATAAAATAGAAAATTACCTAAAAACCAAAAAAACCCAAACCTTAGACACAGGTGTTTATAAAATTGCCTGTGATGACTGTAGTAAATTTTATATAGGTCAAACGGGGCGGTCCTTCACAAAAAGATTTATTGAACACACCAGTGAAATTAATAAAAGTGATCCAAAATCCAGATGTGCCCAACATTTGAAAATAGAAAAACACAAATACACCAATATCAACACAAATTTAACCATATTACATAAAAAAAGCAAAGTACAACATCTAGATAGATAGGAAGAAATAGAAATATATAAACATAAAAACAATACCAACATTTTAAATGATGAAAGCAACACTAAAACTAACAAAATATATGACATAATAATAAAAAATAGCAGTTGAAATATTATATATATAAGACATTAGTTAAGCAAAGATTGTAATAATAATTTAAGAACTGAGGATAACGTAAGTCGAAATCGATATTCATTAAAATAAAAAATCAAATTCAAATTGTTACTTTAAGGAAATTTATATGATTATTAATAAAATAAAAAAAAAATAAACATTAAAAAAGTATATTTTTAAATATTGCATTTTAATGTATAATGCAGTATAATCCTTGGCTAGCTAATTTTGGTTACAGTCTGGGCCAGTTGTAAATGCCTAGACTGAACCAAGATTCAGTTTATTATGTTACGCATTATTTACTAGTCTAATGTAGTGTAAACATGTGCAAGTCATTGTAGGCTTTTCTCTAATTTTATAAATGTTACTCTTTCAACAACTTCTTTCCACACATTTAAAGGAGGTCTGGAAAAAAAATTGGTTTGGAGTTCAAACTTGCCACAAACTTGGCCGTTTGAAAATATTAAGTCTGGCTAAAACCCCGAAAGCTGTTGCAGTGCGAGCTTGGCGCAGGTCTGGCCCCTTAGCCTTTTATTACCAGAGTATTGTAGTGGAATTTCCTCACATATTGTAAACTTGTTGGTTACAGTCCATCATTGCACAAATGCTGAAATTATATAACAATTACAATAAATTTGTTTCAACATTGAACCAAGCTTGGCCCAAAACTAAATATAGTAGTCAAAAGATACAATTTACATTTATTTATTTTAACCATTGGCTTAGTATGACAAAATGTATCAGACTAAGGCTTGGCCATGCCTTGATAATCATTTCTTAGTTTTCCAAGCTTGGGCCAAGCTTGGCCCATTTGATAAGCCTTGGTATTTCTAGCCTGGGATACTTTTATTTAGCAAACCTTCCTACTCTATTTTTAATAGAAAAATAAATGATGGCTCCTTCCACGTTTTTTATTAAAAATCTGGTAGTTAGGTTTGCAAAAGAGAACTATTATTACGATTCTACATAAAACGCAATGAAATACAAAACATAAACTTCAATTTTCGATATATGTATGTATATATAATATTCCAAAAATAAAATCAAGGTCACATTCTTTTCTTAGAAAAAGGGTCAACACGAAATACCATTAAATTACTTTATGAATCAAATCAACAAAACTTTAAAGAATCGAATATTCTCATATTTGTTCAAGGTTTCTAAAGAAAACGCCCTCGAATAATCCAGAAATTATGCAGAATCGTATGTAAGGAATCCCTTTTGCAAAATTAAGTTAGTTTTATTTTAGACCTGCGATGGTATAAAGTATATACATATATAATTAAAATTGCGATAGTTTAAGTGGAATTAATTAATTGTAAACAAAAGTTCTACCGTGCATATAAAATCGTGTAAATAGAAGTTATTTTTAGTTGATTTTCTTTTCGGTTTCGAATAAGATTTCCTTCAAACTTCCATTCATCAGTTTTCACAACTTAAAGAGTTTTTAAAGTCTTAAATGGTTATTGTTCATATAGCCCCCGTAATACCGGGCCGACTATAAAGAAACACAAAATACGGGTAACATCCGGCTGCTAAAATAACTGTAAGTTTAACAAAATAAAAGGAATTGGGTGCATAAAATAACAAGAACGGATTTGTAACTATCCAGATTCCAGAGGAATTTCTCTGCTACTAGTGGTGTATCGGAAGGCGATAATCAATTGGTTGGTGAATTAATTAAAGAATTTTCACAAGACAGTTTCAAAAGACTATTTCGCAGATTTCTTGAGATATGTTTTGTGGCAATATTATAGAATATAAAACCTGATAAGCATAATTTTCTATCGGACCTTTCTAGTACAGTGCAAATTTCCTTCTTTAAACGGAAGTTTTTTCATCAGCGGTACGAGTTAGTACGCAGTTAGGCTAAATCAGATTACGCTTTACTCGAGCGATTTTCTGACAAATCACTTGGCAACACCATGAAAAGCCACATAAATAAAGAAAAAAAAAACACAAAAACCATTTTGTTTTTGATATTTCTGTTTATTTTGTTACTACGTCATTTGTAAAAAAATACACTCGAGTCAAGCATAGTCTTCTGATTTGAATTAGCTGTAATACCGCAGAGAAGCACCCAACGCTGTGCTTCCTTGCGGTATTACAGCTAACCTTGTGAGAAGCGTTCAATACTTTCATTATAATGGATAAGAAAGGGAGTCTGAACCGAACACGGCTGGTTTGAGCTGACTGGTGTATGCAATATACCAGGTTGCATATCATGACCAGATTGCATAGCTCATTTTCCATTATAGCTCATTTATAAAGCACTACCTAGCCTTCGAATTTAAAGGTGCGGGGTTCGATTTCTGACGGAGACCACTTTTCCTATACATTGTTCAGAATGTGTGTTTTTAGACCTGGTCGATAATACCCAAGTAGGTTTTGCCAGACATTGACATACGGCCAAGCACTGGTCCATTAATGGTTAACAGTACTTGGCTATTATTACTGGGCCAATACTAGAACCAACCATCGGCCGATCTATGGTTTACAGAAAATAGCCAGTATATTGTTACCTTTGAATGGCCAAGCACTGGCCCATGAATGGTAAATGTTACTTGGCTATTATTATTGGGCCAGTACTGTAGCCATGAATTTGCCGATCTGTCATTTTTTTTAAATTTCACTAGAGCATTATCCCTTTTAGAAATACATAGTTTGAAAAATTTCATATATAGTTTAGTTATCGCCTTGTCGGTTGAAAGACTATGGTAATATAGAAAAGGTTGGTATATGTTTTAATTTATTTTCATTTCCATTTTATTTTAATTATTTTGTAAATAATTTATTTAAATTTATGTATAAAAATATTATTTTATATTTTTTTCAATGGCGGAGTACTGGCGGAGTCAGGGCGGAGTTTGCCATTACTGCAACTGAACCAGTTGTATGGGGAGTTTTGAATTTTTTCCGTCATTTTTATTTTATTTTAAATTAGTTTGTACTTAATTTATTTAAATTTACATATGATAATAATGTATATTTTTTTTAACGGCCCAGTCATGGTTGCCAGTATTTGGCCCAAGAATGGCAACCATTTATTGTCCGAAGTTATCATCCAGTAAAATTATATTAATGGCCCAGTCGTGGTTGCCTGTACTCGCCCATTGCTGCACTACTGGCTGCCAGTAATGGACCATTACTGGACCAGTTGTACAACCTTGTATGGGTAAGTCATTCTGAATGTATAGTAAAAAACGAATGTAAATTAAATAGTAGGGAACCAGCCCTGTTGGCGTACTTGGTTACTATAATTTTGAAAATTTTAGTTTCCTATGTAGAGCATATTTTTGTCACCCATCGGTGGCACTATAGATATTATTTTATATTTATGGTCTCCTTTAGAAGGTATTAGAAAGTGAAGAGTGTCTATGATAATGTGAGGGCTTATAGATAAATTTTCAAGTTTTAATGGTCTGTTAGTCAACACTTTTAAAGACAGAATTTAATCATTTTTTGGATGATTTACCTTTGTAAGCTTCTCTTGAACATTTCGTGTATCCTGCAGTATTTAAAGTTTATATCTCCGAATTTTTGGGAGTTTCATTATCCTCAATCATCATGATCCCATTAACCATTTCTACTATCTAGTCCCAACTCGTTTCTATCACTTACATTTGAAAATAGGATATGACACAGAATATACGTCTTCTACAATATAAAAACAGTTGATTGATAGCTAAATTATATTTTAATTGTGCTTTATTGTTCTATTAACTACTTGAGTAACAAATTAATATTGATCTTAAAAACTTGTTTTTCAAAACAGAAAAAATGAAAAATTAAATTAATCATTATGTTTCACACTTCAACAATTAACTTAATTACTAATAAACACTATTATCAGTTTTCTCGTAACTAACGTTCGTTAAAAAAAAAAAAATTTCTACCGAGGTATCGTTAATTGTAATTTATAAGTAGTTGATGAATTTTTACCATCGACTTGTTAGTTTTATTAATTTAAATTATACATTTTGATGGTTTTAATTTCGTTAGCAAATCAACAACAATTGATTTGCCTTGTTCTAAATTAGAACTAATTAAAAATACTGCCTATAAGTAATCGAGCTTTATTTTTCAACTGAGTAAACTGAAATTGGGATATTCAAATTCCTGTAGTACATTTTTATGATTTTTATCACATCTATTTTTTAGAGCAGGCCATTAATAAATAACACCGGCACACAAAAAACCAAAGTGGTCTGTACTTTGGTCGCCACATATCTACGGGCATGTTTTTCGACCTGCGGAATACGAATTTCAAGTCAGTTTTAGCCGTCCACACTCCAATTTCGAATTGCGAAAAACCGTGAAAAATAGCGAAAATTGGATGTTTTTGTATAAAAAAAAAAATTGGGGATCTAAGACAAGCTCAATTTTCATGTATTTTGATCTCGTGAATACTAATTTTAAGTGTGCTTAGGTCAGCTGTTTTAAATCCGAGAAAATTGTAAAAAATCCTTAAAAATGGCAAAAATCGCAAAAATTTTTAATTATTTTGATAAAAAAAATCTTGTAGTCTTAGATCGAGGAGAATTTTCTTGTAATTCGATCTATCTGAATCTGCAATATATTTGGTCCAGATTCCTCTCAAATACTCAAAAAATCTCAAACACTCAAAAAAAAATTGAAAAAAAATCTTGTAAGCTCTATTTAATACGTTTTTTGTATTCACGAGATCAAAATACATGAAAATTGAGCTTGTCTTAGATCCCCAAATTTTTTTTTTTACCAAAACATCCAATTTTCGCTATTTTTCACGGTTTTCCGCAATTCGAAATTGGAGGGTGGACGGCTAAAACTGTCTTGAAATTCGTATTCCGCAGGTCGAAAAACATGCCCGTAGATAGGTGGCGCCCAAAGTACAGACCACTTTGTTTTTTTGTGTGCCGGTGTAATTATTTTGAATTAAAAGGTTAAGAAAACCTTTCCTAAATCCTAATACCAGAGATATTTAAAGGGATTGGCTCAAGTGATGAAATTACTAGTTAATTGATATATAAAGATACTTTAAAATTTGTATCGTGTTTGTTGAAATTGAAATACATACCATATATAAGCAGTAACAATTAAAACAAATTGAAATGGGAATATACATCCGCTTTTAAAAAGATAATCGTCATTAAAATTTTTTATTTTATATAGACTTATTTATTTACATCTGGTAAGGTTATTATTTATTTACATCTGGTAAATGGTGACACTTAACAAATACATTATAATTAAAGTTAAAAGAAAAAACAACAAATTATATTAAATTTATTGCAATTAAGTATTGTTTTTAAATTCACGTTTACTTAAGCAAAAACGAAATGTCAGCTCACTCAGACTCTGTTTGAAATTTAATTGTTAAGACGTGAGTTGGAATAACAGTTGTATTTCGGGAAAATAAATGACAATCTATAAGAAATTTGATAAATACGTTAAAGTTACGCAAAAAGACATTTTATTTGTAGGTTAGGGCTGCCATGAGATCTAACTTCTATAATTAATTAACTTCTCTGAAGAATTAGATTGCACCTCCTCGGAAATGACCGCAACACTACGAAATAAAAATGTGTAAATGCAATGACATCTGTGTTGGTATTGGACGATTTGCATGTTTCATCATTTTTCTCCCGATGATAACGTTTATCGTTTGTGAGTTTGCACTTCTCGAGTTTCGATGCCAACGAGTCGTGTGACAAAATGTTCACTCACAAGTCACAGTTGTAGCAAAATATACTATTTTCTTCTCATTTATTTGCAATATTTAATTATTTCAATTTCGTTCATCCTATCATTATATACTGTTCTATATATTTTTTTTTAATAAATCGTGTTGTGTACATTACATAATAGAAATTACAATATGTGTCACAATAACACATAAAAACCTTTAAAGACCAAGATCCCACAACAACATGCGTTCAAAGGTATTGATGGACGAAAATATTTGTTTTCTTTATATATTTTTTTAAAAGAAACAATTAATCCTATCACACAAAAAATATGACATAGGCCAATATCATGATAGAGAAAAGAAAAATAAAATAAGAGGCAAAACACAAACTTTTTAAAAATTTGCAGAAACAAAACTAAAATAGGGTTGCCAATAATCCAACTAGTGATATATTCCTTGATCATGCAACGCTTTGTCTTCCCCAAAAATTAAACACCACACCTAGTTACATGAAGGATCGTTTCTTCGAGCAAGCAATAACCCGTGCAGGAGCTGCCAATATTAAACAACGTACCAATCTCGAGCCAGTATTGGGGAACCAAGTCTTGGCTAGTTAGCTTTGGTTTCAGTCTCGGCCAGTTGTAAATGTCTAGACTGAACCAAGGTTTAGTTTATTATAATACTCGTTATTAACCAGTCTAATGCATTGTAAACATGTGCAGGCCATATTATGTTTATCTTTATTTCCATATATGTTACTCTTTCCACACATTTAAAGCAGGTCTGGAAAAAATTGGTTTGGTAGACCTGGCATTATTTGCTAAACTTGGCCCAAGACTGGTTTGCCAGACTTGGCCCCAGGACATCAGTCCAAACTTGGTCCCAAATGTTAAACCTGGTGCAAACCCAAAAAGCTGTGGCGCGGGCTTGGCCCAGGTTTAGTACCTTAGATTTTCCTTACCCTTAGCTATGATTGAGGGTGCTACTGTTGCCTGTAGAGTTCATCCGCCAGCACTCCTAAAATATCACCTTGGCTAGTGATATCTCACTGCTATTGCCAGTGGTATATGATATCTCACGTTAACTGTATGTCAATAGCAGGGACTGGAGTACGCGGGGTCGTTGTTATACCCGTAGATCAAGAATAAAAAAAATTTACAAATCAATCAAAACTTGAACTAAACTTTTTTAGTTTTTACGTAAAGAAAACCGCATGTGTAAGAAAAGAACACAAGAAGTTTCTGTAATTTAATTTTCAACAACTTAAAACCTTTCCTTTTTCATAAAATCTAAAATTTACGATATATCATTGGAGTTTAACAATAACAAATAAAAAAGTTTTTTTGAGTTGTAAATTTATCTACGAGCGGTCACAGTCCGTACGTCAGTCCCTGCTATAACTGTTCTCAATAGTAAAATGTCACTCGTATCGTCGTCCATATCGTCTAGTCACCTTGAATTAAAATTTCTATTCATGCCATTAAACAATCAAATAAAGGATTTGTAATTTATTTTTTTTTAAATATTGTTGTTTGTGTGTCTGCGCATAATTGAAAATGTAAAACAAATAAAAATTAAATTAAAAATAATATTTTGAAGAAACATCAAATTACAAAGAAAAACTCATCAAAACTCTTATAAGTATCTGAAGAAAAATATAGATTTTCTTTACTTTTATTGCATTTCTGTCTGCTTCGTTTGTTGTTATCTTAATGTAAAACTTTTTTATTTTATTATCAATTTGATTTTTGTTTTGCTAACTACTTCACTTAAAGTGGATCTAAATCTAAAGTTTAATTTTTTTTCAATCAATGAAACACAATCCGGGTAGGAGCAGCCAATGTTAAACAACGGACCAATCTCGAGCCAGTATTGGCGAACCGAGCGTTCAATAGTTAGCTTTGGGCCAGGTCTGTGTCAGTTGTAAATGCCTAGACTGAACCAAGGTTCAGTTAATTATATTACGCGTTATTAACCAGTCTAATGCATTGTAAGCATGTGCAGGCCATATTATGTTTATCTTCATTTTCATATATGTTACTCTTTCCACAACCTCTTTCCATACATTTAAGGGAGGTCTGGAAAAAAAATTGGTTTGGTAGACCTGACCCAAGTCTTATTTGCCTGACTTGGCTCAAGCCTGGTTTGCCAGACTTGGTCCCAGGACATCAGCCCAAGCTTGGCCCAAGCTAGGGCCATTTGAAAATGTTAAGCCTGGCCAAACCCCCAAAAGCTAAGGCGCGGTCTTGGCCCAGGCTGGGCCCCTTAGCTTTTTCTAACCCGGGAAAGCTTAATAAAAAAAGATATACAATCAACACCTTAGAACGCATGTTGTTGTGGGACGTTGGTCTTAAAAGGTTTTTATGTGTTGTTGTGATACATATTGTAATTCCTACTACACAACAAATTTTATAATAAAAAAATTAGTATTAATGTAAATAAGTATATAAGAAAAGTTAGTTTAGAAAGTTGGTATATATTAGGCAAAACCTTTGTTTTAGAAAAGTTCAATAATACTTGTTAAAATTAAAGTATGGGCTAGGGTAAACTAAGTGAGGGCTGCTATTACTTTTAGTGAAACAATCATTCAACTCCAATTATGCTTTATGCCTCAAACAACAAATACCAATTATAAACAATGCCATGTCAGTAGTCAGGAAAAAATAACAAAATATACAAATCTTAACACATATATTTTAAAACGTTAAAAAATTTTAGGCTTTCACAAATTTATTGTAATTTAAATACATGAAAACAAAATTAAGTGAAATTCAGAAAATGAATAAATTTATCTTACCGTAATCATCACAGAACAATAACATTCACTCGTGAAAAACTACTTCATACGCTCGTCTTTTAAACATTTATACGCCTGAAATATTTAAATCATATACGGTTTCTCACTAAGAAATCTTTAAAAAAATTAAGGAGCGTTTGTGCTTAATATTTTTGACAGTGTTAGCAAAAATGTTATCCTTCCAACGCTCATAAGCCCGTTGAAATTATTATTAACCGTTGATAGCAATTTTATTTCAAAGTTACACTGAGTTTAAATTTCCAGAAAGTTTTCAGATCACCCTGTTCTTAAACTAAATACTATAAAATTTTCTAAATCCAGACGCATTTTTTAATTTACCTATACTACTTGTATGCTCAGTACGAAGTCGATCAAAAACCGTCCGGTTCAAATTTCGCAGTTTTGGCTAGTCCAGACCACAAATTAATTACCATATACGAATTGTTATGAAATCTGTATTCATATTTATAATATTTAGTCGAGATGATATACATATAAGATAAATGGAAAACGGAAACAGTTCTTGTTAAAATCAATTTAATTTTAAATCGATTTATGTCTTACAGCGATATTTATTATTAAAATGTTTCTTACGTGGAATTAAAATTGATTATATTTATTTTGAGTTTATAATTTTCAGTAACAAGATTACTACAGAATACAGATAGTTGATTGGTATTTATGGTTCCCAGTCATGTATCGCTCATCAGGTGATCGACCACCCCATTGGTTATGACATGATATAATCTAGTTCATTAGTAAAAAAATATTCAATTTCATCCATTAAATTTAAAACAGACTATTTATGTGTTAGTAACACATAAATAAATTGCTGCTTATTACAAAAACTTCAATACAAAATAATGCTTCTACATACATCCACAAATCACAATATTACAAAATCTTGTCTGTTATTTTTTTTATATAATTTTAGTTGCTTCTTGTTATGATTTTTCTTAGAAATCTTATGACAATTCTTACAATTTAATGAAACGAGAATAGGCAAACGTGATATGCAATAAATAAAAATATAGACAAAACAGTAAAGACGACAAAAAGTTTCATTAAACTTTCAATTCAATTTAGTTTATGAGTTTGCAACATTGCTTGTAAATGGTAGTTAATGTGCTGTTAGATATGTAATGTTATATGATCAAAATACATAATAACATTTATAGATAGTTGCAATTTAGCACAATATATGTACATAAAGCATAGCAAATATTAATATAAAATTTTAACCAAAAAGTATCTCGCTACACTTACGACTAATCTAAGCAATTTCTAACTACAATTATCTGTTTGAGGAATACCGATATGATACCAAAGAGAAATAATAATTCTCATTACCTAATAACAGTGGCAACGATAAGGTTTTCGTAAACATAGAGTTTCGTAAACATAGTCAAAATTTGTTATTGTTTTTGAAATATTTTTGGAATTTTGAAAAAAGTTTGTATTATTGATTTTGTAATAATTTTTACAATATTTTTAGAATTTTGGAAAAAGTTTTAATTTTTGATTTTGTAAGAATTTTTGCAATATTTTTAGAATTTTGAAAAATTTTAAATTTTTGATTTTATTATAATTTTTGGAATTTTGAAATGTTTCAATTTTTGAATTTGTAATGATTTTTGCAATATGTTTAGAATTTTGGAAAAGTTTGAATTTTTAAGAATTTTTGGAATATTATTGGAATTTAGAAAAAGCTTAAATATTTGATTTTATTCTAATTTTTGAAATATTTTTGGAATTTTGAAAAAAGTTTGATTTTATTTAATTTTTACAATATTTTTGGAATTTTGAAAGAAATATGAATTTGTATAAATATGAATTTGCTGAGTATTATTATTATCTTTTCACTAAATTATGTTAATTTATGATCTGTTATAATTTTCCGGCATCGTATTGATGTTTCGTGTTAGCTTTGTAATAGATTTCTAAACAGAGATAAAATAATATTTGTACTTTAACAAAGAGTTATGTTTGATATACATCGCTGCCGAAAACTCAAAACCATGTCCTCATAAAAATTTTTTGCCGAAAACTATATCAAAATCCTTAACCCAGACCGAAGTCTTGATATCTCAGAGCTGTGAAATTTCAGCCCCTCCATATTTTAAATAATGCATTTTAATTCAAAAGTGACTAAAGCACACAAATAGTGAATAATATGGCAACCATAATAACAAATATAATAACTTGTAATTAAAAAATAACAATTTTTTAAATTCTGAACTGCTTAGACCAGGGGTGCCCAGAAATCATGGAAGAGATGGCCAAAAATTTACAAGAACAAGAATGACTGGCCGCACGGAAAAAAAAATAAATAAACAGTATAAATTATGTTAAGATTTTTTATTCAAATTAAGTCGCAAACATGAAATTCTTGTGTAGTATTACTAATTCTTAGTTCGTTTTTCAAATTAATGTCAGTTAGTCTATTTCTATAGGAATTTGTTAGGAATATTTAAGTTTGAATTTAGTACGTACCAAAATATTGTACTTTTTTAAACGGAACTTATTATTATTGTGGTATTTGCTATTTTTATAATATTTTTACTGGCCGCACCAAATCATAAAACTGGCCGCATGCGGCCAGATGGCCGCAGTTTGGGCACCGCTGGCTTAGACTATACAAAGAGTTAATGATTGTTATGGTAACTAAAAATTTAATTCAGGCGACAATTTTCGACCATTTAGTTTCCCAGTTAAACTATTTTACTACTGTATACAAATTACATTTCTTACCTGTATTAAAAATGGCCATATAAATGTTTGACCAATTTTTGGTTCTGGCGTCACATTTTTTGATTGATTATCATCTTCTCGAAAATGCATTCGTGCTGATTTTGTTTTTAAATTTTTTTCGTTATTCAACACTTTGTTGTTTTGTAGAGTTAAAAAATTTCAACAGAAACACAAAATTAAATTAAAAAACTTTTTTTAAATAAAAATTTAAATAATTTTCAAATAAATTTCTAAAGTTAAATTGATTCATTTCAATTTTTTTTTTATTGTAAATAAAAAAAAATTGAATTATTTTTTTGTAAATTTTGATTTTTTTTTTCAAATTTTGAGCTGAAAATAAAAAAGAAAAGAGAAAAACAGTGAAATTAAAAGTCTTGTAAATTCTAAGGTATTGTTTAATTTAAAAAAAAAATAATAGAAATATGTATAACTTATAACATATTCCAACTAGTTTTAAGATGTAAACAAATAATTTAAAAACAAAATCTAACCAAGCAAATGTAATGAATTTGAAATGAAATAATTATTAAATTTATATACCAAACAAAAATCAATTATCTTGTATAACGAACGAGGTTTGTGACCTGAATATTTATTTTGACTTTTATAACAAAAACAGAAGCACTCGTGAAATATGAAAACAATTAAATAATAATTTAAAACAACGTTGGTGATGCGTAACGCGAGCCTTAAGTTGGTGTAAAAATACGGGTTGTCCAGATGCTTTATTGATTACAATTGCAACTTTCTAAAAAAGTTTAAATAACAAAAAAACATAACAAAATATAACGAATTTATCGATTATATTGGTGTACTAGAATGAATGTCAATTTCATTTGTTGCTCAAAAAATAAAAACAATTTTAAAGAATGACACACCAAAGCGCTGTTACTTTTACTAGAAAAACTTTTAGTATTGTGAGTTCGCTGGTAAGTTTTTAATTCCTCGGTAAACGGAGAAAGGAATAATGTGAGGAATTAGCTGCTAAGGCTGTATTCTAAACCAAAACTTATTTGTGGAGACTTACTTATTTGAATAAGTAACCTAAATAGGTGACTTATTTGAAATTTTTTTTTCATAGAAAAATCTAATTCGATTTGACAGTGTCAAATATTTTTATAATGTTTGTTTACAAAATGGTTTTAAGCAATAAAATTTCTTTTTCGATCCCTAATAAAATAATGTAGTAATTTAAAATGAAAAAAAGAAGTTTTGTAAACTCTTTAATTGATCAAATTAAATAAATCGTTCTAATTAAATTTATTTTCGAATTTGCTTTTTGTTGCTGTGAAAATAAGAAAGCTAAATCATTTAGAATAGCTTTTAAATAGTAAGTCTACATAAATAAGTTTCAAATAAGTCGTCGTTTAGAATACAACCTTAGTCAAATAAACAGTTTACAAAAATCATTTAGCATGTTTGGTACAATTTAGCATTAATTGAAACGTCTAAGTGTGAAGTAATTATTTGAATGAAATAATTATTACATCTATTGAGGAGGTTTAGTCATTGAAAATTGATATTTCAAATAAACATTTGTTCCCGTTTATATTACAGTCAGCCCTCGTACAACATAATTTGAGTGAATATATTTTGTTTTTTCACGTAACTCATATCGTCACTGTTATGCCAAAGTCACGAATGTGCAAAATTGTAGTTTTGAGATAATTGCATTTTAAAGTTTGCAAACGCTACTAAAATTCAGTTTTTTTGTTGTTTTTTATTATTCCAGCAAATTTTTTATTCAAAATGTATACTGTGTAATGTCTGCTGCGTCCCCACTCTTCTAAAATTATAATTCGGCTTTAAACGCACTTTCGTGTCTTTGGCAAAGAAACCAATAATACCTAATGTGGTACATTAGTGTCTTTGGCATTTTATAAAAAACTATATTCACACTTTGGTGATTTTAGAAGTTCATGTTTGACCATGAAGCACTTTTCATATCACATTTGTGTTTCTGGCACTGAATTCCACGACAAAAATAAGCCATATTATCATATTAGTGAAAAACTTGAAATTTTGCACATTCGTGACTCTGGCATAACAGTGACGATATGTCAATAGTAGAGATTGGAGTACGCGAGATTGTCACACATGTATAGATCAAACATTAAAAAAAATGGCAAATCAATAAAAACTGATCTTCCATGTGTCATTTTGATCTACGGGTATGACAATCTCGCGTACTCCAGTCCCAGTCAATGCTATTGACATATGAGTTAGCGTGAGATATCACACACCATTGGTAATAGCAGCGAGATGACGCTGATATCTTAGGAGTGGTAGCCGGTGAACTTTAATTAGTTTTGTATGGGTGACGAACAAGTAGGCTATATGTAGTATTTAATCGCTCTTTCTGTCTGAAATCACATGTAAACTCCACGCACTATCTAAATACCGTTATCGTGCAATCATTTTTATACTCGTCATTATCCTATCTGCTTGTTCTGCTCCCGTCTCAATGAATGTGTAACATATTCGCCATACTAGTTTTATTTACATTCCACAATGGTAAGCACTTTTTCACATTAACCTGCAATTGTTTCAGTCAAAGCGCGACTCGCTCAGCGGAAGTACGTTCAAGTTATTCATCTCCACTCCAACTAACTTTCGTAACATGGTAATCTCACAATTCTTACGCATATGTTTTTAAAGTGACTGGTTCAAATAAGATAATAATGAAACTGGCCGTCTTTGCTATCGTCATTGGAGAACTTTTAGTTTTTAATGATTATAGAATATGTATGATCATTTCTAAGTTCCTCAAAATTAAGCATCTTCAAATTGGAGGTTGGATGATTTAAATTTCTAATTTTTAGTACTTCCAGAAGGTTTTATGGATTTTCAATTCTTCGTTTGCGACTGTTTTTTTGAATCAGTCAGGATCGTCGTCGGCATGATTCGCATTTCATACAAACACATCTGAATCGTTTGTAAAAACACGTAAGTAAGTCCGGAGCCGAAGTTCTTCTATATATTATAAAATTAAAAAATCCTCAAATCACATTTATAGTTTATAAACTTCTAACTATGATTTAAAGTTTGAATTGAATATTCAATAAATTAAATTCCATTTATTTAATTTATGTTAATTACATTGATTACATATTTTGCGTTAGTTTGAGAAAGTTTGATTAAAAAGTTTCAACAATAGTTCAACAACATTTATTGAATGCGTTTTCGTTTTGTTTTAATTGTTTGTTGCATTTATTTACAGATTGTTTAATTTAAGTTAGTAGGTTATTAAGTTTAATAAATTAAATTATGTATATCAAAATAGAAATTGAAATGTAGGCCCATAGAATGACGGAAAAAGATATGGCTTACGTGTTATTGTCGGTTACAGGTCGGAATTTTTTTTAATCTCTGGGAGAGGGTACTCACATAATGGACCTGCCGCGTCCGCTCGCTCGGAGCCTGGGGACTGGAGTTATTCAACAAATTCGGCTGCAAATTTTTTTCGCGTCTTTGTAAGCGATATAACTCGTAAATGGTGCACTTTAGGATACCCGTAACTCGGTCGCGGGCCGTAACACGGTCGCAGATAATGTTAGAGAGGTTTTTTTTTTAAACCTTCGGTTTTCTAAGCACTTTGTAAATTTTAAAACCGCATCTCGTTACGTTGAAAATTCGTTGAGAAATTTAATTTTGCAACTAAGGAATTTTCGCCGTTTTTTGAACCGCTGTAATTGTAGTTAATATTAAATATGGGTATAGGCAACACAGTTGTTAATTAAAACTGACATTTTACTCTTTCGACTGCCGTCAAGCAGATTGCGATCAGATAAAAACTCAGAGCTTGCGGCCTGCCCAAATTTAACAACTTTTTTTCAGACATTAAGTGCAAAATGGAATTGTGCAAAAACTATTAAGCGGAATGAAACGTTCCAAAGCTTATATTTTTGGTTGAGATTTCAACTACAAGATAGAGAGGTAAATTATATTATAAACAATTATTTGCAAATAACTAAATTCAATTGAAAAATATCGTTTTTTAAAAAAAATTTCGCAGTTTTTTGCAAAAATTTGCAACAAAAAAATTTTTTTTTATTTTTTTTTTATTTTAAGTTATAGAAAAACATTTGATGAACAAGAACGTTCCATGACACCAGTATCCTAAAGTGCACCATTTACGAGTTATATCGCTTACAAGGAAGCAAAAAAACATTTCCAGCCGAATTTGTTGAATAACTCCAGTCCCCAGGTTCCGAGCGAGTAGACTCGCCAGGTCCAATATGTGAGTACCCTACCCCAGAGATTAAAAAAAATGCCGACCTGTAACCGACAACAACACGTAGAATTCGTAATTCTATTGGCCTAATGTGGTTGCCGGTTAACGGAGTGGAATTTATATCTAATTAACGAAAAATGTGCTTTATTTTATTGTTTTTCAGAAATAATAAACATTCATAGTTTCTCTACTTCTAACATAGTTTTAAAATTAAAAAAACTTTAATTAACGGAATAACTAAACCGTACAATGCAATACTATAGCATAAATCCTTTAACACTCAAAAGCTTTAGCTACCCATAAGCAAATGAAATTTAATTTTAAAAAAAATCGATTTTAAATTAACGCCTTAATTATTTAAATGAGTTTTAATTACTATCCACTTAAATTGTTAATCTTTTTAATAAGAATAAAATGATGAAAAACGTGTTCTAGAGAGTTGTGAAAACTTGACCATTTTTGATTTTCCTGAAACTTGGCAATTGGCATATAAGTAGTATGGACAAAATAAAAAATACAACTTATTTTAAACATTTTTTAAAGTGCATAGTTTGAGCACAGGGGCACCCCAACATGCATGAAGAATGAAAATTCTGCCAATCCGATGTAGCTTTGAAATTAAATTGCTCAAGAACGGCTATACCGATTTCATCAATCTTTTTTTTGTTTGATAGATGATTAGTTAGCCCTTTGAAAAAAAATTCATTTACTGTTTTTATAATTAATTTTTAAATAAAAATATTAAAAAAACTTTTTTAAAGATGGCGCTAGGGTCGAACATCAATTGGAATTAAATTAATTTTTTTTCTGAAAATAGTTCTATCCTTACTCTAAAATATATCAAATAAACTCAGAGGCTTTAATTTTTGTTCTTGAGATATTTAATTTTAAAGATTTTTAGTACGACTGAAACTCGAATTTTTCTTCATTTTTTCAAACAACTTCCATTAACAAAAATTTTTAAAATCAATCAAATTTTAACTTTTTTTTTTTTAATATAGCTCTAACCTTACTTTAAAATATATCAAATTTACAAAGAGGCGTTAATTCGTGTTCTTGAGATATTTAATTTTAAAGATTTTTAGTCCGCCTAAAATTCAAGGTTGGCATGATATATGTCAATGATATATATCCGATATATATCATTGATATATATCACGATATTTATTCCCTGATATGTATCATGATATTTATAAAAAAGAAAATATTAACTATTCCTACCTAAAATTTGAAAAACTGTTGCAGCACTGCCCGCAAAACGCGTGCCAAATCGTGGTAATCTGGTTCAGCTATGCCAAGAATAAGACCATTAAGCTGACATAGATCCTGACATAACTAAACTTATGACATAAATATTGTAATGCATGCTAAACATATGCTTTATTACCTAAAGACCATAGCAGTCGCTTTAGGCCGAACTCCAAAATACAAAACGACTATTGCCGTTGTTGTAGAAATTTGGCATAAACTGGAAGTCGATCTTAAACTAGAGTAACCTGTAGAAGTTAGGAAACTTTTTTATCGAAGCAGACATTTCTTTGAGAAACATGTCTTTAGATGCACCTTATCACCTAGCTAATGTATGCTTGACCATTGATTGTTTTAGGTAAACATTTCAAGAACCACCAAAGAGAAGAAGCATATACTTCCTTACTTAAATATAATTATTTCAGACTTCATTCCGTTTGTAATGGCGCTTTTAGCTGAAATTACACCATTTTCAAAATATGCATTTCAATCTCAGTTTAGAAACTCCACCAATGGTGTGGTAGAATGGAATTACTACTTTAGCAGGATTTTCCAGAATTTCAAATACGGGCAAACACTGGTCCATTAATGGTTAACAGTATGCGACTTTTATTATTATGCCAGTACTAAAATAGCCAGTATTTAGTTAACTGTGAATGGCCAAGCACTGACCCATGAATGGTAAACAGTAATTGACTATTGTTATTGAGCCATAACTATAGATCCATGAATCACCCGATCTACGGTTTATAAAAAATAGCCTGTTTATTTTACTTTAAATTGCCAAGTAATGCACGCCAATAGTTAACATTACTTGGCTATTGTTATTGGGCCAGTACTGAACCATGAGCTGGCCGATCTTTGTCATTTGGCTAAAATTCACTAGAGTAATATCCATTTTCGAAATATATATTTTGCAAAATTTCACCTATAGTTGTCCAGGTTGGTATAAGTTTTAAATTTTTTTCTTGGGACATTTTTATGTTATTATAATTATTTTGTATTTAATTTATTTAAATTGAAACATAAGATATTTTTTAATGGCCCAGTCATGGTTGCCAGTACTCGGCCATTGCTGCAATACTTGTCAACATTATTTGTCCGTTACTGGGTCAGCTGTACAGTGTACAACCTTGTATGGCTCAATATTGTTTTTTTCTCTGGAAAATAAATGGCAGTCAAAATTATCAAAAAATAAAATTATGTTAGTGGCCGAGTCATAGTTACCAGCACTGTGAGTCGTGGTTGCCAGTACCGAGTCATTGTTGAAATATTTGGTCGCCAGAAATTGACCATTACTGGACCAATTCTATTTTCTTGTATGGGCCATTGCTGACTTTTTTCTCTGACCCTTGAACGGAAGTCATTTATATTTCGAAGGTATTATCCAGTAACATTATGTTAATGGTCCAGTTATGGTTGGCAGTACTCGACCATTGTTGCATTACTGGTCGCCGGTAATGGGCCATTAATGGAGTAGTTCTACAAACTTGTATGGGTATTGATAATGCAACTTGACAAAATAAACAAGACAAAGTGAGCGAGCGTATTCTCGGACTTGTGCAATCGAATATATAGACGAAAGGCTTGATAAATTGCCTATAAAAACTGAATTGAAGTTGCCATATTTGAATTTAGTTTATAGGTGAAGAGGTAAGAAACGAAGGAGCGTGGAAAGGGCCACATATTGTATTATATTTAAGATAAACAACTGATTCAAAAATAAATATCAGAACCCGATATATATCGGATATATATCTGATATATATCGGATATTTTGATATTTATATAAATATCATGATATTTGCCAACCTTGCTAAAATTGTATTTGTTCATTATTTTTTCGAACAATTTATATCATCAAAAAATTTTAACCACTGAAGTGGTTAACAAAAAAAAGTTTGATGAAATCGGTATAGCCGTTCTTGAGCAATTTAATTTCAAAGTTACATCGGATTGGCAGAATTTTCATTTTTCATGCATGTTGGGGTGCCCCTATGCTCAAACTATGCACTTTAAAAATATTTTAAAATAAGTTGTATTTTTTATTTTGTCCATACTACTTACATGTCAAGTTTCAGGAAAATCAAAAATGGTCAAGTTCAAATTTCGACTTTTTCACCTGCGTAGATCACGTTTTTCATCAAATGAGGTTTTATTTTTTCATCACTTTGAAGGCGGATAATTGATCACAATTTTGTTGATTTCAAAACTAAAATTACCAAAATATTTATTAAGTTAGTAAGTTTTAGTTTAAGATCAACATCAATATAGAAATTTTGTTCTCAAATGACAACCAACCACTCAAATTTGATGTATAAACAAATAGGCGACAGTATGTAGCTTGAATAAACAGTTTCAATTTGTAACCACAATTTTTGATTGCTGAAATTGCGATCGAATTATTTGTAAGCAACCTTGAATTAATTCTATATAATTTTATGTAATCAACGATTAAAATAAAAAAATTTTTTGTTCTGCTGTTTTGAATGCATTAATAGAGAATGTAACTGTCATTAAATTATTTGATTTGTTTTGCGAATTAATTCTTTTCGGTTTTTGCTACATGTTCCCAATATTTATAAATTTTTGAGTTATTATATAAATATATCAACGATCAACTCTTTCCAAAAATAATTCAACTGTGTTACTTAAATGAAAGTTTAATAAAGAATTCTTTAAAATGCATTAGGTAAAAGTAAAAATGAGGGACTTAAAATATTTTCGTACTGTACTTTTCTGTACTATCGACATCCACACAATCTGTACGATACTGTCATAAATAAAATATCGAATTAGTGCTATTGTTGATTTGAATTTGCTATAGAACGAGTGAATTTTCAAACCATTTATGTGTTTGATTTCAATTGAACATTAAATACCTCAGGTTTTAGATCTAGGTAACGAATAGGTGAAAAATTCCTCAAACGATCCAAAAAATATCCATATTAGTGGTCACTTTCGAATTTAATCTAGATGTGTCGATATTGAGAAAATATCGTCTACGCAAAAAAACAAAATAATAAATTAGGTTCACCCAATTTTGAGTACATAGTGTGATTTGAATGAAATTTGACTTAAATAACCCGATCTGATTTTAAAATCAGTTATTTCAAAAAATAACGACAAATTGCATAAATGCAAATATCTTGTTTATTTTAAATACATGCCTTGTGGGTCTGACTATTCTGATATTGTATTAAAGTTTCAGAAATATGAAATTTTTCATTCACTCTTTATTTGCATTTTGAATAAACCATTTTTGTAATGTGCAATAACCCGGGTAGGAACTGCCAATATTAAACAACGAACCAATCTTGAGCCAGTATCGGCGAGCCAAGCCATGGCTAGTTAACTTTGGTTTCAGTATGGGCCAGTTGTAAATGCCTAGACTGAACCAAGATTCAGTTTATTATATTACGCGTTATTCACCAGGTTAATGCATTGTAAACATGTGCTAGCCATATTATGTTTATCTTTATTTTTATATATGAAAGTCGTTACCGTTAATGTATTTAGTTTGGTTGGTTTGATAAATTTTTTGGATTATTCCGTTTCTAGTTAAATTTTTTATTTAAACTAATCTGACATATTCAATTCTATTTGTACACAAAGCTGTCTGGTCCCGAAATCTACCTATTTCTAGCGGATATACGTGCCGCTTGGACTTTTTTACATTTATTTTCGAAATTTACACCGTGCAGTTTTTTGTATAATTTTGATTAATAGCAATCTTACCATGGTGTTTTTCGCTTTGTTCCGAACCTGATTGACTGAAAAACTTAGAGTTCGGAATGATAGAAAAATTAATGAGTTTACAATGAAAAATACAATGATGTCTCAAGTAAGAATTTATGAATAGATAAAACTAAAATTCATGACACTGTTTAGAGAAGTGTCATTTGAAAGACCTTTTTTTAACATCGCAATTTTTTGTATAATTTTCAGACAGATTTGTCATATTTTTAAAGAGTAACAAAAATAACCTTTGTGTTTTTTATTAATTACCTAGCTATGAAAAGTTATCCAAAAGTTATATGTTAATTCCTAGAAAAGTTATATGTAGTATAATTCCTACCGTTTGCTTACCATTGAAACTTCAAAAAATTGTTAATATACAAATTTTTTATCGCTCTGTTTTTATAATTGCTTAAGCCATTGTCTCCCCAACTAACAAAAAAACTCCTACCTTCAATTATTGAAAATACAAAAATTTAAGTATTTTATATAAGTACATTTGAAAAGTACAAATCATTCTCCAATAACAAAGAAATGTTTTAACGTGTCATATGAATGAATTATTTAAAAAAAAATAATTGAGCTGCCATGTCACCTTGATATTATAATTCATCACAAATGAAAACATAGGAGCTAAAGATTTCTGATTTTGAAATTTTGTTAACAGAGTTTGGCGATTCAAGACTTTGAGTTAGTATTCTAATTATTTTAGGTAAATCAAACCAACATAGAATAATCTGTATATCTTGTTTATAATGGTTTCTAGACGTAAGTCAATATCTCACAAACTACAAACAAATTATGAAAATAAAACTATACTTACATTACACAACCTAACACACATTTTAAACAAAATAATGTTAAAAATTTCTCTCAATTTTATTTCAACAATGTAATCAACATCCTAATTTATATATCATCCTAATTATTATATATTAATATCAGCCTATTACGATGCAAATCCAAAAGTAAAAATTACTAACTAAAGTATATGATATCCGATCCGTACAAAACAAAGGTGGTTTGAGGTTAAAAAACTAATAACAACACAATTACTGCGAAAAAAAACAAAAGCGAATCTTTTTCTGGTTTACAAAATAAATAAATTTAAAATAAATTACAAAGCTATTCTATCGGAATGATTTTTTGAAATTACATATGTATATAATAAATTTACATATCAAAACTTGGGTGGTTATTTTGTAGTGTTATCTCACTAGGTGAGATAAAAAGTGAGATAAAATATTTGTTTTTGATCGATTATATTAGATAAAAGAAATCATTTAAACATAATTTTTTTATCTCACTATTTATCTCACCTAGTGAGATAACACTACAAAATAACCACCTTGATCTGCAACACGATTTTAATTAATAAAAAACGTGAACAAAAGTCAACTCTTGAATTGTGTTGATAAAGCGTAACAAAAAATACAGGTGTTTTCAAGGTCAAATTGTAACCAGAAGCAATTTGTTTGAATTTTTATTTATTTTAAGCGAAGAGAAGAATACAAACGAGAAGGAAAATCCAACAACAAACTTTGTTTTTGTTATAAATAATCAAAAGACAATGCAAACAAAGTAAATAAGAAAAAATGTATCTCAAATTGATTAGACACTGGAGCCATTCCCTGTAAATTGACGGTATGCATAAATTCTCATTGTACTAATTCAATGACTATATTGTAAAATGTAAGGGAAAACAACAAGTTTTATTAAGTATACAACGGCTTTAATAAAGCACAGCAAGCAACACTACAGCAAAAATATTCTTAATAGAACTAACTACAAAGTTAAGTTTTCATGTAAACAGACCTGCTTAATAGAACAAGATCCAAATAGAGCAGCTATGATTTTTTGCTGATCCTGCACTTGCAGAAATGCGATTTATGACGAATAAGATGATTGTTCCGAGAGTGAACAAATTACGATTAAAAGAAATACATTCCATAATTCCTCGAATAAAATCACCAAATCACCGACCCATTTTGCGTTAGACTTTCTAGCTTTTTAACTGGATCCTATCCTATGACTATACATCCCTTTTCGTGGTCGATATCATACTTTTACTCTTTTTCTCTTCAGTGTTCATCTGCCTTATTATTTTATTTTCATAATAGTTTGTGGGTTACAGCCACTTCTCCTTTAAGAGTCACTACTAAGGCATTAAAACTATTTTCATTGTTCCAGTTATAAAAACAAGTCGCTGTTGGTTTCATCAAAGACTTTGGTCTTACTGTTAAATTTCTACATTTTCTGGATGACATCGACATTCGAAGGGAATGTAGCGTTGATATTTGTAAAAGATTCTCTTCCAAGTGTTTATGAATGGTAACATTTAACTCATTTTTATACACATTTGAATATAAGCTGAATATGTAATGCAAATTGCTACACATATAGATCCTACGGATATCTCCATCATAAAACAATGTAAAGCTTGCTTTAAAGATAAATTTGATGCTCTTTGCATTAGCAAGTTGTTTTCAAAGTTCTAGCGTAGCAAGATGTTTTTAAACTTCTACCATTTCTATAAAAAAATAAATAATGATGTTAGAGTTGTACTAATATTTGTAGTTTTGCATTAAAATTAGTTTTAATGCTACATTTGCTTTGCAATTTAATAAAAATATTACGACAATGGCTGACTTCACTACAGCTCTAGAAACATAGTGTTCTGGATATATAGTGAGCTAATATCCATCAAATACTTTAATTAAAGGCTAACCAATGTTATAGATTTCGCGTAGTTCCAATTATAGAAATATTAAAAAAAGCAGTTGCATCCCAACAAACATAAATTCTGTTGTACGAGAAAAAGTAAAAAAAAATTTTAACTGGAAGTGACAACCCTAAATGCTTATGGACCAAGTTTCATTTAATTCGATTATCAGGTACAGGTGCTACTGAGATTTCAAAAAACAGGTGCTCGGAGACCCCCAACCACTTTGTTCACTATCGCTCAAAAACTAATCAGTTCCTTGCCATACATATTTGCATCTTTTTCCAAAGTGTCATCAAAATTCATTCACGAACGAATGTGGTATGCTCCAACAAACATAAAAAACATGGTGGAAAAAACCATCTGCTGTATGGTGAACCCCCAACTCTTTATCCCATGTACTCCAAAAGCTGATAAAATCTTTCTCATGTTGCTTGAAAGCTTTTTCCAGCGTTTCATGAAAATCGAACGGTAATTGTAGGCGCTACAGTAGGGATAATCACTTGAAAAAAAAAACTTTTTAACCGGAAGTGACAAACCGGGAATTGGTATGCAGAAATATTGGAAACAGTACTAAAACCTTATATACCAAGTTTCCATAAGATCATAATCCGGGATTAGAAGTTATTTTAGATTTAAACTTAAAGGTATTCAGGAGACCCCCCCGCCATTTTGTCCAAATTTGAAATGAATCCAGATCTTCCATTTTCAAGTGAACCTGGATCATTTGCCAAAGTTTCATCAAGATCCTATGCAGGAATGTCACGCACCCAGACCCACCCACCCACACACAGACGTACACCAAAATTGTTTTTGGCTATTTAGATAGAAATTTGGGGTTTGTAAGATTTTTTTTTCTCCATAAATTGTATTACTTCACACAATGTAAAATTGTGGTGAAGTAATAACTTGCTTTACATAGCCCATATAGCAAAGCTTGTATTAAAAATTGCAGTAACTTTTTCAACTGTGTAAACATTAAACTTTGACCAAATCAGTTTATAACTTCTAAGGAAAATTTAAAACCGCCAATTTTTTAATTTAAATTTTTAAGGAAACTACCAATTTCTCTCTTTATCAATAAAGTTCATTCATTATATAAATTCTATCTGTTCTCGGTACACATAATTTTTTTATTATTGTTATTAAAACTTTTATCGTTTTATCATTTTTTAAACATAGTTTCATATTCTCTTTCTTCATTTCTTTTTCTTTAAGTTTTAAATTGAACAGATTTATATTTAACACCCTCATAGCCTAGTTTTCAGTTCATTTTAACATTTCTTAAAAAAATAATAGAACTGACGATGTCATTTCGTTGATTAATAATAATAGTGTGAATTGTGAAACAATTCTTGAGAAATGTAACAAAAGTAAAATTTAAATAATGGTTATTAGTTGTACTTTAGTCAATTAAGGCGAATTTAAGGTTATTTAGCATTTCGCACTTAGCAACTGTCGCACATAATTATACATATGTATATAATATATATATAATTAAACTATCCATTAAACACCAAACTCAATCAAATTTCAATTACAACTTTATGTAAATATTTAATATAGTACAGTTTCATGTTAAACTTCAATAATATTTTGCACTTCCATTAACACAATAAAAATCATGATATAATCTTCAAAAAAAAAAATATTACGAATAATTTTAGTGCGTGATCTCGTATTTTATCACCTAAGCCCTTAGCCCATTACTATTAACAACGAACAAAAACTGTTTCAACAATATAATTTAATCCTTGTTTGAAATGATCAAAAAACGGAAATATAGAAAACGCATTAAAATTTTTAAAGTTAAATAAATATCTTAATAACAAGAATTCAACACGAACACTCATTCGTACTTGTTAGAAAAAGGGTGCTCGTTATTAACAAAAATTCAACTCGAAAAGTTTATAAAATAGTAAATTGAACTGGCTTTTATATTCTAAAATCTAAACAGTCTATCCAATGATATTTAATTTTTGAAAGTTTAATAAAAACATAAAGCTTTTAAGAACAATTACGTCAACTCAATTTTTTTATTTGATCATAATGGAATCAGATTGTTTTTAAACGAAGGACACAATTTAATAATTTTTTAAGTAAAGAAGTGATTAAACAAAAGTTGGGTTACAGTCTTAAAAATCTTTTTATATATGTATGAGTAAGGAACTACATCGCATTATTAGTAGACCTTTCAACGATGAAATTGTTCTATAATATTTATGCGAAAGATTAGGTCTGAAATTTAAATTTTTTGTCAAAGTATTATGGCAAACACGTTGCCTGTCAATTTTTGTACTTCCAAGCGGGATACATTAATTTTTTACAAGTTAGTACAATCCTGACTAACCTGAACCTGATAAAAAGAAAAACAGATAAATAAATACTGTTGTAAAACCGTACTGCGACCTAAAAGACCTATTACATCCCATTTGCTTGGTCCTGGTCGTTTTGTCCTTAGAAAATCTCCTCCAAAGCCATATTCCTCTTTCATATTCTGCTGCTGATAAAGTAATCCCAACGATAGCTCTTACTTTTTCGGTCGATAGAATTTACTTTGGGTTAACACTTCTAATACAATAGCTTATTCGTATTCCGCAGAAACTGAATTGATTATATATTATTCTGCCTAAAATATACTGAAAAAGTTTCCATTGAGTATTTGGTCCTTGGCCCCATTACTCCTACCACTTTATTCACCTTGCTCTTTCACCATATTCATAGCATGGATTGCAGTTTGCACGATTAGAAAAAATATAAATTGAATTGGTCAAAGTTCTAACAGGATGGCAGGATTGAGAACCAAACAAACACTTTAACACCAAATACAGGCTAAAATTCACGAAACAAAAAGATGCGCAGATTTTAGCTTATGGAATTTTTGAACAAAGATCGAAACAAATTTGAACTTTAACTGATCTCGTTGTTTTTATAAGTATCGTCACCGCAACGGTGCTCAAATCAAATTGAAAATCAATATTCGCCGGTGTACGGTGTTGTGGGACCTAGGTATAAAAAGATATTTATGTATTTGGTTGTGACACAAATTGTAATCCCTATTACAGTTTTTTTTCTTAAAAAAAATCAGTGGAGATCTTTTTATTTCTTTTATGCTTGACACTTTTTTTTTTTCAATAGTTAACAATAATAGAACGTCGCTGTCTGAAATTCAAATCGTAAACAGATTACTAATTATACGACGACTTTAAAGTTTAAACGTTAACCTAATATATTGTTTGTTTGTTGGATATATTATTTGATTTAATGGTATTGTAGTTTTCATATATTTATATTTTTTTTGATTTCATTTTTGTTGTTCAATGTATACACGATTCCGAGTGTACACTGAAGCTGATCTATCCGATAAAATTGTTTCACGTCTACGCTTCTCATTGGTGGTATGCAACCACAAATAAAATTTAAAGCTTTAGATCAAAAATTTTGTGTTTTTTTTATTTAATTGAATATTTCGGTCCTTTTTGGGACCTTCCTCAGTAAAGGTTTTTAAAACTTATTATCAACTCTATTTTGAGTAATACTCATAAATATTTAAATAAAAAAAATAAAATTTTTGATCTAAAGCTTGGCTTTTTATTTGTGGTTGCATACCACCAATAAGAAGCGCAGACGGTGAAACAATTATATTTTTATATTATAAAATCATTTCATTTAAATTTTAAGACCTAATAATTAATTGAACGGAAAAAACTAAATTCTATTTTATCCAACTAACTTATGGTTCGCAAAATTCAATCTTTCAGCTTACCAAATTTAATAGTTCTACATAGTAAACAAAACCAATAAATTTGAGATGCAAAATAAAATGACCTAAATAAATATTCCAAAAAACCAATAGGTTAATGGGTAAGGGTAAGTCAAAAAATAATGAGTTGTGTGATTTAGGTGGAATAGTTGTATTGGAATTTGAAAACCATAAAAACACTATCGTAAGTCGTAAATTTTATACACATATATTACTTTTAATTTCAATATAAAACAAGAACTTGCGAATACTTTAATTACCAACAATAAAATAGATAATATAATGTTACTTTTAAGAAAATTAATTTTACTGAAATTGATTGGGTAACGTTAATGTTGAAGGATTTTAATTTAGCGAAAAGATTTACTTTTTAAATTTTAGTGCCCGGTAAATTTTTTTCTCAAACCCCTCAAAAAGCATCCAAGCGCAAATTCACAATTTAATTTTATTATTTATTCATATGGATCGGGTTAATAATTTGTTTTATTAAAAATGTGTTAAAGCGATAGCAATATATATCTCAAAATAACATACAAAATTCTTTTAAGACCTCGGTCCCACATCAACCTTATTGAACACTTTTGATTATTCTTCTTTGATATTTTCCAAATATACATATTGTTACGAGTGCAGAAAAATCTAGACGATTACAGAAAGATCTAAACGATTACGGTCACTTCCAGGAAAATAAAATCAACAAACAAGTTAATGAAATGAATATTGTTGTTGTTGTCTCTTCTTAGAAATAGGGTCAACATAAACGATTTTATGAATCAAATCAACATAACGTAAAATAATCGAATATTCTAATATTTTCTCAGGGTTTCTGGAAAGTGATGTCGAATTATCTAGAAGTATTGCAGAAGGTATATAAGAAAAATACCTTTTGTAGTTTTTAATTAGTTTTATTTTAGACCTGCGACAGTAAAGTGAAATTAAATGTAAAATTAGTGTTATTTTAAACCTGCGATAGTGAAGTTGGAATTAGTTTATTTTAAACCTGCGATTGTGAAGTTAAAATTATAAAAGTGATCTTTAAATTAGTTTTCGTGTAAAGTTATTTTGTAAATAAAGTTTAAAGTGTTATTAAGTAGAAATAATTTGTGTATTATTTTGAACGTTGAATTACTGGAAATTTCTACAATAAACCGTTGGAGTTTCTGAAGCTGTTAAAAGAATATTCTAGTTAAGAATATTGTTTGCTGTATTGTTTTCCTGTTGTTGTGAAACAATTAAGGTATTGAATACTTAATAAAACCTGGTGTTTGTGCTTACTAATCAGTGATCGAACTCAGGAAGAGATAAGGGATTGCGTTTATCGAATTGTGAGTAAGGCCAATTCGAAGGAAGGTTAGAAAAACGTAACATTGGTGACATCGGCGGATTAGTTAGCTGTTAATAATGGTTTTATTAAGTGATTTGAAGGTTCTTGAGTTAAAGAAAGAACTAGAACAACGTGGATTGTCAACAAGCGGAAACAAAACTGAATTAATGCTACGGCTTCGACAAGGTATGGAAGCCAATGGAATGGACGTGGAAAGTTACCAGTTTGGAATTGTTACAACAAATACTGATTCAGTTGATGAGGACAAAAGTTTTGTTGCGGAAACAACATCTTCATTGCCACCTGCAAATTGTGATTTTACGCAGTTAATGGCTATGATGCAACAGATGAGTTTGAACATCAGCCAACAAATAAATTTGAATATGAATCAGAAACTGGATGCCGTAAATACCAGCATGAATCAGATGAATGCTAATATGGCTGTCAATAAAGAGGAAATGAATCAAAGTTTGTCTGCAACCAAGGAAGAAATCAGTAGCAACATCAATCAACAGCTGGAAATAGTCAACAATAACATGGCTACAACCAAGGAAGAGATCAGTTTGAACGTCAAGCAAATAATGGACGAGAAACTTCTCGAAATATCTACTACGTTACGGGAGGAAGTAGGCAGAGTTCATCAAGAGGTGAAAGAGCTAGAGCAGAAAGTACTTGATGAAAACAAAAAGGTACTTGCAAAAGTAGATGATTTCGAGAAACGGTTGCAAGATGTTGAAACGAATAAAGTCACTTCACGTGTGGTACAACAAATAGCAAATATTAAACTAAAGCCACCATCGTATGACGGTACCACATCTTTCGGCATCTTCAAGTTCCAGTTCGAGACCGCAGCAGATCAAAATATTTGGAACGCCGAAAATCGTCTTGCTGCATTGATAGTTGCGCTTAAAGGGGAAGCAGCTGAAGCATTACAGGCAGTACCAGAAAACGATCGCAAAAGTTATGCAGAGGTGATGAATGCGTTGGAGCGTAAATATGGCAGCGACCATAAAAAGGAATTATACAGAATTGAGTTAAAAGGTCGCTTGCAACGGAATGGGGAAAGCCTTCAGGACTATTCTTCGGCAGTAGAACGGCTTGTACATTTGGCACACTCCAATACTCCACCGTATTTTATGGAGAAAATGAAGATCGAGGCTTTTACAGATGGTATCCGAGATCCAGAAACCAGGATCAAAGTAATGACTACACCTAAGGCGACTTTCCATGAAACTGTCGCATACGCAATGCAATATGAGATGGTACAGAGGTTGTGTATGCCATCTGGTGGATGCAGAAAAAGGAATGTAGAGGGGAACATCAAAGGGGAAGTTTTGGCACACAGAGATAGAAGCGACATCAGATGCTGGGTATGTGATGAAGAGGGTCACATGGCACGGGAATGCAAGAAAAACAGGGAAGCAGACAGATTGTCGTCTTCTGTGAAGAACAGAGGAGCCGAAGAAATGGAGCACGTAGGGTTCAGGAACAGCAGTAGAAAACTCCTGTGCTGGATATGTAGGAAATCGGGCCATATCTCACAGGACTGCTGGAACAGGAAGCGTGATAGATCTTCGTCTCCTATTCAACGGAAGCCTGTTGGCGGTGCAACTATAAAGCCAAAAAGTGAGGAGAATGCAGCCTACATTCCAATTTCAAGAATTGCGGTAAATGGTGAAAGCTTGGGTATCAACGGACAACTTGAAGGTAAAGGTTGCTTCATGACACTGGATACAGGTTCAGCTCGAACATTCGTTCGCAAAGGTTTAATTGACGGTGTTTTGGAACCATCAGATGGATTGAAACTCCAAACAGTAACTGGAGAATGCGCTGAAATAGAAGGTAAAAGAATCGCTGAAATAAAATTGGGAAATAACTGCTATCAACAAGAGGTGCTAGTGGCAGACATTATGGATGAAGTCATTTTGGGGATGGACTTCATGAAGGCGAAGGGATTAGTCTTCGATTTTGGATGTGGAATCCTAAAGGTAAATAATGTTGAGATGCCACTACTTGTGAATGAGGCAGAGTCAACAGATATTGGCAGCGATGAGGAACTACGCAGTGCAGAGGAAAATCCAGCACCATCCAAACAGATGAGGGAAAGAAACATCAACCGACGCAGACGTTTGAACAAACGCCGAAAGTTAAAAAGGAAACAAGTTCCGGTCCATTGCGAAGAGAGCAATGTAAATGAAGGGGTTCAAATAGCTTCAAACGGTGACGAATCGCAGCTGAAAATGAGAATGCTTCAGGGACATGGCAGTGTGAAACACTCAAAGGGAAGAGATAAGGAGCACTTTAGAAATAACGAGAATCCCTACTCATCACGGTGGGCTGACATAAAACAAAGTAATGGCCCAGTACTTAGAAAGGAACCGGAAGTAATTCTAAACAGCCTGGGAAATAGGAAAAGAAAAAAAAAAATGTTTTTGGATTCAATAATTGGAGGAGAGAGCTAGATCCTGTTCGGGACGAACAGGCTTAAGTGGAGGGTAATGTTACGAGTGCAGAAAAATCTAGACGATTACAGAAAGATCTAAACGATTACGGTCACTTCCAGGAAAATAAAACCAACAAACAAGTTAATGAAATGAATATTGTTGTTGTCTCTTCTTAGAAATAGGGTCAACATAAACGATTTTATGAATCAAATCAACATAACGTAAAATAATCGAATATTCTAATATTTTCTCAAGGTTTCTGGAAAGTGATGTCGAATTATCTAGAAGTATTGCAGAAGGTATATAAGAAAAATACCTTTTGTAGTTTTTAATTAGTTTTATTTTAGACCTGCGACAGTAAAGTGAAATTAAATGTAAAATTAGTGTTATTTTAAACCTGCGATAGTGAAGTTGGAATTAGTTTATTTTAAACCTGCGATTGTGAAGTTAAAATTATAAAAGTGATCTTTAAATTAGTTTTCGTGTAAAGTTATTTTGTAAATAAAGTTTAAAGTGTTATTAAGTAGAAATAATTTGTGTATTATTTTGAACGTTGAATTACTGGAAATTTCTACAATAAACCGTTGGAGTTTCTGAAGCTGTTAAAAGAATATTCTAGTTAAGAATATTGTTTGCTGTATTGTTTTCCTGTTGTTGTGAAACAATTAAGGTATTGAATACTTAATAAAACCTGGTGTTTGTGCTTACTAATCAGTGATCGAACTCAGGAAGAGATAAGGGATTGCGTTTATCGAATTGTGAGTAAGGCCAATTCGAAGGAAGGTTAGAAAAACGTAACAATATATACCAATTCAGAAGTTCGTGATTGCTTGAAATAAGATTCATTCAGAAATTGTATCAGAAAAACCGTTTTAGTTTCAGAAAAGATTTTCATGATTGTAGGCTATGAAGTAGTTGCAGATTAGGCAGCGTTACATAAAAACCTGATTTATTTAAAAAATCAAAAAAATCGGATTTATTTGATTTAAATCGCTTTTTTTTTATTTAAATCGGACTTTTTTGATAAATTGTATATTTCTTATGCTACGTTAACTACTTTATATAAATCATTAGCTTTGGTTATATTTTTTGAAATGCAAAGCTAGATAAAAGTAAAGGAACAGTTTTTATTTACTAGATTTTTATACTGAAATACAGATTGTTGTTCTAGCGACATCAAAAGCGTTACTTGCCAAACTAAGATACTTTGTCACTGCTTTAGAGTGATGTCAGAGATATCCAACTCTGCAGATTCGAAAAGTTTCTGGGACATGTAGATAACTGGTAAACACTAAACGGCAAGTCATATGGAACAACTCCTTATAACTTGTGTCAGGAAAGTGTTAAGGATTTAATATACCATCAAGATCAAAATAGTAACACTAGTTTTTAGTGGAAATGTTTTTTTTCGTAAGCGGGTTGTACTTATTTGCATTTAATACTCTATTTGATATGTAATTATTTATTATTTCTAAATTCATTTCTAGAATCTGTTCATATGCATTTTATGTGGGTTTGTCAATATTTCTAGTTGTGGTTTAATCTGTGACTTTGTAGTTGAAGTTTTACGACGATAGGCTAACAACTTAATTATTCTCAGTCGCAAGCACGATGCAATTGTCTTAGCGTGACTTGAAACAGATGCCGTTGGTCAGGTGAAGATAGCTCAGATATAGGTTAAAAAAATGTGCACTGTTACCCTGTTACGGGGCCAGTTTGTAACTTTTATTTGAACTTTTGTTACACTATAAATTAACACGGGATAACTTGGCCCCAATACGAATTTGACATTAGGAATCTCTATTATCTTACTATATTTATCTTAACATTCCGAAGGGGAAAATAATTAAACAAGAATTAATATATCTATAAAATAAATTACCTCGAACTAAAAAACTGTTGATTGATGATCTGGTTTCTAATTTTTCAATTCCATTGACTAGCGTTTGATCAACTAACTATATTGGCCGAACTAATTCGTGAACATCAGTTGCTGCTGTAGTTGCTGCACATTGAATTACACCTTCGCTGTTCGAAATGCCCAATTGAACATTACTTTTGATCCTTTAACTTTTCATTCCATACCATATCTTGCTTTAAATCCGTGCGGTTTCAACAACCGGAAAATCCACCATACACTCGATTGTTTCTAACTGTGGTAATAGGCTTATTTTCATTTACTGCCACTTTATAAAGCAAATTTTCTTTTATGATGGGTTAAGCATAAACTTAATGAAAACACCCATGAGACACTTCTTGTATCAATTAACAGAAAATTCTTTTTGAAATCAACATAAAATGGAATTAGTATTTATTTTTAATGATCAATTAACAAATTCAAACTAACAAATTAATTTAAATTACAGATTTTGTTCACAAATTCATTTAAACATTTACTTTCAAGAACCAAAATCAGAAATGCATCTTTTTTTTGAAAAATCGAACAATGTCATTTTCTATTTGACATCTTCTAATCAATCGTGTAATATTCAAAATTCAACAAAGATTAATAACGACAACGACATCTGTTCGCTAGAATTGGAAATAAAATTGAGTACGTTCGTTTGCTTTTTATAGTATATTCAAAATTTAACTAGCAGTTAAGCTCTAGAAAATTTCAAAATTATTATTAATGTAAAAATGAACGGAAACTAATGAAATACATTTCTATTGAATTGAAAACAAAGAGGAATTTGGTTTTATTATTGTTTTGCGATTATTGCGATCGTTACACCATGAATTCAAGGTAAAAATCAAGATTTCTACTCTTGAAATCACAAAAACGTCGCCATCCCCTCCATGACAGAAACCACCAAAGCACTATTAAACTTAAACTAATACTAGAAATTCTAATAACTAATAAAAAGAAATTATAATAACTAAGTAATATTAAATATAACACCTATTTAAATTCTAAAAACCGAGAATTAAATTTATAACTATAATAACTAATGATTAAGAATATATGTTTAATTTATGACAACTAATGATTCTAACACTAAATTTAATTTTATAAAAAAAATATATTGAAAAACTTAGGCTTGGTATATAGGAAACAGACGCTAGAGATTTCGATGGTAAAACCCGCAAAATCATGACTCGCAATCACCAACAATAGTAAAACCAACTCTCAACAAAAAAAAATGGAGCCAGTACGACGGAAATGTAAAAAGGATGAAAGCACAAAAACGAAAAAAAACAACGAACGCCCAATTCGAAAACATACAAGATTTTCTTGTAAAAACAAACTTTATAAAGGAACAAAAAGGAAAGACCACCGTCGTACCCAATCTTTGCTGAATCTTTTACAAAAGTTCCTAAAATATTGTATGTGTAAAAATATAATTTATTTATTTAATTCCAGATATACTGAAATATATATATATACCTAAAATTAGTTATTGACGATAGCACCCCTAAGAATATTTATTTATTTTTAAAAGAAAATTGAAAAATAAAAATATTTAGAAGAATGTTTATTTATTGGATGCACCGTCCTAACTTTGAAATATTGATTTATTTTTTTTTTTAAAAAATAAAAATATTTATTTATATCTTGATGTATTGTGTAATTAAAAAATTATTTATTTAGTTACCTAAAACTATTTAAATTACGAAAAAATTATTTATTTACCTAAAATTATTTTAATTAACGAAAATTTAATTTATTTAATAAAAATTTTATTTATTTAATTTTGAAAAATTTGTTTGATTTATTTTATTTTTATTTAATATCATAAGAGATTCCCAAAATCAAGATTCGTCTGGAGACAATTTAAAAAGTAAGTATGGCTACAATATCCATTTTGTTTAAATTTGAATTCCCGCGTTCGCGAGCCCACTCCAACCATGCATGTGAGAACTGACTAGAAAAGCCCCTAACGACCAGATTCTACAGAACAGATTCTCCCCAACCTAATAAAACAATCACAACTGTCACGATTAGACACTAAGTCCATTTCTACTGACCCAGTTGTGCTTGTTTAATCTACAAATAAATTACACCTAAACCTAATGCGAAAGTTGAAGAACGCTCCCGAGCACCAGACTTCAAATCTTAAACTCTATGAAAAATTGTTCTATTGTAAACTAAATGAAAAAAATGGAAAAGTTTTTGAATTTGTTTGAGGTGAAGCCTCTGATCCTGAAAGCAAAGTACAATTGGTTCTTCTCTTCATTACACCGAAGAAGCCTCTGAGCAAAGAATGGTACTACTGGTTTGCACCTAAGTACAAACACAGCACCACCACTCCTCGTCCCTGAGGACTTCCTCGCCGAATGAAGAGAAGAAACCAATGTTCTTCGATCGCATAACCCCGATGGCCATAGGCGATCTAAGAACGACATCAATGTTAAGGGGATAAGCCCCATGGATGGCTTGTTAGGCCTACCGCTGAAGAAAGGAAATCAATAAACCTAAATACTACATAACTTATCCATAATCCAAACAATTCCCTATTTAAAAATGCTAAATCGAAACATGAAATATATAATATGTGTTAATAAGGTTCTACGTGAAATTAATTAAATTAAATCTTCAGACTAAATAATAAATTGGTAATTTAAAAAAAATTACGATTATTTTACATTTAAAACTAAGCTTACTAATCTTTAAATTATTAATTCTAATATATTTGTTCAGGTTAAATCTTTCGCTTTATTTATTGTATTCAAAACAAAAAATAAATGTTAGCTAAGAATAATTGTTTCTATATTTATACCATTTTTTAAAATTAATCGCAATAAAAAATAATTTAAAAAATGCTGGTAGCTAAAATGGACTCATACGAGATATGTATACGTACATCCGCGGATCATTATGATGACAAATGTAGAGATATTGATTTGGATCCGGCTCACTCTATAAAGTTGATGGGAATTAATTATTTTCAATTGTACTTCCATAAACACAGACCAATAATACTTTGAAAGTAGTGACGAAAGATTTAAACTTATACAAAACCGTTGAAAACTGTTTGGTCAATGTTAACTTTTATTACGTTAATAACATCCTAAAACTCATAAAAACATGACTTAACCACAATCAAAAAAAACATACGATTAATTTCATATATAAATTAATTGCATCATCCAAGAATATGTACAATATATAACCAAATATAAATATACATTATGTACAAAAAATTGTACTATGTATATAAAAAAAAATATGTACAGGATATACAAAAGATATGTACAATAGTATACCAAAAATATGTACAATATGTACGTGGTAGCATAAAAAAATTTCAAAAAAAAACTGCTTCCCCAAAACGGTTTTCTTTTTTCCAAATTAAAAAACAATTAGTATTACTAAAAGCAGATGACAGCACAAAAAACAATCTCCAAAAAAATTGCTGTCCCAAAACGGTTTTTTTCAAAATTAAAAAAAAATTAGTCTTAACTAATTATACAATGAGGAACAGGGGCCTCCTGTGGACCAGACCACTCCTCTTCCTGTCGCATGATCGGTGAGATGGGAACCACCTCAACCAGCTCCTCTATTTGAGTACTCTTGGTCGAGGAAGCTCCCAGCTCCACGACCAGGCGACTCTCCTTCTCCTTCTTCCTCCTCTCCTTCCTCTTCAGGTGTGAGCTCCTGTTTTTCTTGACCCGTCTCCTCTCACGCCAGCCCACATTCACTTCCTCATTCACTCCATTCAACTCCTCATCCACTATCTCACAAATCAAATCATCCAATGCCTTATCATACTGCTCTTCGTAGATATCATTCATAATCTCCAGATATAACTTATCTTTCACCTCATTCATAACCACATTTATAATTCCTTTCACCACATTCATCGCCTCATTCATCTTCTCCTTTCTCTCTATCTGCTCTCTCTCTTCCACCTCATCCATCCAGGGCTCAAACCCCCCTGGTCGACACCTCCTTATCAACCCCTGACCCCTCATCGTATACATATTCTCTATCAATTCCAAAAAATTTCAAAAACTATTTCTAAAATCCCACACTATTACAAAAAAAACGAATTAAATGGTAGAAGTATTATTCAATCCTTAACCAAGAAACTCCACGTATATTAAATACGTATATACCCAAAAAAAACCACAACCTAAACAGGTTCGTAAAGAAAAACAACCTTTAATTCAATGGGTTGACCAACCCAAAACCGGTTGACCACACCCAGCAAAAAAAATAAAAAATGTCAAAACTGGTTTCACCACCCATAAATATATATATTATTCCGCCAAAATTTTACGCGTTAAAAATAATACAAAAAAAATTTATTTACCGTAATTACGGTATTTTACGAAAGAAAAGAAAAAAAAAATATCCAAAACCTAAACTGGTTCCACCAGGGTTTCGTTTCGGCTGCCACTCTGCACTGTTACCCTGTTACGGGGCCAGTTTGTAACTTTTATTTGAACTTTTGTTACACTATAAATTAACACGGGATAACTTGGCCCCAATACGAATTTGACATTAGGAATCTCTATTATCTTACTATATTTATCTTAACATTCCGAAGGGGAAAATAATTAAACAAGAATTAATATATCTATAAAATAAATTACCTCGAACTAAAAAACTGTTGATTGATGATCTGGTTTCTAATTTTTCAATTCCATTGACTAGCGTTTGATCAACTAACTATATTGGCCGAACTAATTCGTGAACATCAGTTGCTGCTGTAGTTGCTGCACATTGAATTACACCTTCGCTGTTCGAAATGCCCAATTGAACATTACTTTTGATCCTTTAACTTTTCATTCCATACCATATCTTGCTTTAAATCCGTGCGGTTTCAACAACCGGAAAATCCACCATACACTCGATTGTTTCTAACTGTGGTAATAGGCTTATTTTCATTTACTGCCACTTTATAAAGCAAATTTTCTTTTATGATGGGTTAAGCATAAACTTAATGAAAACACCCATGACACACTTCTTGTATCAATTAACAGAAAATTCTTTTTGAAATCAACATAAAATGGAATTAGTATTTATTTTTAATGATCAATTAACAAATTCAAACTAACAAATTAATTTAAATTACAGATTTTGTTCACAAATTCATTTAAACATTTACTTTCAAGAACCAAAATCAGAAATGCATCTTTTTTTTGAAAAATCGAACAATGTCATTTTCTATTTGACATCTTCTAATCAATCGTGTAATATTCAAAATTCAACAAAGATTAATAACGACATCTGTTCGCTAGAATTGGAAATAAAATTGAGTACGTTCGTTTGCTTTTTATAGTATATTCAAAATTTAACTAGCAGTTAAGCTCTAGAAAATTTCAAAATTATTATTAATGTAAAAATGAACGGAAACTAATGAAATACATTTCTATTGAATTGAAAACAAAGAGGAATTTGGTTTTATTATTGTTTTGCGATTATTGCGATCGTTACAAATGGTGAGCGTATCTCGTTCATCATCTTGTTAGAGCGTTCAAAAAAAATCTAATTTTTATATTTTTATTTTGAATTTGCTTAAAATTTTAGAAATTTCTTCAATTGATTTAAATCAATGATCTTTTTAAAAAAATCAAGTTGATTTCAATATGATTTAAATCAATGCAACCCTGATATATATATATATATATATATATATATATATATATATATATATATATATATATATATATATTTATATATATATATATATACATATATATATATATATATATATATATATATATATATATATATATATATATATATATATATATATATATATATAATATATATATATATATATATATATATATATATATATATATATATATGTATATATATATATATATATATATATATATATATATATATATATATATATATATATATATATATATATATATATATATATATATATATATATATATATATATATATATATATATATATATATATATATATATATATATATATATATATATATATATATATATATATATATATATATATATATATATATATATATATATATATATATATATATATATATATATATATATATATATATATATATATATATATATATATATATATATATATATATATATATATATATATATATATAAATATATATATGTATATACATATATATAAAATTATGTTATTTTATATCATCTCATTATCATTCTGCTATTTACGTTTTATGTGTGGGTTTCGGCTGCAGACTATGTTATCTGTAAACCCTAAAAAAGGAAATTTATCGATTTTTTCGGTGAAGTTTATATATATTGTTTACTTTTTCTTGTAATTTTAATTTTCACATTCATAGTTTTGTTATCACAACAAAGGTATTGTAAACATATTTTGAATCATTTTAGCACCAATCTCTCTTTTGAGTTTAATGACCAAAGGCGATAATGATTACATATATCAATCTTTTTGATTAATTTTTACTATATTTGAAATGAAGTGGTATTAAAGTTAGTCTGACTCTTCTATGATTTAAATTTCTTGAAAATTGAAACTAGACCGACTGTCTAGAACTGAAACTGTTTGAAAGAATTTATTACAAAATTTGTAGAAGCTTAAAAAATAAACAAGATAGAACAAACCATATAAAAGTTGTTTTTTTCAGTATATTTTAATGTTAAATTAAATCAGAACAGCAAACCAGAATATTATCACGAATGTTGTTTTCATAAATGTAATATCTAGCAGTCATTTACCTTTCACAAAAACAAACAAATCATAAAAAACACATCTTCTACTACTGCTCTCAACAAAGAAAAGGATTAAATCAAAGAAATATTGTTTTCAAACAAAAAAATATTATATTCAAATCACAAAAAGGAAAGTCATTGACCAAACAGGGTTTTTTTACAGAATTCTGAAAATAAATGTGAATAATTTCCATAAACTTATAAGAAATAACGTTAAAAAATTTCAACAAATGTTGCAGTCTGTATTTTTGTGTACAAAATGATAGTGACAAAAAATGAACACACTCTATTTAACCAACTGAGACAATGGGAAACATTCGTTCGTATACGTGATTTTTGTTCATGATATACATATGAGAGAAATTGGCTGATTCGTAAACATTCATTTTTTAAAAATGTTTCTAATTGGATTTCAAAAGCATGTTTGTTTCACAAAAAAAAATGAAAGATGTGCAAACATTGGCGGCCAAACAAAGCAAATGTAAACCCAACTGAATGTCTGCCATAATTTCAGAAAAACCCTTAATGTGTGTACCTTTCCAATACCTTTACCTCAGTAATTGCAAGTCGGACAAATAAAATGAATAAAATAATGTCCATACAAAACAATGTCATGTATTTATTTTAATTTTTGTCCGTATTTTCATTCCTTCCGAATTGTTTCTGATACCATTAAAGTCGCGGTTTGTTTTTTTTTGTTTTAAATGACACTTGGAACACTTAACTTAGCAATTGCTTGGAACACAAAATGTCGGATCATCGTTTGAGATTTATTCTTAAATTTAAATTTCGTTAAGAATTATTTTGGCATATTCATAAAAGACAATTAAAGCGAAAGAAAAATTTAGCTTGACGTTTTTCGAAGACTGTCGGAGATTTTATGAGCTGCACCGCCAGCTGTTTTTATTTAGAAAACTATTTAGCAAAAGGCCAATTTATGGCGATTAAAAAAAAAAGCGGAGTCGAAGCAGTAAGATAGAACTTTTGACTTTTTAATTCGTTTCCTTTTTTTTACTTGTAATTTACATTTTAAGAATGTATACACTTTGAAGCAACATGAAGTGATTTTAATAAAGCCTTGTTTAAATGAGAATCTGAGATCTGCACTAAATGCTATTGGATTTAGTGCTAGGGGATTCCCATAGCGTTTTTTTATTTAAAAACTCAATTGCGGGAACTATATTTTGCTAGAACTTATATACAATTTTTGCAAGGCTTACAATAATTCTGCAACCAATTTTCGGTTAACTACTTTCTTTAAACCATTTAATGTAATATTTTTTTTTCAAATTCAAACTATGAAAAATCCGTGCCAACACTTAGTCAATAATTGAGTATTTTATGAATTTGAATGCACTATATTTTCAGCATCTGGACTTATAGTGATGGGCACCAAAACATCAGCGTTGGTATACTTATTTTATATTATTATTATACAATTTCTTTGCCGTGTTATCTCTTTACAACATTTTTTTCGGTAATCCAATTAACATAATATATTGTAATATATTAATTATATTTTAAAAACGTTTATCTAAATTCTAACTAAATTTGGTTGAATGACATCTATCAACTGAAAAAAGTATGAAAACACATTCAAGAAAGCGTTTGTTTGGTAAATTTCAAAATAAAATATTCAAAAACTGTTTTTCAATCAAAGAGCAAAGTAAATACCAAATTTTCTCTGCATTAAAGGTTTTTTACCTCCACATAACAATCCCAAACTTCTTTTCAACAAAAACCACTGTGAAAATAAACATTACCTTGATTTTCGATGGAAAAGACATGAACAAATTTGTCGTATTATTGATTCAGTTTATTTTGGTTTGTTTGTTTTTTAACTTTAGAGTACCAAGAAAATTTGATTACAAATTTTATGTTACAAAAAAATCAAAAATAAACCTTGCAGATAATTATTTTAAAGTGGTTTAAAAAATTAAAATGCAAAGCAAACAAAAACATATTTGCTACCAAGCAATGGAGGGAAAATATATCAAGAAGTGAGAAGTAAATCAAGAATTGATGTGGCAGTATTCACTTTATTCTGTATTCCTGTACTGTTGCACTCCGCTGACTTAATTGTAAAATGCTTTATATATTTTTAAATTTCTAAGAGAATTGGATTTATTTTTTATGACATCAACATTTTTGATATTTAACTTAAAGCTAATCTACTCCCAACGGACCTCTTCGACTCTATTTTTTTTTTTTAATAAGAAGTGTTGTGTAGTAGGAATTACAAAATGTGTCACAACAACATATAGATACCTTTTAAGACGTAGGTCCCACAACAACATGCGTCTTGAGGTATAGGTGGACGCTTTTTTAAATCTTTGTGGATTGAAGGCACTCAAAACTATTGCTGAAAATATCAATCTCCCCATAAGAGTGCAATCATAAAAATTTAAATTAAATTCATAAAAAATGCTTTCTTTTTCAGGAAAGACGGATGGGAGAACTATTTGCAACAACATATATCAAGGCAACAAAAAGCAAAAAAAATATTACGGCGTTTGTGATTACGATGGATGTACCTTTTTTCCCGAAAATATTGTCATTTGTGACAGCTGATTTGTATCCCAAAAACTCATAATAATTGTTTTTTCTTGCAAATCAAGATTGTTTTGAGTTGTGACTTGTGTTTAAATTCTGTTTTTAATATAGATGTGATTCGTGTTCTGGAGTAACGAAAGCGTCGAAATTTGAACTCATCCATTTTTGATCGACTTCATCATACTTGGCATACAAGTACTATAGTCGATAGGTGAAATAAAAATCTCGTATGCCAACGCACATACAACAGTTGATATCAGTTGAGCGGTTCTCTTGCAATTTGATTTCAAAGTTACGCAAATTTCGAGGTTTTGGGATTTTGGTGGTCCAGAACAAGAATTGAACAATTAACCAATTCAACCCAAAAGCTTTTTAAGTTTTTCGATCAATTGGTTCGGAACTAAGCGAGAAAAGAAAACATGATAAACGCTATTATTCAAAATTATACAGAAAACTTTGTGGTGTAAATGTTTCAATCAATATTGTAGGAATATTAAAGTAGAGCTCTTAGTAGCTAACAACGAACTGCCTCTTTTGTTTCGTTTATATTTAATTCTAAGCATATCGTACCAAATAACAAAATTGTTCTAGATTCTTGTTTACTTCAAGCCACATTTTAACAGAGTGGTTCTAATGATTTGCCTAAACTTTCAAATGATTTGACTTGATTCGGCACAAACATTTATTTTTTTAAAGGCCTCACATCGCCGCCTTGCGAAACAAACGAAAATTAACTCAAATTTCAGGTCCATTGGATTTATAGTTTACGAGATACTTGAATTATTAGAAAAACATGTTTTACTTCTCACCAATAATGAGTTCCTATTAAAAAACGTTACCCTAAAAAACTAACATTTTTGAAGTATTGCAAAAGCAGAACATAAATTTGTATAGACCAGTAGTCAAACTTTTATTATAATTACCATGTCCTTTCTCTTATTTCCAATGAATTTGTTTTACTAAACGTCCTCTTTGTTAAAAGTTGAAGATTTAGCGTGTGTTGTTGCTACCAATTGCATGAATGCAGAACTATAACCTTTGCGATCTATCCCATTTCAAATGCATGAACATAAAATGTGCCAAATTTGAATTCTTCAAAATGTAGTAAAAGTATATTACTATTTACTACAATGAACAAAACCGATCTAGCTGTAATAAAATTAGACCCATCCAACGAAAGACATTTTCTACCACAGATGAATACTGGGAGTATAAGAGTTAAAAAGCTGCTGATTGAGTCACTTAGAATCGGCTTTGAAAAAAGTTTTCGAATATCGATTCATTGCATCAAGAGAAATAAGTACTAAGTAGTCGACAAAAGGACACCAAAAGGTCAAATCTCTATCAACTGCTATCTTACTACACCACTTCCATATTCTTTAACCTAATTAATTTAATTTTCATTTGTTATTTCACAACATTTCCATTCAAATCATTTTAAATTTTAATTGAAAATATTTTAGAGTTCAAATTATTTATGTTTCTTAACTTTTTTTTGTTGTATTTCAAAGTCATGAACCTTTGCATGATAAAACTCCACAGAAAAAATTATTGTTTTTCTTTTGTAATCAAAAATGCAATTTTATTGGTTTTTTTATAAGTTTTTTTTTCTTATTACGGAATTTTTAAGAAACATTTTTATTCGGACAAAACAACTTTAATCCTTTTTTTTAATTTTGTATTTGTAGAAATAGTGGGAGATATTTTCATGTTAATAAGAACGTTAATAAGTTGGAGATATTTTCATGTTTCGGAACAACGAACGATATATCATAAAAATGATATTACATCTACAATTAAATTATTGGCACTTTTTCCTAATGCAGTGAATTTTAACGAAAATAACGATGTGCTTCGACAAAATAGAAACGGTTCTAGAGTTTTTTGATCGCAAAAAGAACAAGTTGAACTTATGCTAAATTTTTTTTTCTAAGTTTGAGCACGATGGTTTTTGATTTTTGTACATAAAATCTCTGGCTGAAAAAAAACAGAAAACTATTTAAAACTTTTGAGGATTTTTGTTTTGAGAGAACTTTTAACTTTCAGATTGTGAGATAACAATTAAACCTACTTCAAGAAGATTTTGTTTAATTTAAAAAGTTTTGTTCAATAAAAAAACAAAATTATTTTTTGTGTAAGCGACTGTAAAGGAATAAATAGGCCGGTATAAACTTTACAATCCCCAAATCCAACCGCACAAGCGAACAATCGCGCCAGATATAAAATTAAATTTGCAATTTTCTTCTTACATCTGCGAATACAATTATATTAACATCTCATCGATATAAGATTAAATAAGAGTAATCTTCCCTTCTCGTAATTACATACGTATATACGTACATATTTCAAAAAATTTATTATGAAAACTTGGGATGGTAACATTATAAGTAGTAGATGTTACAGCAATGGAACACGACCATGTTATAACCTAAATATATATAATTTTTTTATACCAACACTTTAAATATTGTGTTCGTGTTTTACTTAAATATTTTAGGGTTTATCTGCTCTACATCTCCTACAGAATACATATACATTCACCTTAAAGAAACTGTTATGTTCATATTATATTCATTTGACAATCGATTACGGTACACGTTCCTTCAATAAACAAGCACTACTATGAGCGAAATACAATTTTTCTATCTAACTTCACTTTAAGGGTAAATTATGATAAACTGTTGTTTTAAATTTAAAAAAGTCGATCACGTGTGACTAAAATTTGTTCACCGAGGGTTCCGCAAACGTAAAATAACAAAATATCGAAAATAGTTGACGCTGTTGTTGTTGTAGCGACGGTGCGGTGCTACTCTTTCGGCTCCTTGTCCAGATTCAGGAAGTCTGCTACTGCTCTTGGGTGGTACCACAAATCTTCCTTCGTTAGGTTGGTAGGTTTTTCTGGACAATTAAATAGGTGGCCTGCATCATGCGGCGTGCCCTCACAATGCTCTGGTCAATTTTGTCCATGTAATTATTTAAGATGCGTGATCAACCGGATCTTAACTGCGCTATAATGGATCTGGTACTGCGCGGTAGTTTGACCTCTTCCGTAGCGACTTGTGGCGGCTTGCTCTTGAGGACTCGATTTGCGACGTAGTTCTTTATTGTGTCGTCAACAACTTTCGTGTGACTTGTTTTTAAACCCGTTTTATACGTAAGCTCGCCAATATTATCGGTTACTTGGTTGTTTCTGACATCATTCAAGAAACATTTCAAAGTACGCCTTATGTCTAGATGGTGTAGTCGTGGATAAAGTGTCATTGCAGTGGAAGAACAATTATCGCGGGTCGAACAATTATCGGGGTGCTGGAGATGAACTCTATTCAGTAAACAGTAAGATTCCCCCAACCTGTAAAACAATGAATGGAATGTAATCAATGGAATGTAAAACAACGCTATCCGCAATCAAACACAATATTGCTTTGAGATTTATTCATTGATATTTTAACTAGCGCAAATTCGTCGGAAGTTCAAGAAACGGTTAAATTGGAGGTGCCACACGGTCGGAATTCAACGTATAACATTTTTCTTAAATCAAGATAAAATTTTGAAAGATATTCCAAATAAACATAAAGAACAATTGCTGGACATCGATGCGAAAATTTTATAAAAACGTTAGCATTTAGCAATGAATTGGCCAGAAGCTGACCAATTTAGTTTTAACGTCACATCTGTACAACAGAAAACTGTCACTAATACCGCATTCACAGCGACATAGCAAATTAGTAGATAGTAAATTATAATTTGTATTTTGGCATATTTAATATGAGTTTAAAACGTAGATTGTAATGTGAATCGTAAGTATTTGAATCGTTTGTAATGGTAGTAAGCCTAGATATCAAATTAGTTGTAAAATTTTAAAATAAAAAGTGTTTACAGCACAGATTTAAGTTAAATCTACTAAATTGCTATGTCGCTGTGAATTCGGTATAAAAGAACAATATTATTATTAGATATTGCTCGTATTTTTGATCCGCTTTCATTTACAGTTGCAGCAATTACGCTTGCTTAAATAATTCTGCAAATAACGTGGCAGCTGAAGCAGCATCTCTTCCTTAAGAATTGCATACTAAATGTATCAACACTCCAGTTTTGAATAATCGTTATATGACTTTCCAATTCGCAATTAATTTTCAATTAAATCGTTCACCACTAAAAATGCTGTAGAAGTTGCGGTTTACTTCAGAATTGAAGGCATCCGGATTGAAGGCTACAATTTCCACTTCGTGAATACTGCACAGTTTTTCAAGTCAAAGTATGCGCCATAAATGCAGCATAGAAGCAAGCGAAGGAGCTTAAGTGGCATGGTAATTGTTAAGGTCATTAACATTTTTAGTGATAGCCAGGCTGCTCTAAAAACTAAACTATTAAGTCGAAAATAGTGCAATAATACTCTTGATCCTTGAATAATTTCGGCCTCAGGAACAGCATATTGCTGAGATGGATAGCATACCAGGGTACCGTGGAAATTTCGGAAACGAAAACAAGTGAACGTCGAACAGGTTCACTTTCGGTTTCGAGAAACATAAAAGCCTGCAAAATCCCGAAGATGTTCACTCTAGAGGTGAGCTGTCAAATCCCCCGACTAATGGTGATACTATTCTCACAGATCATTATTATGTGAATAAACTCATGATGAGGCTTGGAGTAGAAAATGATTCAACATGCTGTTTTTGTTTTGCAGGATAAAATAGTTTTCACATTGTTTGGCTATTTCAGGGCTCCAAAGCAACATGTTAGAATCAAGCTACCTTTGAACAGAAACTTTCTGCAAAGCAGACCATTCAAAGCTATTGATATTTTTCAAAAATTTATTAAGTTCTTGAACATAAGGATGGCAAAAAGGATTTAGAATTATGACTACATAGTCGCCTAAAAAACATTTAAGTAAATTAGTTGAAATTTTTATTGTGCGCTGTCATACTGGCCGATCGCAGAAAGACTTCTTTGTCCGAACTGCATACAAATGGAATAGTTTGCCGGAATCCATAGTCTCAAGTGGTTTCAATCCGCAAAGGTTTAAAAAAAGCGTTCACCAACACCTTAAAGAGCAAGTTGTTGTGGGACCTACGTCTTAAAAGGAATTTATGTGTTGTTGTGACACAAATTATAAAGCTTATAACTCAACACTTTTTATTTAAAAAAAAAAAACTATAAAAGCTGGACTAAGTATTTGTTAACTTAATATTATTTAACAATACAATTTTGATTTTTCCGCTAATTATTTTATGGAACCACACATTGATTTCATCTGTTACATGAAGTATACTTGCTATATGTTGTTGTAGCGACGAACGTTCGCCGAAATTGTTGTGAATTGTGATGGACCTTGGTCGAAACTGGATTCCGAGTGCTTCTGGGACGTAGACCTGTCCATCTTGAGAAGAATTCTTGCTATATAACCACAAGTGGCTTGAACAGTAATGGTAGAAACGAAACAGTTTTTTACATCTCTTTAAAATTTGATTCAAAAAAGTTTTATTGAAATTAAATCGATTAGTGTTAGATAGGTGATCAAGAACATAGATTATTTTTCCAATTTTAGAAGAAGTCAAACCCAGGTCCTTCGATTTCAAGATCAGGTCTGTAGGTTACAGACCTTGTAGGCTACAATACACAATTAAATTATTTTAGATCGTGTATAATAAGGGCAAATAAATTTGATGTTATTAGATTTTAAATCACATAAAAACGGAAAACTTTCCAACGTATTGTGTTGTAATCCAGTTACCAATATGTAAACTAACCAGTTCCAATTGAATAACCCTAAATTACTTATCAACCCACTTTCATAATATTAATTTTTTTAATTTCTTTATTTTTTGTTCTGTTAATTAAAATAAAAACATCGAAAACACAATAAAGCAGCAACACACAACATAAAATAAAACAACACAAAAATTATTGATTTTTCTGAAACAAATATAGAATTCGTATAGGACAATATGATGAGAATGCTCCATGGACGATGAGATAAAAAGAAAAAAATTCTAGGATAATAAATAAAAAATCCGTTAGGTGTCCAAGAATTTACTTACCTTGTTTTTATGTAATGATTCTTCTATTATCAGAAATCCCATTAGTAAGGTAAATAAGTTTAAATTCACATATAAAATAAATTCACTGAAATCACAAATAATTATAGAACACAAAAATAATTAATTACATTTTTTTAATTAACGTGAGATTGCTCTTCTTTTTTTTATCTTATTCCTTTTTATATTGAAACTTTTTTTCTATTATTTAAAATAAATTTGAGGCGTGCCAATCCTTTTGAATTTATTTAGCACATACAATGATTAATATGAACACATAATTTATATTTTTTTCTTATCGAAATTATTTTTCCTATCGAAAACAATTTCAAGAAAAATCAAAGAAAAACCATTATTTTATTCACTTACACAATTAATTAAATTTTATTTTCATTTTTTGGATTAAAATCACACAATATTAAAAACAAAAAGAAGCACAACACCGACCGAGAAAATTTTTACAGCAAATTGCGCGATTACATTCAAAGAACAAAATATAAGAAAATGTATGTTGAAAAAGAAAATAATATTCTTTCTTCACTTATGATAAGGAAAAACTAACAAAACCAAAATCGTTTACTGTAAATTTTCATGCGCGCGGTTCTAAATGCGACTGATTGGAATTGGGAAATGGGAATGTGAAATGTTATTTTTTTTAAAATTCCATTTGAGAATAGAGCTTTTAAAAAAGGTCTGTGAATGAAAGAAAAGAATATCTTTGTGGTAATAGACCTTTTTTCCCGAAAAAAACTTGACAGTTCTGATCAGCTGATTTTTATTTAAAAAACTTTAAATAATTATTATTTCTTGCAAATCAAGATAGTTTTGTGTTGTCTTTAAGTTGTTTTTACAATAGTAGCATTATTATTATTTTTGCAGTAAATTTTAATACATAATTGCTGATTTCTATTTATCATTGCTGTATGTAATCTAACAAATACATACAGCAATATAAAGATTTGAAGTCAAAAACAATGACCATAGAGAGAATGAGAAAATTAGCTTGTATGAATTGTTGATTTTTCAGTTTATTCAGTTATTCCAGTCGAATGGAACGCATCTATAATTGCTTAATTTGGATAATTTTATATGACTACAAGGTTAAAAACAATAATTTACATATATTTTGTGTAACATTTACATAATTATCATGAAAATGATCGATTAATTTAGCAAGAAAAAAACGGTTATTTTTTTTAATTTTAAGGAAGAACGTACCACAAAAACAGTAGCAGTTTTCCTGAATTGTCTCTTGTAACCAATGAAAAAAATGGTAAGAAAAGAGCGCTATTATCAGATGATATCCCAAAAGTTATCTCGGTTCAAATATCAGCACCAGAACATCTAGAATCAACATCTAGAAAAAAATCAGCATCCACAATCACCTCATCAGGAAGCTTCCTGTAAATCAATCCAATTGTGTCGACTGTCGCCACTTGGCGAAACATTTTAATATAAATTAAAAACTAATAACACTTGTTTTTATATTTCGCAAATAAATCAGCTTTAATTTCCAAAAAATGGAATTAAATCAGCTTTAATATTAAATCAGCTTTAATTTCCAAAAAATGCAGCACGAATGGCAGATGACCGAGATAAACTGTAAGACACATATCCAAGTCAGTTCTTAACAGAGTAACTACAACGCAAACAAATTTATGAAAATCTATTTAATAGTTTTCACAAACAAACGAGTTATTTTGTTACCTTTTCGAAATTCCAATAACAAATTTTAGTTTGCCCCTATTTGCGAAAAATAATCGATTCAATTAACTAATTGGTCTTGACTCACAATCAAAATATTTTTAATAAAAAGTGTTGTGTTATAGGAATTACAATATGTGTCACAAAAACACAGACACCTTTTAAGACCTATGCCTCTCAACAATATGCGTTCTGAGGTGTGGATGAACGCATTTTTTAAACTTTTGTAGATTGAACGCCCCCGAGACTATTAATTCGGGCAGAGAATTCCATTTGTACGATGTACGGATAAAGAAATCTCTCTGCATTCTATCACTATGACAGTGAGTGATCTCAACAGTTTGACTGTTTGCCCAAACCGATTGAAATGTAAAACGGGTAAAAGAATATGGTCGAGGCATGGTGGATCCGATTTCATCCGAGCACTGCTGGTGACGTTGCTTTTGCGTCTCTTCCACACTGCTCTTCCACTTCCTCCATCACCAAGTGGCCCGGAGAAGCTACGCTTCTTTTCCGAAGAGCTGTGACCTTTCATGTTACTATTGCAACCGTTATGCTTGATGCAGTGCAGTGTAAGGTAATTTATTCTTTTGTATTTGAATAAACAAAACAATTCGAACAAACAAGTGTAAAACTCGGACAACGATAATATCTACTCGCTATAGTTTAAACAGTTAATACTTTATATGACTTCTTGTCAATCTAAATTATATTTTTACGCAGATAGTTTTCGCAATTACATTCATATTAAATTTTTTTAAATATCACAAACTTTCACACTATAAACTTTCTTAAATAAAATAATAAAAAGATAATTCAAGTTGACCTAATAAATATATAAACAGGCAAATGTTAAAAAAAAATATATATGCCTTGAATTCCATTATTAGAAATTTCAATACAAAAAGTAAAGAAGACGGTTGTCAAATGTTTAAAACATTGAAAACATATTCAGGTTTAACTTTGTTCTTTTAAAAAAAATCGCTTGGTTAATGAAGATATATACTCTGGCACCATCTTTTCGCCGCCTGGTCCAATTTTATCAATAAATTCACTATTTAATAAAGTAAATATTTCGGTTATTTCATGATTATCGCCGTATTCTTCAATCATATCACATAATGTTTGAATATACCATGAGCCGTCAATGGTATGACGATATGACAGAGTTCCTGGAATAGTTGAATGTCCAGTCACCATATCAAAAAATTGGTCATTGACTTTGTTTTTTGAGTAATTCATTTTTATTATCTGTAACAAACAAAATAGATTATACTTAAATGGAGAATTAAGTTTGCTATCAACCGTAAGTACCTCTTGTTCTTGTGTTTGTGGTTGTTGACAAGCTTGAATTATTAACATTTTTGGTTTTCGTGTTAGTTCATCCGAAACCATTAAATGTTTGATATAATTAATTTCAATTTGTATATTATCACTAGAATAGATTGTGCCTGGAAATAGAAATAAAGTTCTGATGATTTATGGGATGCCTTTACTTATATATTGTACCATTTTTAAAAATGAAACGTATTGATTTCGTTGTCTTTACTAGCTTTATCCATAGAGTAACTCAATAAACGCAAATTACAGATACAGGACAAAAGAGAGAAGACTATATGTATTTCCCAATAATATATTATAACAAACGAAAACATTTATAAAAAATAATTATAACCTACCCAACAATCCATGGGATAAAATACAAACAATCAAAGAGTCCTTATCTTTACTGTTTGTCACAGCATTTGTAATACAATTAATAATTTCATTCCGTTTAAGATTATTTTTAATAATCGGGATATAACCATATTTCGAAAAGGTCGACTTAATCCTTTTCATATCGTTATCGGTTCCAATTCTGTCCCCCAGTAAATTATTTGTTGATTTTTCAAATTTCTTTTGATTAATAATCAAAACATATCCTATTGATTTTTTTGATATTTTATAACAATTTCGTGTTTTTTGTATGGCTATCTTCTCCATTCGTAGTTTATTTTCATGATTACAAAGCGAAGATTCTTCCATTGCGTCTGGTTTTAATTTCTGATTCTTGTTATTATCATATACAACAACATTATTTTTTGTAAAATTTAATCGTATAGAGATATTTGTTAAACTTTTACAGAAGTCGTTTGATATATTATTTTGACTGAGGAAAAAATTTATGGCAGTTATATCACACGAGTTTTTAATATTTACATTTGGTTTTCTGAAATTCCAATCACCAATCACTATAACTGATTTGTCTATCCAATCTAAAATATGTATCTCAATGAAATCTGATTCTAAAAACTCTTTAATACCATCTTGCAAATAATTGTCATTAATAAAATTTATTAGCTTCACGCTATCAATATCAGTTAATATTTCTGATAACATGTATAAACATTTTAATATTGGATGTATAAATAAATTTGTTTCAGGATTACTAGGAAAAAATCGCTCTCGTAAATCTTCTAAATTTAAGCCGAGTTTCAAAATAACATGATTTATATTTGCTATACAAAGTGCTTCTAAAAAAACTTGTTGCCATTCCAGCTTTATACTTTCCATGTATCTAGCCCAATCCCACAGTAAATTCGTATCACTAATTTTGTTTGTTATTCTCAATAAGATACGCAGCTTTTGTAATCCAACCATTGGCAATTCATGGCCATACAATAAAAATACCAATGATACTTTTTCATAAAATACCAAATCTTGTTCGACATAATTCAAATCTTCAATACAAATATTTCCAATAATTTCATTATTTTTTTGGATAATTGAAACTGATTCTCTTTGAGTCGAAGAACTAGATGGCTGTTCTTTTGTTAAAAATGAACTAAGCTTATTTCGTAACATATTCATTTTATATTTACACAAGTATTTTATTTATTAAATTTAAAATTTTGATTTGGTTTGGACAATTTAACAGTCCACATCCCCTACACAAATATTTTAGAAAAACTCAACGTTACAAATTCAATAAGTTAATTTTGATTGACAGATGTCAAAATAATCATAGTTGTGGTTGGTTGGTAGTTCTGTCATTTAGTTTACACCGTTATATTTGCTGATTTTAAAAATCTCTGTAAGTCTTTTGTAATGAAGAAAGTTTTAAAACAGCAGAATATATTTCACACGTTTGATAATTATTTTCGTTAAGTTTGTTTTCATGCGTTTTGAAATGTCATAAATTATTTACAATAGAATTATCAAATCTGTATCGTTTGTGTTCCATAAAACTATATATAAATATTTTAATTAAATCAATCCTGTTATATTGTCCTATATAATGTCAAACAGTAGTTATTCCACAAAAAAGAGAAATCAACAAATGGAAATTATATCTGAAGCAAATAAATTAATTGATTGGGCGATCGAAAGCTATTCAGATAATTTTGATGAAACAGCTAAATCGAATGATTTGAAAACACCATCAAAGGAAATGAAATCCAAAGCTCAACTTGCATATGAGAAATTCATAGAAAAATCTAACTCTGATGAATTAAACAGTGGCGATATATCTGGTAGTAAATATATTTTCGTTTAATTTATAATTATTATTTTAATTCAAATTTCAATTCTTAGGAATATCTGAGAACAAGTTTTCTAGTAATGATGACTACAGAAAACTGTTAAAATATAACGATATATTGAATAAATTAAATAAGCTAGAAATGAAATTAAGTGTCACCGAAGCTATATGGCAAAATACAGTAAAACAAGTAGATAGTTTGTTGATTGCGTTGAAAGAAAGTAAATCCAGGGAAGAGTCTGAAAAAGTTGTAGTTTTAACAATTCCAGTTACTACGATTGTGGAATTTCAACAAATTGAAAAAGCATGTAACGAATGTCCAGAGCTGTTAAAAGAAATTGTAAGTAAATTGATTGAGTTTAAAAAATATACAACAGTTTTACTTCTTATTTTAGGAATGTGCTATAGATAGTGATGAACATCGGAATGACATGAATAAATTTATAAGACATAATTTCACAAAATTAATATCTGAAGATTGCGCAAAACAATGTTCATGGTCTGGCTTTCGAGGATATGAACTAAGATGTACAACATTAATAAAAGTTTTACTAAGTACAACCACATAATTAACTTTAGTTAATATATATATAATTTTGGTTTCTTTTTAGAAAAAGTTCATCATCATTTTCCATCAATACATAATACATATGTTGTTCAAAGTATATTAGAATTTTTATCATCTCTGGTATCACAAAGAAAAATCAAATCTGAAAAAACGAGTTCCGTTTTGTCAAATGATAAATTTGTAACACTAAATGTGAAAAAAGAAAATGAAATCCAATCTACAAAACCAATTCAAAATAATTCCTCACAAAGTGTGACAAGAAAAATAATGCCTAAAATTGAGGCTGTGGATGTTGCAGCTTTTGATTTTGACGACAGTGAGAATGATAATTTTGTTGAGAGTTATGTTGAAGAAGAATGTGAAGAAATAGAGTGGCTCGTTGAATAAAATTTAATATATTTCTTATACTGTTTAAGGTTTTTACAAACTTCAGATGTGTTCAATATGAAATGAAGAATAACGGACAAATTTAAGGTCAGCGACGTTTTTTTATTCTTTGTTTTTTATTTTGTCTTTCAAGTAAAACCGTTTGGTTAAAGTTGAATCAAAATGAGGTACCATTTTTTCTCCAGTTGGTCCGATTTTTTGAATAAATTCGTTGTTTACATACGTAAAGATCTCCGTTACATCCATTTCATTACCATACTGTTCTATAATGTCACAAAGTGTTTGTATATACCATGATCCGTGAATAGTATGCCGATAAGATTTATTTCCTGGTATAGTAGAACTTGCTACAATCATATCAAAATATAAATCTAAAGATTCATAAAGACAGTCACGTTCAGGGGTAATATTCTGTAAAAACATAGAACTACAGTTTTTTTTTCTTTTTAAAAAAATGATAATTTCAAACCCTATCTGTGGTTGATTGTATTTGACATGCTTGAATTATTAGCATTTTGGGTTTATATTTTAATTCTCGGGACGCCATCATATTCTTAATCTTCGATATACTAACCTCCTTACCATCAGTTGATAAAACTGTTCCTAAAATAGAACAAAACTTAATTTTTGGTACTACCAGAAAAATATTTTATATGAAAGACGAATATCAAGTTTATATTTAATTTAACTCCAATTTTCTTACCTAGTACCCCGTGTGATAATATAGCGATAATTAACGAATCTTTTGCTCTACTATTTTTCACAACCTCTTCTACACAATATTCCATTTCTTCTTCAATAAGATTATTCTTAATTATTGGTGTATATCCAAATGTTATAAATGTCTCTCGCAATCTATCTCTATCATAATCCGTTCCACATCTAACATCGAATTCGGTGGAACAAGAATTTAAAAATTCTTTTTGATTTATTATTAAAATATATCCTATAGTTGGCCTTCTAATTTTGTAAATTTTAAACTCTTTATTTTGAATATCAGCGCCTTCATCTTGTTTACATTTACAAGAAGTTTCTGAAATATTAACAGAATTTAAGCAGTTCACTATGTTTTTTAAATTATTGTTTAGATCACATAGAATGTTATTTTTGGTTAGAAATTCTATAATTGATGTTACATCTGCAAAACAGTTGTTGTTTGTATTCCAATCTCCTGTTACAATTATGGACCGATTTATCCAACATAAAAAATGAATTAAAATCAAGTTTGGAAGAAAAAACTCATCCTCAGATGTTTGTAAATATTTCTTGTTTATAAAATTAATTAACGTTTTATTATGCTCTCCCGTTGCTAATTTTTCAGATAGAATATACAAACATTTTATTATTGGATGAATAAAAAGATTTGTTTCTGGATTTGAAGGAGAATATCTTTCTGTTAAATCAACGAAGTTTAACTGTAATTTTTTAACTGCATTTTCTATTTTTGCAATACATAATGCTTCTAAAAGTTGTTCCTTCCAATTGTAACTGTTTTTGTTAATATGGTTTGCCCATTCGAAAAGAAGTCTTGATTTAATGTCAGTCTTTAGTTGCGATAATATAAGTAATTTATGCAGTCCAATTTTACTATGTTGATGACCATATAATAAAAACACTAACGCAACCTTATCAAGAAAACTTAAATCCTTTTCAATATCATTCAAATCATTAATAGAAATACTATTTATTGAATAATTTTCTTCTACATAATGAGAAAATACTGCATTACTTTCTTCGGAATTACAGTTAAGTTCACTTCTGGTTTCATCTGTTTTTACTGATAACTGATAGGAGTTCATATTTTCGTTTTTAATACATGAATTGAATGCAAATTATTGATTTATGTTTCCATATTATTTTATAAAAATAGAATATTGATTATATAAAATAATTATACAAAAACATTATAGTTCAAGAGTAAAATCAATAGAGCTTTTATACTCAAACTTCAAATCGTTATAAAGCTGTATGTACATGACACATTACATATAGCAATAAAAATTACAAATCAATTATGTATTAAAATTCATTGTAAAATCAATAATAATTACTATAGTAAAACCAATTTAAACACAAAACTATATCTTAACTTTCAAGATATAACAATTATTTTGAGTTTTCGAAATACAAATGAGCTGATTTGAGCTGTTAAAATATGTTCGGAAAAAAGGTCTGTAGTATTCTAATGACAACAAACGAATAAACGACAGAGCAAGTGCCAAGTAATGTCGCTACAAAAGCGCTTTCGCCTTTCTCATTTTATTGCAATTAAACGGTTGGTTTGAATATGAAGTATTGCTTAAGTATAATGTCGAATTCTTTTCACCCAAATCCATCAAAAAAAATTGATGTAAATCAAAAATTTTGTTCTTTTCACCCAAAAACATCAATTTTTTTTCCGATTTACATCAAAAAAAAAAATGTGCATTTTTTCGTAAATTTTTTTGACATTACTAATATCAACAAAGAAAATTTAAAAAATAAACGTTTTGTTAACGACAATTTTTATATAACTATGAATTGTTTAATTTTGAAGAATTAATTATTGTGTTTTGTATTATATATATACAATATAATGTAACTAACATTTAATAAAATAACTCCTAATAAATAAAAAACTATAAAATGGATTTATTAGAATTAAAATATTATATTTCACAAAAAAGATATATCATAGAAAAAAACGAAGACGCTTTTCTCTAAAATGAAGTAATTTAAATTGAAAACAAATATGAATAAATAAAACAAAATTATTTTATTTACAAATTAATTGAAACTAATGTCGTGTTCTTTGGCTTGATCGAAAAAAGATTGATTTATTTGCTTGCCAACGAACAGCTTAAAATAAATCAATCTACTTTTGTAAATGTAGTAGTAAATTGTTTTGACTTTTTGTTCTATCAGTTGATATGTTTGGTTATGTTTACATTTGAAAATGATAGATTGTACGTTTTATCATTTTATTTGTAATAACTTTATTATTAATTAGTAATTTAAATAATAATAAATTATTTTTAAACAAAATAATAATAATAGTTAAATTGGCGGGTTTTTTTGTTTACATAAATTTGACAATTAAAAATTATATATCAATGTATTTGTAAAATCTACCAAAAAATCTAGATTTTTAAAACTTGATCTAGATCAGAAAATAAATCAATCTTTTTTTGCCAAAGAACACAAACTGACAGCTAATTTGATCTGACAGCTAATTTTTTTGATCTCAGATCAAGTTTTTTTGATCTCAGATCAATTTTTTTTTTGCCAAAGAACACGACATAATATAAATATTTCAATACGCAATTGCAGAATATGCTATTATACGAAATTAAGACTTATTATACTAAATTAAAAAGTAGACAACCGCCATTTAAATATCACTAATACAAACATATTTCACATCAACTTGTGTTTTTTGTTCTTTTCAGACCCGAATTTATAAATTGATTTAGAAAAGTCAAAAGAAAACCACATAATACAAACATATTTCACATCAACTTTTGTTTTTTGTTCTTTTCAGACCCGAATTTATAAATTGATTTAGAAAAGTCAAAAGAAAACCACATAAGGTATATATCAAGCATAAAATACTATTCTTATGTAGGTCACGGCAGCAAAACAAAAATTGTCGAAAATGTCTGTACAATATATTCAATATCAATTTCGGAGTGACGTGAGTGATACATTATTAATTAATGAAATTATATTTGATAAATATAAAAACTTACTTACTTAAACTTACTTAAATATAAAAACTTGCATTACAAATTCATTAAAAATAAACAACTGCTACTAACATGTATTGAGCCCAAATTGCCAAGGAGTAGAATCTTTATTAACGAGTACTTAACAAAACCTGTAAGTGCTATTCTCATGGAAGCTAGGAAACTAGTGAAATCGAGTTTCGGCCGGATGACCTTAATAGGGAATTTGTTATATTACCAGCGAGTTTGAGTAATGTGCAACAACCATAGCATTAATAGCTATAATATTGAAATTATATTTGAGAAAAAACACACTAATTTTTTATGTCTATATAATATTTTTATTTTTATTTCCAATCGATTTCGAAAGCTAAGCTTTCATTGTCAAGGCCTGTTCTTAAACCAGTATTAAATTTAAAGCAGATCATTGAGCCTGCAACTGTCAATGATGTTGATAATAATAATAGATTTGAATTTATTGAGGTCAGAAATGACGATACTACTAAAGCACTTGGGTCAATAACTTTAAATGGCAGTTGGTGCTGATAATATAGCCCTCCAATTCACTAAACTTATGACTCCTGTGCTCATACCACATATAACGTATTTATTTAACGAAATCTTGGTCTTGTGACTACCCGAGGATCTGGAAAACTGGCAAAGTCATTGGATTACCGAAAATCATAGACCCTATATCACCAGCAGATGTAAGGCCTATTACGCACGGCTCTCTCTAAAGTCTTTGAACGACTTATTTCTGATCAGATTAAACATTTTCTATATACTAATGACTTATTAACGCCACTGCAGTCAGGTTTTAGAGTCAATCATAGCAATGAAACTACTTGCAGATGTAACTGATTTTATTCGAGAATGTCTAGATAAAGGAAATTTAGCGGTGCTCTGCTTACTAGATTTCCGAAAAGCTTTTAATTCTATATCTTTCTAGAAATTCTACACTAAGTTGCTAACCTTATTTAATTTTCATGTTAATGCAGCGAAATTAATATTGTCATATTTAACTGATCGTTTCCAATTCGTTGACTGTTATGGATTTATATCAGCTCATTTACCCCTACCCACGGGAGTGTCACAAGGATCAATACTTGGACCTTTAATATTTGCAATTTACATTAATGACATTGGGAATTCTATAACACACTCGAACTATACACCTTTTTGCATATGATCTTCAACTATTCTGTGAAGTAATGGTAGGGCGGAACGATAAAACGTCAGTCCTAAATGACACAAAATCGGGCATGAACAGAGATTTAAGTAATATAATTTCATGGTCAACTGAAAACCAACTATCACTAAATGCGAAGAAGGCACAAGCAATTATATTTTCACAGAAGGGTAGACTTGATTTTAATGACGCTGATTTATTCATACCAAGAATTAGAGTTGGTCATGATTCGATAGTCTTTATCAAAACTGTTAAAGACTTGGGTTTGATCCTAGATAATAATCTGGATTGGACTACACATGTAAACACAATAACACAGAGAATGTTCTTTGGCCTGAGAGTAATTTGCAGAAATGCTAGTTTTACCCCGACGTTATGTTCTCTAACTTGACTTCTAGCTTAATGGCTAAAATAAAGAAGGTTTTTAATTCATGCCTAAGATATATATTTGACCTAAAACGAAGGGATAGGTAGACACCATATTATAATAAAATTTTTGGTTGCTCCTCGGAAAATTATCTTGACATTAGAATACTAACTTTACTGCATAAAATTATTAATAACCATCAACCTAAGTATCTGTGTGATAAACTGATCTTTGCACGATCGTCCAGAACACAAAACTTAATTGTACAAAGAGCTAATTCAAATTATATGGAAAACTCATTTCTAAGAAGAGGGACTAGATTATGGAACTCTGTTCCAACTAATACGAGGAATATAGCACAAGGGGATAGGTTTAAGGCAGAGCGTATGAGTTATCTGAATGATCACTAATTGTTGGTGGGTGTTATTGATTATTTATATAGATTTAATTGTTTTTTTCTTTTTTGTATAAATGGTATTGATATTGATATTACTTTTATATAATTATATAATGTTAAGTTTGTTGAATTTCTTTTGAAAAGAAGTTTTTTCTTTTTTGTTAAGTTTTTGCTAAGCCTATACAGTTATAACTTGCTTCTCTATACAATGCAGCTTATTTAACTGCATCAAACGACCCTGTTGTCGTGCTGTATCGATTAAATGAATAAACAAATAAAAACTTTTTCAAACGAATTGTAACCACCTATTACTTTTACTCACTGTTTAACGAAAAATGATTTTTATAAAAAAATTTCGTTAAACAGTGAGGGAAAGTAATAGGTGGTTACAATTCGTTTGAAAAAAGTTTTTATATCTAACAAATATAATTTCATTCATTAATTAATGTCTATACAAATTTGTATTTAAAAGAAATTTCGATAATTTTAAAGTTATTCAAGTTGTGTTTTGTATCATAAATCCTATGTAAATTTTTTTAAATTTTTTCTCCCCCATCTGTAGCGGATTTGCGATGAGCACTGGAACAGAAACATTGCTACCCCAGTTAATATTTTAGTTTAAGTTTTAAACTATTTATTATTTTTAATTTCCGGCTTAAAAAAGCAAATAAGAAAATAAGTATAAGCAAAGGCAAACCCTAAGCAAACTGAGCGAAGAGTAATCTCTCGCCATTAAGTGTAGATCGGTAGCACGGTACACGACCCAGCTCAATTAAAAAAAAAGACACGCTGAATTGATAAAATTTACTACTTCTTCATGTTGGTACACCACATTGATTTATGTTTAATTTTTACATAAACTTAAACTCACTTCACGTTAATTAAGTTAGCTGCCAAACTCTAGTTTTGTGAAAAAAAAAAATAGGTTTTCGAGTTTAAAATAAATCTAAATTACAATCAAAACGGTTAAAAAGTTTTTATAATGGTCGCAACAAAAGCTGAAAATGCTAAGAAAAAGAACATGAAACAAGGTAACGCCAAAAAAATGAAGGGACGAAATAAGCGTGTAAATTTGCGAGCGGGTATCGGCGCCATGTTTAACCCAAACCAAATGATGGACAATCCCGGTTATATGGATTTTAATGAACCCGATATTCGTCCACCTCCTCCAATAATGAGACCACCGGTACCACAGATTACCAATAACAGTGTTAATCATAGTAATAAAAACAAAAATCAACCAAATCGAAGACAACAACAAACACGTCGACGGCAAGGTGGATGGATGCCACCACCAAATATGCCACCAGGTCCTCCAATGATTAATCAAAGGCCGCTACAGTTAGCCGGTCCTTTCCGTGGCCCTATGCCACCGCCTCGATTACACGCGATGGGTCCTCCAATGCCACCAATGCGTCTCCCAATGCCACTCATGCCACCACCACCATCCATGAATGGAAGATATGGTCCGAGACCGCCTATGCCCCTATTAATGGGTCGTCCTCCAATGCCAATGCCTAGACCACCGCCTCTTGGTCTTGGGCCAATGCCACCACCGCGACCACTAATTCCACGTTCAAATAGTACAGTAGGATTAAACAGTGCTCCAATTCGACGCAATAAAAATAGAAGAAATAATCGAAATAAAAAATCTAAGAACCAAAATAATAAAAAGGTCGTTCATAATATTAATGTAAACAAATATCCTCTTGGAAAACCTTGGGTTAATGATGAAATCAAAAATGAATGTAAAAAGAAGGAAGATTTAGAAATTAAATTAAAAGGAAATAAAAATGATGAGTTGTTTGCTGAATTTAAAGTTCAAAGAGATAAATTTGTTAAAATGTACGAAGCAGCTCGTTTAGAATTTATAGGGAAACATCCCGAACAGGTAATTACAATATTTTAAATATAAATCAATAAATATCAACACCTACGAGTACGTTATAAAATGCGTAGGAAATCAAAACTACCTGCCTATTTTAAATATCTTTATTATTTTAGGTAAAAGTTGAAAGTTATAAAACTCGATTTTGAAAATGTAACCAATCTATAAATTAATCCATTTTATTAATTAAAAAAATAACACTTTGTTTAGGAACTTTGAGCAACAATAATTTCAAATTGATTATCAACTTAAAAATCAGAACTTGCTTCTTTTTAGTGAAACTTTTGTAATAGAGTTTACGGTAATGTCAACAGATATATTCTTTTTAAAGTTGTGAACCTTTTTTGGAAACAAAACTACAGAACAAAAGAACTTGAAGTGTGACTGCGTCGATTATTTGTTTATACGGCGATTTCCATAAACTATGTTATAAGTGAAAAAGCAGCCATGATGCATTAGATTTCATCTGACTATATTTATCGCTGGTGACTATATTTATAAAAAACAATCCAGTATGTATGAATGCGAAGGTCTATACGAATTCTTGTTCGATAACATACAATTCGCATTGCTTAAATTGAGTCCAAAGTGTCCAGATGGAAACAGAAGTTGGAAGTGCAACTTGATGAAAATACAAATTATACGGTGTGAAATAATTTATGCATCAATTGATAATGATATCACATTTACTTATTTATTCGTCACTCATATTAATTTAAATATCGTTAGAGGAATCTGTTTTCAATTTGAACATAATAGCTGGGTTCTGGTGAAACTAAAATTGATCAAGCGTTAGTCACTCTATTCGACGATTTTTTACTATTATTTAGTACTATCATCTGCGAAACTATTGGGTTGCTGGTGATTTTCAACAATTCGTTGATATAAATCAAAAATAGGGTTGGGGACAATACTGAGCTTTGAGGTACATCAGCGTTAATTAGTTTAGACTCAGAAGAAAATCCGTCTTAGAAGACCGAAATGTATCGGTTGGAGCAACGGGCTTGTGGATCAAGTTGGCATGCCAGACTCGATCGAATGCCTTGGAGATGTCTAAAGCGATAACGTATGTTTCACCACCTTTATCAAGTATGCTGTTCCAACAATGCGCTACATAGTTTAATAGATCGGTGGTTGATCTTTTGTTTCGAAAACCGTATTGGCTGTCGGCTATTAAATGATTTACTTCCAGAAATTTTGAAATGTGTGTATTAATATAATGCTCGTAGACTTTGGATAGGACCGATAGTAAAGCTATTGGCCTATAATTTGAGATATCGGATTTGGTCCCTTTTTGGGGACGGGCTGGACATTGGCCAACTTCCAGCACGAGGGAAATATACCAGATTTGTAGGATTGGTAGAATATTTTAGTCAAGGCAAGTTCTTTAGAAAAGGTTTTTAAAATGATAGGTGGAATATTGTCCATTCCTGAGGCTTTGTTGATGTTTAACCCCTTTAAAAGTTTGGCGACTATTTTGGGTTTGAAGTGGAGTTCATTCATATTAACTCCTGAAGACTGGATTTGAGGTATTTCTTTAGGAGTTTCCAAAACAGTGGAGTTCAGAGCAAAGAGTTCAGCGAACAAGTAAGCTTTTCTTGCGGGATCATTAACGATTAAATCACCATCAATAATAGGGGGAATAGAAGATGTTGTACCAGAATTTAAAGAACTGATGGCACTGTAGAAACTCTTGTCAGAAATAGACATAGACGTAAGTTTTGAAGCATTCGCTCTGTCAATTTCAGACTTTTCGTTTGAGATAATCTGGTTAGATATTTTGTTGGCCTTTAGATATTGGGATCGATTAGTGGGAGTTTTGTTATGAATCCATATGTTAAATGATCTACGTTTGTTTCTAAGTGCCGCGTTGGCAGTCTTCGAATACAAGTATTTTTGTTTGGGTTTTACAATGGAAAAAGGGAAGAATTTATTGATAGCAAATTGGATGGTTTCTGTAAAGTTTTGAGCAGAAACATTTACATTGTCAGTGCGGGTAAAAACAATGACGGTCGAAAGGGAAACCATGGAAAAAATTTTGAAGACAACTCTTATCCATTTTTGAGTAGTGAAATATTTTACGAGGTTTGGGAGCTGTAGTTTTAAGTAAATCAGTTTTGATAACTGATGAAATTAAATAATGATCAGAATTTCCAATACTACCTTCCGCTACATCGACACTCGTAATATCTGGCATTGTGGTAAGATAGAGCTCTAAAAGAAAACTATTATCACCGCCATTACGGGGAGTGAAAGTTGGGCTTTTAACAATTTGGAATAGGCCCGGAGACGCGGCAAAAATTTCTGTCAGCTTTCCACTATTGTCAACATCTTCGGTCGATTTGGAGAATTCCAACCATGATTTGTTGTGGACGTTGAAGTCAACGGTAACGATAACCTCATAATTAGGAGACTTTGCTCTAATCTCGTCCACAATTTTTGTTAGTGAATTAAAAAACTTTGGGTTGCGTTTGTTAGGGGACCGGTATAAAGCTATTGTAAAAAAAGTAATTTCGGGAAGACAAATCTTTAAAACCATTGTATTGAAGCCATCACCGTGTAGCTCAAAATTTGGAAAGCGTGTATACGCAACACTCTCATGAATGAATGCGCATACGCCCTGATGGAGTTTGAAAGCTGATTCGAGCCTATATTTGGAATTAAGCGATTCTATAAAGAGAAAATTTTCAGACACTTTTGTTTCTGTAAGGAATAGAAAGTTCGGTTTGTCGTGCTCAAGATGATGTTGCACGTGGTCATGGTTAGTGCAGAACTGTTGCCTTTCAGCGTGTTTTTTTCAACAGAGTCTCATCTCTGGAAATCCTTACCTTCATGGGTTTTTTCTGATAGCTTTAATCCTCAAAATTTTAAAGTTAGCGTCCATAAATTTCAAAGAGAAACTTAATTTATTCAAACTTAATTTATTCAAACTTAATCCCAATCCCTAGTTGGCATGGTATCTTCGGATATTCAGAGACGTTAATTAATAATTTATTATAATTAACACTAAACATGCCTAACTTAGAATAAAAAAAAACTCGATTCCTTAAAAAAAACTTTTTTCAATAATTTTGTTTCGGAACTAGATAGTGTTAAAACAGCCTTAGGCGCATTCCATTGAAAATCAAACTTACTCAAATTTGCTTCGATCTACTCTACCTCGAACAAGTTGTGTAGTTGAAAAAGCCTGCAGCCTTTCTCTCACATTCGATAGGCTTCGTTTAAAAGCGATAGTTCTTTTCGACCAAACTAAAATTTCATACTCTAGCATTCGATAAGTCAAGAAAATTTTTACTACAATTTTAGTAAGTGTTGTCAATAGTAAAAATTAAAAAATACTCTACATTTTGTTTTAAATATTTCAAATGTCAGTTTTTTATTAGTAGATAATGTCAATAGTGTCAATGTTGTTGATTAATTTGAAAATATCGTCGCCTTAATAATGAAATAACGTATGCCATATATACGTTGTTATTACATTATGGGTGCGCTGCATTCCCCATAAGGATGTCTATAGAGTGGCATTTTAACATTTTCCAATTATTTTATAACTGGGGGTGAAAATTAATATATTGATAATGAACGTACATGCAAATTTGAATTTGGTTAAATATTGAAACAGCGTAAATGCATGAACGATATTTCAATTCCAACAGAATAAAAACTTGGGTAAAATCATTGTCGTATATGTTACATACATTAGGATCGCCACACGAAATGGTAAATCTAAAATATTGTATAAGCATCATTCATGACTACACGATAGACCGGTTCATATAAATAAAAAATTGTAAGAATATCATGCTTTAGTTCAATTATAATTTATTTTAGGCTTAATCGTACTTCCATGCAAAATGAAATAACGTATATGAAATATGAAATAACGTATAAGGTACATGAATGACTTTTCACCTCTTTTTAGGTAGAAAAGCCAGCAGGTACCAATGTGAAATTTTAATATGTTGTGGGGAGATTAGTCAAGATTAATTGGTAGAAATTTTTTTTCTAATATCTTTATTCATTCAATAGTGCTGCCGAGTTTACGAAAATCAGAAAATCGAAAAATCTTTAAACTCAATTATCTCGAAACTACACTTTTGCGAATACGTTGTTTCATTATTAAAGCGACGATATTTGGTTTTCAATTTCTAAAATTTCCACTAAAATTGCAACATAACAATAAAAAACTAATGGGCGGAATACAAAAAATTCAAACACAATATCGTTATAAAATAATTTAGAAAAATATTGTTGCGCTATCTAAACTTTTATATGTCAAATAAAATATTCGATTGCGTTTATTCGCCTTCGAATTTCATAGTACCAAATAAACGAAGGCTATCGAAATTGGGTGTAAAACGAAGGCTATCGAATGTCAGAGTAAGGCACATATAAAAGTTTAGATAGCGCAACAATATTTTCCTAAATTTTTTTTATAACGATGGCCATATTGTTAGTGAAATTTTTGTATCCGCCTACATTTTCTGGTCATTTTTAAATTTGAAAAGAAGTTTAAAGTTTCGTCTTTCTAACTATTGAGTATAATAGTGAATAAATAAATGTTCATATATTATTAGTAAGAGAAACATTTTATGAATTTGCACAATATTTTTTTTCGTTAGGTCTGCTATTTTGAAAAAAAAAACTAAAACATACAACACAACAATTTGCATTTTAGTGGAATTTTTAGAAAATAAAAACAAATTTTTTTCAAATTTTTCAACAACATTGTCATAATTTCCTAATAAAAATTAGCATTCGACATATTTAATACAAATTTTAGTGGATTTTCTTGCTAAACTTGTAGACACTTGCTAAAATTGTAGTAAAAATTTTCTTGGCTTATCGAATGTTAGAGTATGAAATTTTTGTTTGGTCGAAAAGAACTATCGTTTTTAAAACGAAGGCTATCGAATGTGAGAGTAAGACATTGTTTATTTTTCGATTATATTTAGAACGTTTATAAACTTGTTTTGACATTTTTAATAATAAAATGGACCAGTCAGATCTTAACATCAGCCCAAAATAAAAAATTTTGAGAATAATAAAATTGTGTGACTGTGAAATTTTCCAATTTTCGGCGTACCATTTGTGATCTACTCAAAAGCTGCTTTGAGCAGCTATTTCGTTCCAAAGGAACGCATGTCTTGATCCATCCAGACTTTCTGGATTTAGTTTTCCGGTCTATCGAGCCCGTTTCGAACAGCGTATTTGAGGAAACATCACATAGATAGTTTATGCTTTCTCTAATGTTTCGGTTATATGATTTTGAGATCTGTTCAGTTTCAGCATTCTTTAGCGATGAGATGTTAAAAGATTACCGTTGATAAAATTTTGGAATATATGGGTTTTGAAAGTGGAGTCTTATTTAAGCACAGACAAAGAAGCAGTCACTTCCAATGTAAGTATCTCTAAAGGATTGCAGATTCCAAACCCCCGATAAGATGCGTGCTGCTACTAGCACGTGATTCGTAAACAATTCGATTTCGAGTATTTTTATTCGGTGAGATCCAAGTTTGGCTTATGAACCTATCGATGCAGAACGAAAGTCCTGGCAATTCTTAAATTATTTGATAATGCAAACTGAGCCAGTTTCTCGTCATTATCATTCGAATTCAAATGCAGACTCAATAAAAAGGAATTTTTTTTAAAATAAACTTTTTTTTTTTTTTTTTTTTTATTAATTAGTTAGACATGTTTAGCACACTAAATATGAAATATTCATTATTTAGACTCTTTGAATATCCGAAGATACCATGTCAACTATAAAGGAATGGAAGGAATGGGGATATAGGGATAACTATACTAATTTTTTTAAATGATAATGGACATTTTCTTTAAATGCCTGAGGAGAAAATTCATCGGGAAATACAGAGGAGGGCAATGAGTTCCATAATTTGGCCACTCTATTGAAATAGTCGTTTTGGAAGGACACAGTTCTACAACGAGGTATTTGTACAACAAATGGATGGGATAACTCGGCAGCTCTTGTTTGTCGATTATACTGCGCACACGATGGAAGAATATTTTGAATTTCCTTAGAGGAGAATTCGCTAAAGTTATATTTATAGTATATTGACAATTCAGCCACATTTCTTCTGTGCTGGAGTAAATCAAGCTGGTCCGTTAGTTCGGTATTACCAATCAACCGTATTGCTTTTCTCTGTACAGAGTCTAAACAATTTATTGTTGACTGACAAGCACCTCCCCAAACATGACAGCAGTACTCCATACATGGACGAATAAAGGACTTGAAGATTAGCAAAATTTGCTCGGGATTGAAATACTTTTTACAATTTTTGCATTGCAGATTTAGCGAGGTTGAACACATGTTTATTCCATTTCAGGTTATTTTGAATATCCACTCCAAGAAGTCTAACTGATTCAACCTCACGCAATTCCTCTTGGTTTATTTTAATAGGAAAATTTTTATGTCGCTCCATTCGTGAAAGACGGCATAATTTGGTTTTGGTTGGATTAAATGAAACGAGATTACGATCACCCCATTCCATTATACGCTCCAGATCTTTGTTGATGGAATCAATTAGCAACTCTCTATCAGTGGTAACTGCAGTATGAGATCGAAATTTAGGAGATGCATGTGATGCATGTAATGTGCTGTCATCAGCAAAACTATGGATTGGGTGCACTGTGGAAATAAGTAAGTCATTAATGTATAGAAGAAACAAGGTTGGTGAGAGTGCCGAACCTTGGGGAACCCCAGCATTTGTTGTGAAAATATTGGATGTGATACCATCTAAATTAACATGAAATTGGCGACCTGTAAGAAAACTATGAATCCATGAGACAGTAAGATGGTCTATGCCATAAGATTTTAATTTAGCTATAAGATTTTTATGCCACACTTTATCAAATGCTTTAGAAATGTCAAGTGAAATACTGAATGTTTCACCGTGGTTTTCCAGCGATTTGTTCCAGAGATGGGATACGTAGGCTAACAGATCACCTGTTGCATGACTTCTACGAAAACCATACTGCTTATCATCAATAATTTGCGACATTTCCAAATAATCTATCAAATTGTAGTTAACATATTTTTCAAATATTTTAGCTAAAACCGACAGAATTGCAATTGGTCTATAATTGTTAGGGTCTATCTTACTGCCTTTCTTTGATATGGGTTGAACGCTGGCCAGCTTCCAAGAATCGGGAAATATTCCGGTTTTATAAGATAAATAGAAAATTTTTGTTAAAATTGGAGCTAGTTGCCTAGCAAAGTTTTTAAGAATGAGGGGTGGAATACCGTCTGGGCCAGCAGATTTGTTGATATTGATAGAAAGAAGCATTTTCCGTACAATATTGCAACGAAAAATAATTGGTTTCATTTTCGTTACAACTGGGGGAATGAGTGTAGGAGAATGGGGGGGTTCAACTATGTTTGAGTTTTCTGCGAAAATACGACCCAATAGATCCGCTTTCTCTTTCGAGTCGCTCACGGGAATGTCATTCAGAACTAAGGTTGGAATAGAGGATCGAGTAAAATTGCTCTGGACTGATTTAACTGCCTGAAAGAAACTACGTGAGCCAGATGGGTGCTCGGCGAATTTCTTTGCTTTCTTCTGGATAAACGCGTCTTTGTCCAAGTCTATTTTGAATTTACTAATATTTCTGGCTTTCTTATAGGCGCTATGGGTTTCAGGTGTTTTATTAGCGTTATACGTCTTGAATGCTTTGCGTTTATTCCTCACTGCCTCATCAACATCCCGTGTGAACCAAGGCTCAGTTTTAGGAGTGATTAATCGATTTGGAATAAACCGCCGCATTCCTTCTTTTATGATTTCAGAAATTCTTATTACCGATGTGCTAGGATCTTGATCAACACAACAAATTTCAGGAACAAAACTAAAATTGGGTTGCCAGTAATCCATAAACTATTGACATATTCCTTGATCATGTGACGTACTGTCTTTCTTATGAATTAAAGCTAAGATATAGTGTTATATATAGGCTTATTTCTATAACCAAGCAACTATGTGGCATCGTCAAGAAATATTCCATAATTAAGATTGAGAGTGCTAACTTTGACTGACTATAGTTCAGCCGCTAGTATCACTAAGATACCACCTTAGCTAATGATATAACTATCTATAAAATTTACACTTTCTACCGTGATTTCTTGGTGGAATTTTAATAATTACAAAACTTTAGACTATTTAATTTTATTCCACAATAATTTTTATTTTGTTTACTAGTACTTTCGCTTATAGCATCTTCAGGTGATTACCTGATCACCTGAAGATGCTATAAGCGAAAGTACTAGTGCATAACATAAAAATTATTGTGGAAAAACATTAAATAGTCTAAAGTTTTTTAACTACTGATATCACTATCATTGCCGGTGGTATGTGATATCTCATGTTAAGTCGTATGTGAACAACAGGGAGAAATAATAAAATTACAAATCAACAAAAACTGATTCCCCCTATTGTATCGTTTACTACGTACACTGAACGTACACTGAATGTGGTTGTCTGAACCTCGAAATATGAGCGAATATGAATACAACTCGAAATTGATTCAATTGGTTTGATAAAGCTTTTTTTTTTTGTTTAATTACTAAACTGCTAACTTCGGGATGAGGCAGTGGCGGATTATCATACAAGTTTTTAGGCAACCTCACCAGGGCCCCGCGACTCAGGCGCCCCAAGCAAAAGCAAAAAAATACTAAAACCAGACAAGTTTGAAATATATTTATTTTCAGGCATTTAAATTACTTTTTTTCTGTATTTAAGTGTTAAAAACTGGTCTATAATTTCATCGAAATTAATTTCGTCCAAAATTTCATTTTCAATAGAAAGAATGGATAAATCGTTCAAACGATCATTACTCATAGTATTACGCAAATAACTTTTGATTAACTTCAGTTTTGAAAATGATCGTTCGTCTATAACATTATCGACAAACATGCATAAAAACATTCGTAATAAAATATCGATATTCGGAAAAGTGGTGGAAAGATTATTATTGAAAATTGTTTTGTACATCGATTCATAATTTAAATTATCAAATGTGAAATAATTTTTGGCAAATTGACATTCGTCAATCAATTGATTTGCATTGAGATCTTTTGGGTATTTTGCGGTTATTGTTCTGCAAGAATTAGCAATCTCTTCATCACTCATTAAATTTAGATGTATCAAAAACGAGTACTATCTAGATCTTCATAATCTTTAGCACGCTCTCTCAGATTGAAAAGAAAAGCCTTTATAATTGGCTTGAACAACGATTTTTCAAGGTGGTCTTTTTGTTCCTCTGGACAAAGTGTTTGTGACGTTGAGCGAGTTTGAATATTGTTTATGGTTTGATTTTTGAATATTAGATGGAACAGAATTTAAAAGCTGACAGGCATCATCAAACATTTTGTTGTAATCTTTATTTTCCAAATCTGTTACTATTGAATCAAACAGTTTTTTTTTGTCACCGAGACAGTTAAATTAGATTTTTGTAATGCTCGATTCACAAAATTAAACTTGGTTAGTACACTTTTCCAGAGGACAAGCATCAAAATATTTTCGAATTGACATAGTTTTTTTTATCAAACCTGTTACCACTGCTTTGTTATCATCACTGAAGCTTCCCTCATGTAGGAAAGATTTTAAAACATGCAACACTTTTAAATAACAAGAATGTAAAGCGTGAACTGATTCGTATCTAGCTGACCATTTCGTTCCAGTTGCTCTCTTTAACATGTATTCGCTATTTTTGGTTAATTGTTCTTGTAATCGATTCCATCGAAAAGGAAAATATACGAAAACTCCATAAAGTTTTTCAACCATATCAAAAAACTTAGTTGCAGCAATATTGCCAGAAACACTATTTTTACCGATTAAATTTAATGAATGCGCAGAGCAAGGGACAAAAATTGCTGTTTTATTTTTTTTGACGAATCAATCTTTGTAGGCCACCATAAATACCTGCTATATTGTAAGCGTTGTCATATGACTGGCCTCTACAATAAATCAATGTTTATTTCGTTTTCAATGTGGAATTTCATAATGATGTCAAAAAGATAATTCGATGTATGACCTTCGATTACAATAAATGAAATAAATCGTTCACAAATGGTATTACTAACATATCGAACACAAAAAGACAACTGGTCTGTATGGCTCACATCCTGAGTGGAATCGACACTAAACGAATAATATCGAGACTATAATTTCCGAAACAATGTGATTTTTAACATGTTTTGCCATGATAGAGATGAATGTTTGACAAATTGTGCTTGAAAGATACGATGCTTTTCCTAAAAATATTCCGAATAATAAAAAAAATTTTTCGTCAATGTTACATGAAAAGAGTGTACCTTTTCCTTTATTGCCAAAACGAGAAATATGTTCTTGTAAAAAGGAATCAAATTTAGCCAATAATTCAAGAGATCCAAGAAAGTTTCCATTGTGTTTTGATCCTAAAATTTCATCGTGACCACGAAAAGCAAGTCCTCGTGATGCAAGAAATTTCACAACCTCTACAACACGCAATAAGATTTTTTTCCAATAGCTCATTTCAATTTTAGTTGTATTATTAAAAGATTTCTCGAAAGTAGGTTCATTTTGATACGCATTTTATATGTAAAATCATTGGTCATGTGATACTTAGGCTCTTCATGCTTCGAAATGCCTTGTGATGAATTATTCCAATTATTGAATCCTTTTAATGAAAATGCTTGCGATTTTCCATTCAAATCACAAAATAAACGGCATACAAAACAAAAAACTGCTTCGGCTGACGGTGAATAGATTAGCCAATCTCGTTTAATTTTTGTTGCATTTGTGAGTTTTCTATAAAAATGAAACTCAGAGAATTTTCGACAATATTTTCCAGCATAGGGCCCCAAAAATTTACCCGCCCCAGGGCCCCCTGAACTCTTAATCCGCCACTGGGCCGATGAGGTTAACATTATATTAATATTTTTTTCAGAGTACTAACATATTTCACATTTCTTTAAAAATATAGATACCAGCAAGTCTATGCATACTTTAACTATACAATTATCGCAATTTTCCAACAATAAACAGAATCTTTTTTGTTGGGAAAAATGAAAAAAATCTTTGAAAAATTAATTACATACGAGATAAACAGCATTAATTCGAACGTATAATATGATTTATCTATTTTTTAAATTTTCTTGAATTCGTCAAAACAATTTATTTTTCATACAGTTTTATATTTTGTTTAAATATTTTTATTGATATTATTTTGCTTTATTCTCTACTGTTGAATAAATATTTTTTCAGGACATTGAAAAAATCATGACTGAGTCGGACAAACCAGAAACACAAACAAGTATTAACACAAATATTGCAGAATCTTAAATTAAATTAAAATAATTAATACAAAAAAATATTTCAAAATATTAAATTGAGTCAAACCCAAAATAATAAAATTTTATATATTTTTTAATTAAAACTTTTTGAAATTAACACTCAAAAAAGTAAATGAATTTTATTTAAAAAATAAGGAAAACTAATTTATGTTTGTTATAATATTAATAAAATAATTAATTATTGAAGAGTTATTCTTTAAAAAATCTGTCTAAAATTTCTTAGTTAAAATATTTTTATTGTTTTGATAAAAATTATTTTTTTGTATTATCAAAACGACGTGTACACTTGATCTAAAAATTATTATTAATGGGAATTTGAGTTAAATAATGATTATCATACTTACTGATTACAGACTATAGATGGTTTTTATTTATGAAAATGTATCCATAGTTGTTAAATACATATTTGTAATCTTTATTTTTCTAGTCAAATTATTAGTTAACATTTTGTTATAATCGCACTATATCCCTTTACTCAACATTTCTATTCTAGCACGTCCCAAAATTAATTTTCTAAACAACATAAAACATAATATATAATATATTCAGTTATTTTATTGTAATATTGTACTACACAAGCAAGCTTATATAAGGTTCAGTCAGTTCCATGAATCGTGATTTTATAAAAATAATATCCTCATATACAAGCAATTTTACTACAGTATAACTAACTTGTCCCGAAAATGACACATATGCAAGATAGAATGACCTCGTATCTGATATCTGTTGTAGACAATCTATAAATATCCTTGAAACATAACAATAATCAGCATATTTAATTTTTACAAATCCGTCCATCCTGAATTTTAATCTTTTTATGATTCAACTCAAATTCCTTTTTAAATTTTTAATTTAGAATTTTACTAGATCAGTATACGAAAGAGAAAATTGTCAATCAATTTTTATAAATAATTTTAAAAAAGACAGATAAAATATAAAATTTTTGCATTTTCCTTTAACAACAAATTAATATTTTATAAGAATAACCAATTATTGAATTAAAGTAAATATTATCGTATAAAAAAGTTGGTAGTTAGTTATATTTAATAATTTTAACGCCTTTAGTTTAAAAAGATGATTTTTGTTTTGAAATATAAATTTATTTAATTTTACAAAACAGCAAAACAAATTTCAATTCAAATTTAATTTTCACCAACATAGTAATTTTTTTAAAATATAAATTAAAATTTTTATTTTGAATTATAAAGTTTTGTGATGGTTTTTCTATTTTTTGTTGTAAATAAATAAAGTAAATATGAAAAGCGAAAAAATCATGTTTGTGTTTTTTTAATTATTAAAAATATTAATTCAAGTTAAGACAATTTACATTAATGGTGTTTTTCTTATATAATTTTTAAATGTTTTATTAGAAAAAAATATATACCTATTTATATATAAATTGCTTTACAAACAACCTTTCGACTGTCGGTTTTATTATTTTTTGTTTGATTAAAAGTAAATAAAATTATTTTTAATAATTTTTTTTATTGGCATATCTAATTTAATTCCAACTTCGTACATCTTGAAATATGGCTATCCGTCCAAAATTTGCGTTTGTGTTTTCTTAAACTGCTCCAGTCTAAGCTTTTTAGTTTGGTTTTATTTTTATCGTTTTACAATTTAATTATAACTTTTTACTAATCATCATTTTTAGTTCTTAAACTCCGTATACTCGTACGGCGTAAATTTTCAAAATGTTTTAGTCTTAAAGATGGTGGAAATATTTGAATAATAGACACATAAATATCAAATGTTAAATTACCAATTTCATATAATCCCACTCATGTTTCGAGAGATGGACTTGTTTTGAAACACATTTCTCAAAGGTTTCAGTGCGTAAAGGGTTTGGAATTGTATTTAAACTAAAACAAACACCAGTTAATTAATTTGCGTTGAGACTTTTAGTGAATTCTTTTCGACTGTACCGAACAAGTTCCAACACCGAATTATCGAATTTCAATACAAACAAAATAATTCGCTGTTGGAACTGTACTGAAATTTGTTTGGTACAGTTGAAAAGAATTCACTATTAGAAAACAGTAGAGTTGAAATATTTATCCAGACAACTGTTAGGTCGTAAACAGATATTTTTTAACCTTAACCGCTACAGGGCTAATTATTTTATACATTCAAAACGGATAATAATGTTTTTAATTCCTTGTTGGCTTTACCTGAAAAAAATTTAATCTTAATTCACTAGTAAAAAGTAATTAATTATAAAAAAACTCAATGTGGTTGAACCCAATTAAAAAATAGTTACGCAATTTTTAAAATAATTTATTAAATTATGTTTTAAATTTTTAATCGTCTTTACATTTAATTGTGCAATTAATCTTTTATTATTTCTATTCGATTATAATGTATATTTGTATAATATATTTGATCGTTAAAACACATATTAAATCTTTTAATAACAATTGATTGAGATTTAATTTAAAAAATAATAAACAATAAATATATTTTATCATTTTTAAATATTATTCATAAATATATTGTTTTATTTCATTGACTCCTGGTTTCGAAGTTTCTGGCATATTTTAATCCAAAAGATAAAAATGTACACTTTACTTTTAAAAAATTATTTCAAATGAGACGGTAGTCTTTACAAAAAACTTTTAAATTCTACTTCGTCTTTATGAAGACGAAACTACAACTAAAAGAATATTTTAAAGTTATGAAGTGTGTTAGTGCAAACAAAGTATAATGTACCATCCTCAAAAAGACTAAAAAGGACATTTGGTAAAGTATAATCGGTATCTCCAATCATCCTACTATTATCCTAAATTTATTTACTGAGAAAATATGGATATTCAATTAGATATTCAATTAGATATTTGCAAATATCAATGTTGGAATGCTGAGTTGGAACTTTAATAAGGTGTGTGCGCATACTTACGTAACACGGTACAAGATGTAAAAATTAAAGCCTTTAGGTTCACTGAAAATTATCAAAATATAATTTCATTAAATATTGGTCAAAATCTGAATTCGACCTTTGCCGTTTTTCTAATTCTCCAAAAACAAATAAATTTCTGTCAGGATAGACAGATTAAGCAACTACTCCTAAGCCTAAAACTAACATCCACAACAATAAGTCTCAAACACCGCTTGAGCATAAATAAAAAAGATAAACAACCAGAGCATTTGCGTTCAATCATGACCACACGCAAATAATATGCAAAGCAAAAAGAATTTCAAATATTCTCGGTCACATTAATCTTTTTGATTTTTTTAAACACGAATCGAGTGCGATTACATTTACGGTCGTTTGAGTATTTGACTATCGTTTTTGACAAACATAGAACTAGACATTTCTTAATGGATTTAAGAACAACCCACTCCATGGTTCAAACTGCGATAAAAAAATTTTCGATTATAAAACGCCATGACTTTTTCTAATGAGTTACTGACAGGAATGCAAAACGTATATAATATGGATTGACTGACGCGACTTGATTTACAAAAAAAAACGAATAGGAAACCAAGCTTGAAAAGAACGGTTTCATAATAACATCAAGACCACCTGTAATGTAACGGTTTCCTTTATTGATAAACCGAAAAAGTTGAGCACGTCCATACTACAAGGAAAAATATAATATTTTTGGAAATAAATAAGTGCAACAAAACTCGAGTACATCATCTTGTAGGCTCTTCGCGTAATTCGTTAAATAACATGTTTGTTTAAGACACAGTAAAAGATATAATTACCTATATGTATACTTAACGCATACTTGTTTTTGTTCTTGATTTCACTCTAAAAATATAGGCACTTGGCCTGTTAGATTGCAGCAGCGCTTTACCTGTTATTTATTATCGAAGGCGTAGAACGAATCATCATTTTGAACTGTGCAAGTTTTTCAAATGCAGATTTAATCGAAGTCGTAAAAGAATCACCAGACTCCAAAAATGATCAAAGAGCTACCAAAGAGACATCGTTAAAATTAGAAAAAATAAAAGCCCAAGATCGGTTAAATGATCTTATCAACATTGAAAAGATTTTAAAATTCTTAAACTTAGACTGCGTTCAAATTGAATGCTAAATGGTCTCCGCAATGCTAAATCAATTTAGCACGTTTTCGAATTGACTGAATCAGCCATTTGCATTCTAAAATTTTGTAGACTATTTGAATTAAGTAGGCTTATTTGAACTGACAGTTAAACGTTAACTTTAAATTATATTTTACGAATAATTTAAACATAAATAATAATAATAACAATAATTTAACATAAATTCAAAATACATATATATTAAAAAAACGTTAAATGATTTACCTTGTATCTGGAATTGATAGAATAATCGAGTTTTTTATTGATATAAGCGCTGTGATATGCAATAGTTCATTTTATTTTTATATGCTACCATCAATTGCACCAACAACTTTCATAAATGCTGGTGAAGAAGCTCGTAAAGCAAATTTCCGAACAATGTCTCTTTGCTCTACTTGAGATGGTATAAAATGTATGATTGAGGGTAAAATTATTTGAAAATGTCGAAATATTTGCTGCTTATTCGAAACGCAGTAGTTTTATGTATCTTTAACGTAGTATATAAAACTCTGTAGCTAGCCAAAACAAAAATAGTGCTAATTCAAGTTCGACTGACCATCCATGATGTTTAACCGGAATCAAATTTAAAACTTGCCAAACGATTGAGTGGTAAATCTTAAATGTCGTTTAGTTAATAGATCGTTCCCGTTTATGATCCCGTTTACTATGTCATGGAACACTCCCTAAACGTTGAAAGTACCTTAACCCCTAAAATTATGCACACGATAAAAATTTGTACATACATATATATACATACAAAATAAATACTTTTATTAAAACTATATACTACGCATTTCCAAAAACTCATCCAATTCTGCATCGCTTCTCAAAAGCCTGATATAAAATTTCATTATTTCAGTTTTATTGCAAAACCGTCAATAAAAATTATTTGTTTTTTACACCTGGTGTTCAAATTTAGAATTATAACAGCAGAAATGAATTGGAACGATATCTTGCTAACTTTTAAATTTAGCATGATTTAGAATTTGGAGACCATTTAGCATTCAATTGGAACGCAGTCTTAATATTCGTTACGTTTAAGGTATTCTTTCGTGTTCCTGCCCTTTCCTTTGGGCAAAATATTCTATTGCAGAGTTCTGGATAATGAATGTATGAATGAATATCATTCTCTATAATATAATTTATTTTTTCTACACCCGTACTATAAAAATACACTTATATGGCCAAAATCCGTTTTATAATGATATCCATTTCGATACAGATTTTCATTACGATATAGATTTTTAATCAATAGAAACCCATAGTTTTTCAATCAAACATGCTATGCATTTGACGTTTGTTGAAATTTTCGTATGCGGTTTTTACTATGGGTTTCTATTGATTAAATATTATATTTATATTTGTGTTGAACACAATAACAGTAATTACTCGTATTTCTATAAAAAATTCTACAAAATTGCAATTGTTGATATTGTTTTTCGTACACTTCTTTAGATTTTTGGGTGAAAATATTTTGTACTGCGTTTTCTGTTTTCTCCGATATGTATGGAGGAGTCGATGATTAATTCAATTTTATAGTTCTTCGTTATTTATCGGGTGTAGAAAAAATAGCGTATGCCACTTTCATGTAATGGTTATTAATATACTCGCATATACCATACGAAACTCGCCTACGGCTCGTTTCGTATCCCGGTTAATGCTCGTGTATTAATAATCATCATTATATGATCGTTGCATAATATACTATTATATGTTCCTGCATGTAGATATAAAAAAAACGGGCTGCTATTTGAATATCTGGTCCAAATTTCTACACTATGGTCTAATATGCGAACTAGATATCTCAACTATAGCTAAGTTCAGTTTGAAACAATAAAATTTGACATTAGAATTATTATTGTCAGTTTTGTTATGCGATTTGCGAAAACAATTTTTATTTTGTTTAAACAATATGGATAAAGATAAATGTCGAATTTGTATGTCTGATAAAACAGACAACCGTTCTTCTTTATTTAGTTATACATCAGCTGATCAGATATGTACAATTAGTGAAGTGGGCGCTATGTTTACAGAATGTTTACAGCTAGAGGTTAGTTTTTCTTTTAAATAAACTTTATTCAAATTAACTTTTGCTTTTTTTTAGTTAATTCCAAATTCAGGATACCCTGAAATGATCTGTAATTATTGTAAACTGCAATTAAGTGTGTTTCATAATTTTTTATTGATGGCAAAAAAATCGCACGAAAAGTTTTCTGAAAGTCTAACAAATTTATCTACACAATCTTTTTTAATAAGCGAAGTGTCCGAAATTGACGAAATAGAATTATATGATGCAGATTCTGATAGTTTTAATTCAGAGGGGTTTATTGATAAACCTGACTCAAATTTGGAGGAAAGTGTTGACGAAACAAAATCGAACGAGTTAAATTTTGTGTATCCGGACGGAAGTGAGTTTAAAGTTGAGTATTTAGAGGATGATAAAGATGAAACGGAAGCATATTTAAAGTCTTTAAAAAATGATGTTTTCTACATTGATCAAGAGATTCATTTAGAAGATTGTGAAATACATAATGATGATATTGAAGAAAATGGTTCAGAGCTTAAACTTTGCATTAAAAGTGAACCAGAGGAATCCAATGTAGTTCTCGATTTTTTAGTTGATGATCACTCAGAATACAATGAAAAAGATTATGATAAAGAGACCAGCAATAAAATTAAAAAATCAAAGGTAGCACGGCATTGTAAAGTTTGTAATATTGATTTTACAACAAAAGCCGAGTACAAAAAACATTCTAATGAGAAACATCCATTAACCAAGTATGAATGTGAGATATGTGGACAAAAATTTAAAATTGAAGAAATGTACGATAGTCATATGAATGTCCATAATGGTTTACCAGCATTTCAGTAAGTTTTTGGTTTATGACAAGAATGATTTCTAAATTGTTTTCTGGGTAGCGATTTTGTACCATTATCTCTCCTGTTATTTCTCTAGTGTAGAGAATTATCTCTCCTGGGGAAAACTAAAAAAAGTCTACATACCCACACTCAAATTTCCCCTCAAGATAAAATCAAATATAATACAAATCGAACCAATCACGACGTGACATTTATGGACACGTGACATATTTACAATTTAAATGAATCAATCAAAGACAATTGTATATATTACAATTTATCTCTCCTTTTATTTCTCTAGGAGAGATAATGGTACAAAATCGCTACCCAGTTTCCATAAATTCTTGTACTTTTCACTAATTTTTAAATCATATTACTTTGTTTTGTTCAAGATGCCAGTTTTGCGATAAAACGTTCAACTTCAAATCAAATTTCCAAACACATATGTTCCTACACACAGATGAACGACCATTTATATGTGATTTATGTTCAAAAGGTTTCCGTACAAAATGGGATTTAATAATGCATTTACGATGTCATAATGATATTAGGAAGTATGAATGTGATATTTGTGGTGAGACAATTTGTATAAAAACAACTAAAACACAGGATTAATTTTTTTTTTAATATTGTTTAGGTAAAAGATTTCGTGTTAGTAGTCACATGACCGCTCATAAATACTCACATAGCGAAGATAAACCTTTCGAGTGTGATATATGTCATCAAAACTATAACTCACCAAGAACCTTAAAACAACACAAGAAAACTGTACATTCAAATATTTTTCCATATTCATGCAAATATTGTGAAAATAAATTTAAAAGAAAACATCATTTAGTTGTAAGTTTAAAATGTTTTTAGTACAATCTTATAAGTCGATAAATGATAGATTTTCGTTTTATTTACAGAATCATTTGCGTTGTCATCTGCCGAAATAGTATTTATATTTTGTTTTTATTTCTATCAAGTTGTAACTGTAGTTTAATAAATAAAAAAGGAGTAAGGCCCGCTATACACCTGAGCTAAGCTATACGAAATATGCGAACTATGTTTTTAAAAAATAATGTATATAACGTAATTATAGAAAAAAACATTACGGAAACAAAACATTTCAAAAAGAAAAGAAAAACGGAAACATTACATTTTTTTAAAAAGCTTTATTCGCTTAAAACATTACTTTATTAAAAACATAGTTCGCGCATATTTCGCATAGCTTAGCTCAGGTGTATAGCGGGCCTAAAAGACATCTTTTATAGTACAAGACTGCCATCTGTGAAAAAAAAAAGATAAAATATATAATTTTAACAGTGTTATTAGTAGAGGGCATTTATTTTGTTTTTGTAAAAGTGTCAAGTAAAATAATTTCGTCTCGTCAGTGATCATTCGATTTTTTTATTGAACAAGTGGATTGATTGTCTGTGAAATAGTTTATTAAAAACTCAGACAAATCATTGTCGTTTAGTTAATTGTGTTTCGTATAATATATTTAAATTATTATTTTTTGTTTTATTAAATAGAAAACTGTCTTTTAAAATGTCTCCGTAAGTAATAAATAGTTATGTAATAAATTGAACTTAGTAACGTTATAGTTTATAATGATACAAATTAAATTATTTGATTCAGTGTAAAGGTGAAATTTAATTTAGGTTTTTAAATATGTTTAATAGAAAAGCTGATATTGCATTAATTGGATTAGCCGTAATGGGTCAAAACTTGATTTTGAATATGGATTCCAAAGGTTTTGTGGTATGCGCTTACAACCGTACTGTTGTTAAGGTAATTATTTTTAGGTAGATTTCATATAATTTTATTTTCAACCAAAAAAAGTATTTTTGCAATGCATATGAAAGTTTTACATTTTTTTTATATGTGAATAATATACTAACCAAATATATATTTTAATGAATTCGAGAAAAGGTAATTTCTGATGTGTTCAGGTTAATGGTTTTTAATATCACAACTAAACCATTTTTCGGAGTCAGACAGAACCCATTTACCGCTAAAAGCGTTTGCTCATAGGGTCTCAACAACCAGGTTGAGCCACTTGTCAAGTGTTAACAAGATTTTCAGAGTATCTTAGTGTCAAGATGTTATTACCAGTTGAAGGAAGAGTAAAATTGTTTACTTCCTTCTGGTGAAAAACACAACGAGTTGTGTCTAAAGCCGGGCATTCACATACAACAGAAACTGAATTTCATATAAATTTGACAGAAAAATTCGGTTTCTGTAAAATTTGTATGGAATTCTGTTTCTGTTGTATGTGGTTTCAAGCTTTTAGTAGCATTAATCTTAACAGCATCCTAATGGTTTAGCGATCTTTGCTTTTGTAATGTTTAGAGCATTCTGTTTTTTTCTTCAGAATTGCCCCATGTTGTCTACTTGTTTAGCTCTTCATTATTTAATTCGTTGAGGAGGTGGTCTGCCACGATGTTCCATAGCAAGAGTGATAGAACGCCTCATTCGGGATACTTACCTGGATAGTGGCGATGTTCTCCATGTGAATTTACAGACATCGGTCTTCCAACTCCCGTTGTATTTAATTTAGAAGTATTTATATACTCCCGCTTTGTTAAAGAATAACTCAAAAGCGATTACCAAAAACCCTTTGTTTGTTAAGAAAAGCGCTAAAAATGAGCATACAGAGAATTCTTCAATGTCAAAGACCATCTCTGAAAGTATCGTGTCTGTAAAATGTTTCGCTTGATAAACGGGTTGCCTATTGCTTAACGGAGTTTTCGTCAGACATACATTTCTAATATGCTAGTCGACAAGCTTCTCCAAAGGCTGTAAAACGTACGAGAAACGACGTCACTCACGTTGCTCAGGACTGTAGCATATAGTCAAAAGCTGCCTATTTCCTATGATGTCCAAACATTATTCTATCATAATAGGATAAACCCCGTCAAAAACTTGGAATTTCTATGGTTGATAGGCCAAGAGCTGATCGGGTTGGGTTTCACATATTTGCTGCGACTATACCTTGAAGAATCTCACCAAATACTCAGCCAGGCAAATGAGGTTGTAGGAGTGCTGCATATTTCTTTGAAGCAGTATACGTTTCGGATAATCTAACGTTATCAAGTCTCGCTAAAGGATACTTTTTCAAGGCCCCCATCAATGCAGTATGTTCTGTAACAGTTTCAATGGTCTAAAAGTAGTTTTCTTAAGATCTTTTCTTTTCATTGATTTCCGATTTAACAGTTTCCTTGCCCACTGTACAGAGCCCAACCGGCGTTATCTCGAGTTTTCAAAGCTCTATGCATAAGTTTCTTGAACTTTTGTCTTTGTTTGTCAAGGTTATTTCACCAGACCCGTCTTGTGTTGTAGTTTCGGGATACCAACTTTCAAAAACAGGCTAACAAGTTGTTAGACGACCAACGTTCTAATCTATTGCTTAAAACTAAAAGTGCTTCCACTCGTTCGTTCCTCCGCTACAAAAATAACTCTAAAGCGCACAAAGTCTGCTTGTTATGGATTTCGGTGGACGCGTATCGATCCCGGTCTCAGATATTTTTGCAGACACTCAAGTTCTTGATGTATTCTAAAAGAGACCTGAAACATAGAGTGATGTCTATGGTTTCTTGCGTCTGAAGTTGACAAAGTGTGCTTTCCTCAGAAATTTAATATCTGCTCCATTACAACCTCCTTACGGTTAAATAACCTGATAGCTCAATCAGAAAATGCATATAAATAATTTTATATCAGGCTGTGTAGGTTCTAGATTTGACCCTCTTTTTACAGTATGCGCCAGCCCTTCATGGCAATACGGGATATTCTGTTTTGAACGGACACCGAATTATAGATACTTTTGTGTACAATTGTTTAGCAAGTGAGGCCATGAAATTATATGATCCATTTATGCTATGTTGCAAACTAATTTTTTGAAATTTAAGCTTGTCTAGTGGGAGAATGCGATTGTGAGAAAAGTTTCACTTTCCGATTAGATATTCCTTTCGCACTATCTATATCAAACAGAATGTACAGGAGATTTCAATTGATCGAGGTTTTCTTGCAAATTTCTTCCTAACGTATGTCGTTCTTCCATTTGGAAGTGACCATTTTGACGTTCGCTTTCTGAAAGCATTGGTCCTTCCCATGGGATGTGATCCTCCCAACCAGTGCAATGAGAATTGGTTTGAACATAGGAAGCAAAGTTTTCCTTCGTCGACAGCCTTAAACGAAAGCAGAGTTCCTATTTGTTTTAACATATTTTCAAACATGCATTGTTGGATGAAATTATTTTACTCCGTGCTGATTGTTTCATCGAAAAACTCGACTATTCCGACTAACCCTAAGTAGCCACACTATCATAGCTGGATGCAGTCTTGTTCGGACCCATCTTGACCTTTGACTTCGATGGAAATTTTGGAATAATATCACCCAGAACCTTTCCGATTTTGTATTTTAAGACCTATCGAAAAGTAGTCCAGCCATCTTCTTTGATAAGATTTAGAGCACCATTGGTAACCATATTGAGTTGCCGAGTTGCTTCTTTAGCGACTAATGAAAATCACCATCAGTTAATCGGTCCCTTCGCACGTCTGTCGCACCACATGATTAGGTAAGCTGATAGCGATCGTATTGTTAGTAAATAATACGATCGAAAAAATAATTGTGCTATCCTGCACCCACTCGACCCAGCTTAGACTCAAGGCCTTAGGGCTAATGTTAAAAGAATAAGTTTTCAATTTAACCTTAATATTAGTTGTAATACAAAAACATAAACTTTTAACAATTTTTTTTAATCAGAACGTTAATTCATGACTTTCAATTTATTTAACTTTTCAAAGAAAAAAGTATTTTAAAAAAGTCATTGTGTCAAAGTCAATGATTTCTACTCTAGAAGTCTAGAATAAATTCAATATATTTACAACGATTGGGGACTGGAAAAACAAATATCAAATAATACAAAACTGATAATTAGCTACCAAATAAACATAATTAAATTTAATTCATTTCTTTAATTCAATAACAACATATTATGTAGCAAAAATGAAATTAAATAATTGAAAAATTAAGCTTTATCTACATTAATTATGTAACTGATAATTTGAATAGGTTGCGTAATTTATTTATAATTAATAATGATATACGCTTGAATTTTAAAAATAAATAATAGAAAATTAAAATAGGTACGTTGTTGTTACTTGTTGTTGAAGAAATTATTTCTGATATTTTTTAGAGTAATGAAAAAAATAAAACAATGAGTATGTTAGGGAAATCCAACATGTTAAACATTTTGTAAAACAATGTCTAAAATCATAATTAGTGGTTTTGCATCCGTTTTGAGCCAGAGTTCTGGTAAAATTTATGACCATATTTGTTAATCATTCACAGATAGACCGTGTTTATTTTAAATAAACAGATTTTTATCAAAATATACGACTTTGTACATGTAAACAAATCAGTAGAATACTTGAAGAATAAGAGTGCTCAGATGGAATCAGATGTATCATGGCCCAAACATATTTTAATTCTCGTTCGTACACGACGTTCAGTTATTGCAAACAACCAAACTGTTGATAAGTCGGAAGAACTTCTTTGTTCAAATTGAATTTAATTGGAATGATTTGCCGGAGTAATAATTTCAAGTGGTTTCAATCCACCAAGGTTTAACGAAACTCAGAGCATGTGTCGATCGATTCGCCCAAAAACTTATATCATAAACAAAATTTGAAAGTAATTTTTAAAGAATTTTTTCTTGGAAGTAAAAAGTTAATTCGCACGAATTAAAATATATAATGTCGATCACTATCGATCACCGGCCGGATTTATTACAAAAAAAAAGCTACTATAAAATATAGAAAACAAAACCAAATAAATACGACTTAATTAAATTTCAGGTTAATCAATTTTTGAATAACGAAGCAAAAGGTACTAAAGTTATTGGTGCAACATCATTGCAAGATATGGTCAGTAAATTGAAAACTCCAAGAAAAGTTATGTTATTGGTTAAAGGTTAGTTCAACAAGTTTAATTCTATTAATAGTATTAAGTTTACACAATAAATTTATTCAAAAGACCAACTTTCGATAAATATTCAAATAAAATAAACAAACTTTTTTAAGAGTCGGGGAACCATTGCATTGCACAAACATAAGTTTTAGATCTGATATTTTCTGCATGGTTACTTCAAAACTATTTGTTTTGTGCTTAGTTTTGTTGATTTCTTGATTTCTCTCTGGAGAAGTGTAGACTGTTAATAAGGGTTCCTTATCTGTCTGAATTTTAATAGATAGAGTTTCGATTCAAAATAATTTAATCGTATATTTTTATATGGGTGATCAACTTATATAGAACTCTTCCAATAACAACAATTTTGACTAACTATCGATTAGTTGAAGAAAACATCGGTGTTTTGATGATTGTTAAACTTTGACTCAATAGATCCTGTTGCCGAACATGCTCAATGATAATTAATTGTAATGACAGACAATTGTGCGTTAGTTATACTTAGTAGTAATGTTTAGATATTTATCCATCGTGTCCTTCACTTTTAACATAAATGATTTAAATAATTAAAAACCATCGAACTTCATTTGTTTTTCATGAGTCATTGTAATTTTTTAAAACAATAGAAACAAGAAAATGTAATACAACACTTTCGCTTGTTCCAGTTAATATACATCGATTACCACACTTAACTAAGACAAATAACTTTATTGAAATATTTTAAGATCAATCGGTTTCAGAAAGTTTCGTTAACATTGAATTCAAATTTCAAACTGAATCGTTCAAAAAAAAAAACATTATTTTATAAATAACATTGAAAATTTGTTCAAGAATCGCTTGACTTCTATTTGTCATCCAATAAATATTTTAAACAAAAAATCGATGAATTTTCCGTTTGAAAAGTTTCAATACACCTTTCACTTTTTAAATCTAGTAATATGTTTCATGTTTTGATTTTTGTTGCTCTACATTTTGCTTTGCAAATAACTTGGGGTACTAATTGACTAGTATGAAGATTGATTTTTTTATTAGTTAAGTTTCACGTGAGTTGTTTTAAATTAAAAATTGCAAACATTGATTTACCCATCATTGCTTTTATAGTAGTATGTATACTTCTACTAACTCACAGTTTAGTGTGAAATTGTAGCCGATAAAACAAAAACATACTGACTATTAATCAAGATTCAAGATCAAGTAGATACATAATTATAATTTTCTTTTGAACTTATTCAACTTCATGTAATTTTAATTAACAACGTTATTCGCTTTAGTTTTAATATACATAATTGAAATTGATGCTAATTTGTTTTTTGCCGTTTATGAACTAACCTGTTTCAAGTATTCATCACGTTTACTCGTTTTCCGGTTTAATTACCATGCCATTTTTGAATGTGGTTCATTTTGTCCATGTCCCATTGTAATCGTGGTCTTCTAATGGTATTCCATTTTATCGGGTACTAACGTACAATTCATGACAGACTCTGAATCGGTTCACAGAACTTACCCAAGCAAAGCAACCCTGTTGGAACAGTTGGAACAAAGTCTTCTGTCATATATTCTCCATTGTCTATTTTCAATGGAGTGAAAAATTTAACGTTTAAAAATTTTTGCTTAAATACAGATATATTGATAGGCTCAATACTATTATTCATTTGAGTTGGGTAAGAGTTCACGTTACTAACTCATACACCACCCCTGGCTTTGTCAAAGTTTTGTTCGAGTCTTTATGTTAATATGTTGTTTTATGAGTCGAGCATTAACCTTAAATATCTTCAAATTCTACATTTTGTTTATCGTCGCAGATCAAATCTTTTTCATACATTAATAAGTTTGGTTTTCTTATATGTACTTTATTTGCATACCAATTTGTCTCTCATCACTTTCCAGCCACTTGGAAATCTCTAATTACAGCTTGATCATCATGTGCAAGAAGTTTATTGACAAAATGTTGTTTTTCGTTGTTAGATTAACTTTAAAAATATAATATTCCTACTGGATGGGACGAAATAAAGGTCACCAGTCATACTTGTTCCATTACTCGTGGAGGGAAATCCAAACCGCAAGAGGGGTCGATTTTTATCGATAATGATCAATGTTGATCTACGGGACTGACTACCCCGCGTACCCCAATCCCTGCCATTGACATATGAGTTAGCGTGAGATATCACATACCACTGGCAATGGCAGGAGATATCATTAGCCAAGATGATATCTTATGGTGCTGGCGGACGAACTTTAATCAACGGGAGCACTTTCAGTCTTAGCTAGGCAGCGTTCCGTAGTAGTACCGCTCATTAGCTCTTCTGAGGAATCAGACCAACATATGTTTATGTGTGGGCTTTGTGCCTCGATTGAGGGTTACGCTGCATCAGCTGGATGATTGGCAATTAGTTTTGTTTTCTGCAAATTTCTCACAATTTGTTTTTCACTTATTATTTTGTTATTATTTCTTCATCTTATCATGAAATATTAGCATATGTCATATTTTATTGTATAAGATTTTTTGCTTAGTTATCCATTCTTTAATAAAAAACAAAAAAAAATAAGCCTTTTGATACATATATGGGAATACAACAGAAAGGATTTAAGTCTGCTAGTGGTTGGTAAAGCAAATATGCGCAATCCATCCGCCTACAAAGCGGCATGTCCACGGCATTTGCAGGGACAACACATATATGAATCAAAAACAAAATTTAAAATACATGCTCAAAACATCTGCGGATTGAACGCTAACCATGACCACGAGGCAACACCATCTTGAGCACGACAAACCGAACATTCTATTCCTTACAGAAACACAAGTTTCTCTTTATAGAATCGCTTAATTCCAAATATAGGCTTGGATCAGCTTTCAAACTCCATCAGGGCGTATGCGCATTTATTCATGAGAGTGTTGCGTATACGCGCTTTCCAAATTTTGAACTACACGGTGATGGCTTCAATACAATGGTTTTAAAGATTTGTCTTCCAGAAATTACTTATTTTACTATAGCTTTATACCGGTCCCCCAACAAACGTAACCTAAACGTTTTTAATTTATTGATAAAAATTGTGGACGAGATTAGAGCAAAGTCCCCTAACTGTGAGGTTATCGTTACCGTTGACTTCAACGTCCACAACAAATCATGGTTGGAATTCTCCAAATCGACCGACGTTGTTGACAATAGTGAAAAACTGGCAGAAATGTTTGCCGAGTCTCAGGGCCTATTCAAAATTGTTAAAAACCCGACTTTCACTCCCCGTAATGACGGTGATAATAGTTTTCTTTTAGATCTCTATCTTACCACAATGCAAGATTATTACGAATGTCGATGTCGCGAAAGGTAGTATCGGAAATTCTGATCATTATTTAATTTCATCAGTTATCAAAACTGATTTACTTAAAACTACAGCTCCCAAACCCCGTAAAATATTTCACTACTCAAAAATGGATAAGAGTGGTCTTCAAATTTTTTTTCCATGGTTTTCCCTTTCGACCGTCATTGTTTTTACACTGACAATGTAAATGTTTCTGCTCAAAACTTTACCGAAACCATTCAATTTGCTATCAATAAATTCGTCCGTTTTTCCATAGTAAAACCCAAACAAAATTACTTGTATTCGAAAGCTGCCAAAGCGACACTTAGAAACAAACGTAGATCATTTAATATATGAATTCATAACAAAACTCCCGCTAATCGATTCCAATATCTAAAGGCCAACAAAATATCTAACCAGATTATCTCAAACGAAATATGTGAAATTGACAGAACGAAAGCTTCAAAACTTTCGTCTATATCTATTTCTGACAAGAGTTTCTGCAGTGCCATTAATTCTTTAAATTCTGGTACAAAATCTTCTATTCCTTCTATTATTGATGGCGATTCAATCGTCAATGATCCCACAAGAAAAGCGAACTTGTTTGCTGAGCTCTTTGCTCTTACTCTGCTCTAAAATAGTCGCTAAACTTTTAAAGGGGTTAAACATCAACAAAGCCTCAACATTCCACCCATTATTTTTAAAACCTTTTCTAAAGAACTTGCACCAACTTTGACTAAGATATTCTACCAATTCTACAAATCCGGTATATTTCCCTCGTGCTGGAAAGTGGCAAATGTCCAGCCCGTCCACAAAAAGGGACCAAAATCCGATATCCCAAATTATAGGCCAATAGCTTTACTATCGGTCCTATCCAAAGTCTACGAGCATTATATTAATACACATATATCAAAATTTCTGGAAGTAAATCATTTAATAGCCTACAGCCAATACCGGTTTCGAAACAAAAGATCAAGTACTTGTAGCCGTTTGTTGGAATAGCATACTTGATAAAGGTGGTGAAACATACGTCATCGCTTTAGACATCTCCAAGGCATTCGATCGAGTCTGGAATGGCAACTTAATCAACAAACTCGTTGCGTATGGTTTTCATCCCAATGTTGTGAAGCTGATTCAAAATTTTCTATCCAACCGATACATTTCGGTCTCCTTAAAGTCTTAGACAGATTTTCGTCTGAGTCTAAACTAATTAACTGATGTACCTCAAGGCTCAGTATTGTCCCCAACCCTATTTTTGATTTATATCAACGAATTGCTGAAAATCACCAGCAACCCAATAAATAGTTTTGCAGATGATAGTGCTCTGCACAAGTCGTTCGAGCCCCTTCCTTCAAAAGGTAAAATGCACGAACGATTTAATCCCGCCTGGAGAGACGCTGCTATAAACGTAAATAAAGACCTAAAAAAGTCGCCGATTGGGGTGACCGAAACCTGGTCAATTTCACTCTACCAAAACACAGCTGTTGATTGTTTCCAGATCAAAGACCGACAACTGTCGACGTATAACCGAACCAAAAGACGAGGAAGGGTGAAAAATCTTTAATGGCCAATACAAATGCGGTACGTCATATGAAAAAGCACTAAGTTTAAGAAACATTGCAATTTGGACTCTGTTCATTTGGACTCTTGGACTCTTCATTTGGACTCTTGGACTCTGTTCAAAAGCGGGCTAAACGAATTGTGGGTGATCGAACTTTGACATCAAAACTTGATTCCCTACAGCATCGTCGCACTGTTGCTGACCTATTCGACGTACCTGGTTGCTGATCATTCGAAAATTTTATTTAAGCTCGGTTGAAATCTTTGTAGAAATGTTTCCTCATCAAATATTCCAAAACAAACCATACACGTTGAACCGTTAGGATTTTACAAAATACCGGACAAAACATTAAATTATTTTTGCGTCTATACAAAGTGACAAGGGTGTTAAAGAATCAGTTCTTATTCTGCCGTCCCCAAAGCCAAAATTTACTTTGGCAATTATTTAATTAGATTTTTAATACTATTATAGTCTTTGTATTTCTTATTTAAATAAATAATTAGATATGTTTAAGTTAATATATATCTATGACAGATTTTTTTTCCATGCGTACAGGTTGTTAAATATTTCGAATATCACCACTGCCTATAATACAACACTTTAAAAAAAAACTATAGGCAGTCTTTATACAAATGGGGGCATCAGGTGCCTAGAGGCTTGTATGCTCTCTGGTTAAACCCAACCATATTCATCGTTCGATGCGCACGATCAAGTATTAGTAAGCCAAGATCTCCGCCAAAAATAACTACTAACGGTGTATAATAGCAGATAAAAGACCCGACCTACAGCTCGGCTACCCGTCCGTCTAGTTCAATTTCTAGCTTAACCGTCCTCAGTAATGGTGCTTTAGAGAAATTTTGTGTTTCCCTAGTCCAAAGTTTGATTTTAAATACATTGTATAAGTAATAATTTTTTAATGAAATGATCTAATTAGAATGAGTATGCACAATTGATAGCGGGAAATAGATAATATCATCGTCTTCACAAATGTTTTATTACAAACTTAATTACGTTGCCTTTTTCCGTATTAAATTAAATCAAATCTAATCAATTTTGTGTTATAAACTGATGGATATACATCTATTTTAAATTATGTTTGTACTTGTAAATTTGTTTCGCACTCAAGCAATGGAAAACTATCAATACTTCTTGATCTGGGTCCAAGGATTACATTATCTTTTGCATATTTATGGATCTGACGGCATTTGGATGATGATACGGTTTATCAGGTAATCAAGTGCTGAATTGTCATGTGATATACGTGGAGACAAGTGCTACTGCTCCATTTTTATATTATTCTGCGTTCGAGATCTGTCGCTTGTTCAAAGCGGACTTTACTTTATCCAGTATGGGTAAGGGAAGAAAATCACTCAACAATTGACAAACCGATTCGGTTTGTTAATAGATTTGGAAGTAGCCTTACCGCTAGCACATCGATATTATTTGTTTAAGTTTTAAATTTCTGACAACTGTGTATCTTGGGTGGAAATCTTTAGTGGTACAACGAGCATATGCAAAACGTTTCGAGTGTCCATTAGCCGCATGAGGTTGTATTATGTATTATGAAGCTTAGTGAAAAATAACATAAAAAATATGTTTTGACATCAAATAATAAATTAATGCCAAAATATTCATTGATTGAAAAAGAATTAAAAATATTTAACATAACACACTTTTTGGAAACGAACTAAAAAAAGATTTTGTTAAGGATAAATTTAGGACACATTTTTTTAGACTGCAAAATTTTCGTTTTAATTCTTCAAAGTTCGAAAAAGCGAATGGGAAATACATTCATTAAAATAATAATAATTTTAGAATTGGGCTGTTCTTATCTGTATAAACTACAACGATTTGGATCGTTTTATCTGTAGACCTTATCGAAAGTTTTCGTGTGAAATGCACTTAGATTTAATGCCAAATCTCCAAAGTTTCGCGTGTATTTTGGACGTTTTTGGTTGGTTTATTTAGGCATTAATAGTTGATTGAACTGTATAACTTTGTTGAACAAGATAGTGATCTTCATTCTCAAAATTTCTTCCAAATAACTTATACAGGAATGCTTATAATTTACCTAAACTTATACGATATATATTTTTAGCTGGAAGTGCTGTCGATGATTTCATCAAACAATTAACACCTCTCCTTTCACCTGGCGATCTTATAATCGATGGTGGCAATTCTGAATATCAAGATACAGATAGAAGATGCGATGAATTAAAGGGAAAAGGTTTACTTTATGTTGGATCAGGTGTAAGTGGTGGTGAAGAAGGAGCAAGATATGGTCCATCATTGATGCCAGGCGGTCACAAAGAAGCTTGGCCACTAATAAAAAATATTTTCCAATCAATTTGTGCGAAATCTGATAATGAACCATGTTGTGAATGGGTTGGGGAAGGTGGTGCTGGTCACTTCGTAAAAATGGTTCACAACGGCATTGAATATGGTGATATGCAGCTTATTTGTGAAGCCTATGATTTGATGAAGTCTCTAGGTTTGAATCAAAAAGAAATGGCACACGTTTTTGGGGAATGGAATAAAGGAGAATTAGATTCATTTTTAATAGAAATAACCCGAGATATTTTAAATTACAAGGAAGAGTCTGGCTATTTATTAGAAAAAATTCGTGATGCAGCCGGTCAAAAAGGAACTGGCAAATGGACAGCTATTTCTGCATTACATTATGGTGTTCCAGTTACACTTATTGGCGAAGCTGTATTTTCAAGATGTTTATCCGCCATTAAAGATGAACGTGTTAAAGCTAGTAAACAGTTAAAAGGACCTGCCCGTAAAGCAACTGTAGCAAACAAAGAAGAATTCCTGTCTCATATTAAATACGCCTTATACTGTTCAAAAATTATTTCTTATGCTCAAGGATTTATGTTGTTGCATGAAGCGGCTAAAGAAAATAAATGGAATTTAAATTATGGCGGAATTGCACTAATGTGGCGTGGAGGTTGTATTATTCGCAGTGTATTTTTAGGAAATATCAAAGAGGCATTTACACGTAATCCAGATTTATCGAATTTACTGCTCGATGACTTCTTTAAAGCAGCCATTGAAAAGGGTCAAGAATCATGGCGGCAAGTTGTTAGCAGTGCCGTTTTATGGGGTGTACCTGTACCAGCACTCTCAACTGCACTTTCATTTTATGATGGCTATAGATCCGAACGTCTTCCAGCTAATTTATTACAAGCGCAACGTGATTACTTTGGTGCACATACATACGAACTATTGGGCCAAGAAGGAACATTTATGCATACAAACTGGACTGGTACCGGTGGAAATGTGTCAGCTAGTACATATCAAGCTTAAATATGTTTAAAACATTAAAATTCATTTTTTTTAAATTATATTATTCTAAAAGAACAATCATCGTCATTTATATAATTGCATTCCTTCATATTTTTATGTAATTTAGATGATTTCATATTTTTTTTATTTTGTAAAAAATATTACTGTTGTTTTATATATTTTTGTTATGTATGTAAGGAACAAGAAAAACTGGTAATTTGGTAAATTATAAACCTTTTTAATTATTTAAGCATGAGGCTATTTGTGATTTTGACTATTTTCCCAGTGAACAGTAGTTTTTAAAGATACAAGTTTCTAACAATATTTTTACTAACTTTCATGAAACACATGATCAAACCATTGGCTTGGAAAATTGAGGAAAAAGGATCACCGATCAAGCATTAACTTTCTCTTCACACATTAACTAGGAGTTTTAAAACTCGTTGTAGAACTGTGTCCTTCCAAAACGACTATTTTAATAGAGTGGCCAAATTGTGGAACTCAATGTATTTCCCGATGAATTATTAACCCTCCTCTGTATTTCCCGATGAATTTTCCCCTCAGGCATTTAAAGAAAATCTCCATCGTCATTTAAATTTACAATTAGTATAGTTTCCCTATGTCCTCATCCCTTCCATTTTTCTCATCTCCTTCCTTTATAGTTGACATGGTATCTTCGGATATTCAAAGAGTCTGAATAATGAATATTTCATATTTAGTGTGCTAAACTAATGTCTAACTAATTAATAAAAAAAAAATACGAGGATGAAATTCTTTGCATTTTTGGAACATTACCATAATAAAATAAGCTAAAATTTAATTTCACAAATTGTCGGCAATTCTGAGGTTACAACTTAAAAAAAAAAGTTTGACGTAAAATTTGAAAAATTTATATTAAACAAAATCAGTCCCTCTAGGTGTGAGCATTTAAACAATTATCGAGATTACCTAATCTCGAAAACTGTCAATGAAGAAAAATAAAACATTTTTGTTTTATTGTAGCTTTTATTTTCATTTAACTTAAAAGTGTTTAGTAATCAAAAAAATAAAAGGAAATCGTAGAAACATTGAAAATGACACAGAAATTGCAAATACTAAATTTGTATAAAACTATATTACGCACTTCAGAAGAATTTCCTACTTATAATTTTAGGTATTTTCCTTACTTTTAATTAACATGTGTGTTTGATGTTAAATTTATTTTTAGGATGTATGCAATACGAAGGATTAAGGATGCATTTAAAGAAAATAAAAATTTAACTGATAAAACGAAAATATTGGAAGCTATCGAATATGGACATACAAATTTAGATATTATTAAACGACAGGTATGATTAGATTTCAAACCTAAATTGAAATAAAGCAAATTCGTAAGTGGTTGAAACACTTGACTAATTTTGATAAAACTTGTTCTGAACATTTTCTTTCATACGTTCGTCTTTTACAATAGAAATTTTTAATCTAAATTGAATCATATGAAGTTAGTTATACAGTATACTTGGTATTTTATTTTTTAAATACAAAGTTTGGTTTTATAACTTAAAAAGAGAATAATTAATCCATCAAGCTCCCAAATACTCAACTACATAATTTTTTTGTTTTGGTAGGTTTTGAAATTTTCATAGTTTTATTGGGTGATCATGGTGCTATATAGATTGTATGCCGGTGTTTTTACTTTTTGGATTTATTAAAGTTAATGCATCTCACTTATGACGAGTTATTACTGATGTACATTGAACATTTCCACCATTTTTTTGTGCATTGTGCAAAAAATCTAGTCGACAGGATGCAGCGAAAAGTAACGATCGCCGAAACTGGATAGTTCTAAGTAGTATCCAGTACTCATATCACTGTAATGAAAATCTTCTGTTTAATATATTGTCTTTGTTACATATGTTTTCTGAATTGTGGAGCAATTCATGTGGTTTTATAAATAATTATTTCTGTGGTGAACAAATGGCTGTTGGCTCCTCAATATCATCCATCTGCTATCATTCAATGCCATTCAACATGGCATCCTGGTCTAAAAGACGATCAACATGAGTGATACTCATTATTATATCCATATCAAATTGATCAATCAAAATTCGGCATATTCAACGACTCGTCATTGAGGCGTATCACCGGCAATAGCGTGTATCGCTACTAAGAACCTCGTCAGAGGAAACTTAGATTAGATTTTTTTCAGCTATTTGAAGAAGGGTGTCGACTTGACTGCTCTTTTGATCCACACTGGGGAAAAAAAATCTAAAATGTTTAACAAACTTAGAGCACGGTATCCAACAGCTAGAATTCAATCGTTTTGATAAATTAGTTTCTATTTCCTCTATTTAAAGACGGAATAACCGAATTTTACTGGGCTCATTTAATGGCAAAATAGATCTGGGCGTAATATGAAGCAAAAATTGACGATCATTCGGAGTCCACAGTTGTGGAAACAACTCAGTTGTTTCAACAGCTTGTTGGTTCCAAGCGATGTCTACTCTTGTTCTAAATTAGTTTTAGTATTAGTTGTAACGGTTTTGAATTTTAACACATCAGTGCTTCGTTACGCACAGCTATATCATTCCCGAAACAGAAAGGGTTAACTCATTGATACATAGTCGAAACCAGTTTTACTTCTTTGCATATTATCCGAACTACCAAATTTGCTAGTTCAACTATTTTGAATTCATATAATGTACATTACAATCTTTTGGTTAACGGAAAAAGTTGACTTTAAATTTTTTAACAAAGTCCTGTATTAATAGTGAATTCTTTTCTATCTTTTTCTTTCCAACACAGGATTATCAAAATTTGTGTTCTTTTGTAAAAAGTGCAATACAAAAAAAACAAATTTCGATAATTCGGAAACGGAACTTGTACCGAACAAGTAGAAAAGCATTCACTATAAACGTTATCAATTTTTGCTGTAAAATTTTGTTCTTTATTTAAATGTAAATTTGTACATATACATATAACACTTTTACGAACAACCTGTCTATGAGATATTATATCCCGAAACATGTAGTTAAGTTAAAAAACTTTCCTTTTCAAATAAAAATAATTATAAAATATGTAAAAAATATTTTTTTTGAGTGAATATTGAAATATACAATTTTTTTAAAGTACAAAAATAATTTATACATATAACACTTATGAATATTTTTTTATTCTATCTACTTCATAGGTTATAGTTGGGCAACTATACAGCACAGAAAAACTAGTAATTGAAAATCAAAATAATTAATGGTAAATGTTCTCAATGGGTTGGTTTGTTTGTTGAATCATAAGTAGTGGTATAGTTTAATTAGTATTAAATATTATTTATGAAACTCATAATATAAGATTTATATAAAATGTCGTTGATGACACATGATATAGTTTGTTTTTAAATTATTTGTTTCTCATTTAATATATTGGATATATTTAATTTTGTAACACAATATAATATAACAATATTGAAATAAAAATATAATTTTCACATGATACTCATTTGAAAGCCAAAGTATTAACCATAATTCATAAAAATAATTTTATAATAGCTCTAGAGATTCGATCTGCAAACCTACACCCAAATTTTAATAATTTATTCGTACTCATATCTTAATATTTATATGTACGTTTAATTATTTCTCATATTTTAGCTACTATATGTTGCTTTATCAATCTAATTAAATATTCGGTGCATTTCAAAATAATTCCCAATAACGAATTCAATGAAATATCTACACAAAAGTATTCCAAAAACCATTCATGTGAGTAGTAATTAATTCTTTCAATTAAATTCGTATTTAATTTTTTTTAAATAGATAGAATAAAACTATAAAAAAATATGTATGTTGATTAAATAAAAGATTAATATATAATTGTTTTATAATGCTTGAATGCAACAATTACGATGTAAATAAAATCGAATTTATATAACTACAAATAGTCTGATATCATAAATTCGTTATTTTTGTTATGATTATTATAAAACTATTTTTAAGTTTACATCGTAAATTAATGACAAAGCGAATAAACATAATATTGAATTCTGATTAGTTTTACAAAATCTTAATTTAATAATTTTTATGCTACCTTGGCATATTCGGCTTTATCAACAACTAAAAACTTCGCGACGAAAAAAATGAACCCACAAATTTTAAACTGGTGTGGTGAGCTCTATTTCTCTCCCTGTGATAAGTGTGCCATGCAAAGGCGTATGAGGGATTTATAAATAAAAAAGCTGTTTACTGTTTTGCATTTGACTCGTCCTGGATATTCCATATTATTATCGTCCTGGATATTCCATATTATATTGTTTTCAACTTTAATTTCGTGTTTTACCTGTAACAATGTTTTTATCACTCTAATCTATTCTTGTTTTAAGTTTGGAGCTTAAAGATTCTACCAAATTTCATCTGGTGTTCTTTGTTTTATGGTACGCATGCGGCTTATATGCTTTTATCGTCTGCTTCAAACTATGACTGGCTGGAATGACCTGTGGACAAGTCATTAAAATATTGGAAATTCTGGAAATATTAAGAGCCAATCCAGATTTTTGTGAAAGTCCTGCATTAGTTGCAAAATTTTCCGATGAGACCTCATCGGCGTTAACATCAAAAAACTCCCCCCTTTATGCAACTGTTCGAATAATCATTTGCTCTCCTATACTATAAGAACTCAACTTGCCTATAAGGTGACGATGTCGTTATTAGTTACAAGCTTTGGGTATATCATCCAATACAATATTTAAATGATCATTTTAACAAACTGAAACCATTCAAGTTATCGTCATCACACATGTGTTATTAAAATAATTCAAAGATAAACAGGATGATACAAAAACAACAAATAAAATTCATGCAAAATAATTACTCCCTGTGGAACGAACAGAACTAACTGAAAAACAGAAATCAATGTATGTCTGAGAATATGGAATATTCTCAAAATAAAATCTCCTACTTCTACATGTTTATTAAAATTTAAGTAATTCCGTTTGCAGACCGATAATATTTTACGGACGAGATCATTAACAGCGATAATATTAATTGTAACTGTATTAAGTGCTTTTGATTATAAATATTCTGTGGACTATTTTGACACTATATTCAATTAGATAGTTCTACAATCAACCGTATGAGTTGTTGAAGCTATTAAAGGAATATTCTGGTGAAGACATATTGTTGCTGTTTTTGTTTTCTGTTGTTCTAAAAATAAAAATAGAGGCGTTGAGCAATAACTTTTATCCGAATTGTGAGTTAGTGCAATTCGAAAAAGAGCAAAACGAAAGAGGGAATCAGTGCTTCCTTAGTATCGGAATCATTGTCACTTTATAATGTTCAAATGAGTAAGAGTGAAGAATTTAAGGCACACATTGAAACAAACAGCTTGCATTATAACAGTTTCAATGACGGCCTAGCAGATCTGGATATGGATAGGCTGCACTGTTTAATCTAACATGTCATTAATATATATAAGAAAAGGTGTTGATCGCACAACGATCCGACGATCTGGCTCTCTCTCTCTGTGGCATTTACATTCGTTTATCCGTTTATCCGAGTTCCATCGCTAATTGATTCCGATTGAATTGTTGTCTGGGTCTTCCTCTGTGAAAAACACCAGCTAATTGTTTTTGAGACACTTTTTATAATTTTTTCTAATTGAATTCTTTTGACCAAACCGATCACATCACAGGCTCCAAAGATTTTGTTATGCATTCGGATTCAATTCTGATTTTAGCAGCTTTACATGAACCAAAAATTCTGCGTATAATTTTCAACTCGAATGTCTATACGATTCTACAATCGGTGGTGGTCAACGTCCAACTTTCATAGATAAGTACAGGGTGTAATCCTTTGTAAACTGTGAGTTTACACGTACGCGGTAGATGGTTTGTCCACAGGTATTTTGGGTATGAGGACAAAACTCTGACACGAGTATCTGTCAGTACTCCAGTATATCAGTTAACGATGTTATCATAGACCCTAGTTATTTGCTGTTTGGTATGCGTTCTACTCCGTAGTCGCCAGTATATTTATTGCCAGGTGAAATGTTCAACATGCATTTTGTCAGTACCACCGCATATAGATATTTGTCCGCCCTAGGCAGGTATTTCGGGGAGGATCATTTGGGAATAAAAATGTAACAGTGTTTAATTTTTAAATAAACTTAACCTAAACCCAACCCTTCTTACTTAAGAATTAAGCATGTAATTGGTGTTTGACAAAAGTAGGAGTTTAAAATGCAATACATATGCAAATTTTACAATTCTTGATTTTTAATAAAACATTGTAGTGTTTGTGTACACGAAAAATATTTGTTGGTAAAATAAGACAAACAATGGTCTGCATAAATTTATTCAAACTGATAGCTAATTTTTGTTATTGAATGAAATATGTAAATGTGATGTAAACCAAAATTATAAAAAGTACAATAACTATGGAAACATTTCGTCGCTTTAATAATGAAACAACGTATGCTATTTATACGTTGTTTTTATATAATAGGTGCGCTGCATTCCCCATAAGGGTATCTTTGAATTGGCGTTTTTACATTTTCGAATTATTTTATGACTGGGGGTAAAAATTAATAAATTATAAATTAACGTCCATGCAAATGCATGCGCACATCAAACTTTAAACTCAAATATCTCGAAACTATACTTTTGCGTATACGCCATTTCATTATTAAAGCGACGATTTAAAGTTTAGCGGTCTGAAACTTAGAGAAATTAGTGATAATAAAAATGAAATAAAACACGGCTTTTAAAAAAAAAATTGTCAAAATATTTAGTGAATAGTGTCAAGTAAACAGTGTGAAATTTTAGTGTTTTCCAATGAAGTAATTAAAAAACTTAATAAAATACTTATTAAAAGAGAATCTCACGTGTTGTCAAAACAGATGTCTATACAGGTAAATTTTATTTCTTCATTTCTTCCTCGTCTTAGGAAAAATATAAGTATTTATTAATAGTGTAACTTGACCTTATAATTATGTACATCAAAGTTATGCAAATATTTATTAAAACAAATAAAAGTCTTAAAAAATCCAAACACTTTTTTGCTAGTTTTTTCCCGATTTAGATTTGGGTTATAAAAATATTATTTGTCATTGTAACATAGAAATTCTATACATTTTATCGAATTTATTTGGCAAACGCCAACGAAAAACTGTTAAATTTGTTTGGGGACAGTCTGGGCTTTGGTATTTTTTTTTTTAATAAAATGTGGTGTGTAGTAGGAATTACAATATGTGTCACAATAGCACATAAAAACCTTTTAAGACCAACAACATACGTTCAAACTTCAAAGGTGTTGATGGACGTAAATCTTTCTTTTTTTGTTTTTTTTTAAATTTTAACAAAAATTTGCTGAAACATAACAAAAATGTAGTTGCCAATAATCCAGCCGGTTGCATATTCCTTGATCGTGTGACGCACTGTCTTTCTTAAAGATGAAAGCCCACACATAGTTCAAGGAAGTTATAGCGTCTCATCATCAAGGATTATTTCACAGCTAAGATTGAGGGTGCTACCGTTGACTGAATACAGTTCATCCGCCACCACCCCTAAGATGTCACCTTGGCTAGTGATATCTCACTGCTATTGCCAGAAGTATGTGATATCTCACATTAATTCGTATGCCAATAGCAGGGACTGGAGTACGCTGGGTTGTCACACCCGTAGATCAAAAATAAAAAAAATGTTCAAAACAATAAAATTGATCCCTCCATGCGGTACCACTATGCGGTATAGTTAAAATATTCCAGATGTCGGTCTCCTATTCGATAATTTGGTTTGGTTTTGGTCAGGACCTATTCGACAATTTGGTTTGGTTTAGGTGGATTTCACAATTGGAAGATAGTGAGACGAACGTCTTGTATCAATGTTCTTACACATATAAAACGTCTGAAGATATAAATTATAATCGGAAGCAAGACAATATATACATTACAAAACAAAATTTAAAGTCCAAACTAATATTTGACTATCGATAATTGTGTTGCTAATTGTAACGATTTCGGCTTTCAGAAAACATTTTTGGATGCGTTCATATAGACATTTTTGTATTTGTTTCATATCAAGAAATATTCGTTTTAGGAGATATTGCGTAAATTAACGCCACTTTCTAGCTTCAATTTAAAAAATCCTGCCTGACTTCAACTCACAAAGTGTTTTTCGTAATGAGATAGTTAAAAGATTTTGGAGTTTGAGTGTTAAAATACACAAACAAATCGTAAAAACTCAGCATTCATTTCAAGGGTTTGAATGTGTGTTTTTTAAAGTATGACTTAAGTAAACCATTGTATATGGCAGTGCAAGATAATAACCCAGTTCTTCAAATCATTTTTTATAAATTTATTTTGGTTCAGATTTATTGTTTTGCACTTTTAAAGGAAATGCACCTCTGGCACAGAGACAAGTACAGGTACTGACGAGGTGCCAATTTGAATTTTGTGTATTAACATAAATATTACTGGCTTTTATATCAATCGAAAAATTTGGATCATGACTTGCATGCTCTATGACATATAAACCACTTTCCAATCGAGTGAATTACTGAATGATTCACTTAAACTGAATTGTATTCCGGAATTTGCATCTTCCAATGGTGATATTTAGTTTATACTGAACGTAAACTGAGCTACTACAGAACTGTATTGAATTTAATAAAGTGAAGTAAAAAATAGGTTCATCAGTTCAACATATCCATATTTTTTTATTTACGGCTTGTGGTCAAACGTTAAAAATAATAAAAAATTAAATCGGTACATATTTGTTTGTGTCTAAATTTTTGATTTTGGTTATGTATTTTTTAAATGTCCAAAAATTGGTGTTTCTGTTGTTTTGGCTCTAGTTTTGATGATTTACTGAATATTAGACCAATTGGCTACAATCAATTCCTCCAGCAATTCTCTCGATTGGAAAGCGGCTATAATAAAAGGGATTATAATGTTCTTAAATGTCCAATGCATTTGTCGATTTCTATTTCTGAAAATGTACTCTTCTAACCTCTCTTTCATCCTTGTTAATCTAATAAACCAAAGATCCCTTATTCAATTTGTTTTATAAATAACTAAGATACAATTTTTTGATGAAAGTTCCCCTTATCAACGATGGCATTTCTGGTTATACGTACATATTTGTATTATGATTATTTTTTTTAGAAAAACGTATTTGCCTTCACTTAAAACCAAGAAAACATGTTTTGTTTGGTATATTTTACCCTTTTTAAAATTTTCCCTATCTTTTATTTGACTACATTCATTTTTGTTATTTTTTTTTGTACATATTTTAAAAGGAATGTATATAAAAAATAAAAGTTTCGTCTTAAAAAAAATGAATGATTCAACAGTAACTCCAAAGTTATTATACAAAGAATGGGCGTCACATGTATACGTACTTTGTTTCTATTGTATATTTAAAGATGTTATATTTTATTAAAAATTGTTTCTTAATTTTTGTTTTAAAAATGGTGTAATTTGTTGTTTGTAAATGTGCAACAAAATTTTACAACCAGAAATTTCATTAAATTATCTAAAATTTTGTTATGCAATAGTGTATTACATACCGAGGTGGAAATTGTTTTATTTCCGTTGAGAGCTTAGATAGAGGTTTGAAAAATTTGTGATTTTCAAAAAATAATAATACAAAAAAACTAAAACTTTCAAGCATTAAAATAAAAATAGTTTTATAAATTAAAGTTACATAATTTTTTTTTTTAAAACAAGTTAGTTATTGTCCTATTTACTAAAATGGGTCATATGCATAAAACCTAGTAACTAGGTTTTGTAAGTGTTTGCTATACACGGAGAGCCAACGCCAAAAATGCTCTGAGCTTATAATAGCTGATATACTCTCAGATCTTTATGGTAGTTGTGTACACACACATACTTCGGTCAGTCAAGCGAACTATAGAACAGGCGTCTTCCATATGTTATCAAACCTGTTATCATTACTTTGGTAACAAAATGAATTTATAAAATCTGAAAATTGTTTTACAGATTATATATTACTTAAATAAAATATGGAGGGACTGAAAGCTCAAGCTCTGAAATATCAAGACTTCGGTTTTGGTTAAGGATTTTGATATAGTTTTCGGCCTCGATGTCTATCAAACATAACTCTTTGTTAAAGTACATGTATTTTTTTATCTCTGTTTAGAGATTTATTACACAACTAACACGAAACATCAATAAATTGGCTGAAAATCATAACAGATCATAAATTAACATAATTTAGTGAAAAGATGATACAATCAGCAAACTACTCTAAAACCTCTCCATTTAGCGTTTCGAAAAAATATTACAAAATCACAAATTCATTTTTCTTTCAAAATTCCAAAAATATTGTAAAAATTAAATTGACTGAAAAACGTAATCGGCGATTATTTTACGATTCGTTTGTGCGTAAAACAATTTTTCGCACAAACGAATCATAAAACACATTTTTCTACTTCAAGCTACGAAAATATCATTTTAATATATAGTAAAACCTATGTGAAAGGGAAACCTTTTCTAAGTAGTGACTGAAAATGTTTTCTGAAAGTAAATAAGTTTCGGTAATCGCCTACAGGTGGTGGTTATTTAAAGGATTGAATATTTGATTGAATATTTTAGATTGAATTTGATTTACTGTTTCTGTTGTTGTTTCGGTTGCTGTGTTTATTTCTGTCAATATCGCAGTATTTTGAAGGAATTGAATATTTTGAATATTTTGATCGAATCGAATCGAAACTAATCATTATGTCAATTGTGTGTAATTAATTAATTAAACTAATAATGAGTGTGTTATTTTCTATATCTGAGAAATCGGAGCGATAAAATAAAATTTGTATCTCAGATATACCGTATAATTTGTTCCTCCGATAATTAACTGTCAGATATAAAATATATTCTCTGAGTTCTTTCCGACAAAAAAAAAATAAAAAAAATTTATTAAATAAATAAATAAATTTTATTAAAAAATTTATTTTCATTTGTTTTTAATTGAAACTTTACCGTTTTTTAAATTAATACTTTAAACGATGACTTCCAGTCGGTAAAAGAAATATCTGTAATATCTGTAAAAGTTTTTAGAGAAAATATATGAACTATTTTCATTATTCATATTGTCAAATTCATCTACTAAAAACTTACAAAAAGACATATCTAAATTTGATTGTGTAAAAAATAAACAAGATTGTATTTATATATCGCATTTTTACCAGTGTAAATAGTGTTATTATTGTGTTCGCCTGTTATTATTCCATCTGTAGGCGAACACAATAATAACATTATTTTACACTGGTAAAAATGCTATTATATAAATGCATGTTTATTTTTTACACAGTAAAATTTAGATATGTCGTTTTGTAAGTTTTTAGTAGACGAATTTGTAAATATTATCATATAAAATAGCGTTTTCTACGCGTGGCAAAAACGTTTTTGCGTACCTGAACTTATTCCATTCGACGCTATCGCGTCTCGTGGATAAACCGTTCAGTCACGCAAAAAGAGACGTTTTCACCACTTGTATAAAAATCTACTATTTACATCCTAGTTATCGTGACTGAAAGTTGAACTTAACGTCCGTAAAATAAAAGCCCGTTGCTATATAAAACATTAGTGTATTTTTCTACTTTGCCGCCCGTAAGATTGTTTTACGCGAAAATAATCGGAAAATGCCCGGAAAATAATCATAAAATTAGAACAAACAAATAAATTATTGTATGAAGTTTATAGAAAAAATCATGGCGCGCATGTTTAGTATAATTTTTAAAATGTCTAACGAGTTTAAAAAATTCACAAATTGATTTATACTACAATTAAGTTGTGTAGTTGGGCGAAAAACGTTGTACATACACCCAGGCTGAAAGGAAGATTACGCCCTTGGTTCAATAAAAGCCCTCGTTTCGCGTCGGGCTTCAATATGACCCGCAGGCGTAATCTTCTACTTTTAGGCCTCGATATGTAAATAACTATTTCAGCCCTTATAAATTCATTTTGTTACCGAAGTAATGATAATAGGTTTGATAACATATAGAAGACGCCTGGTCTACAGCTCGCTTGACTGACCTAAGTATGTGTGTGTACACAACTACTCGCCCAATCCAAAGTTGCGGGTGTGACATTTACACGAAATAAATTTCCCATCTGCTAAAATATTTTAGAGCAATGGTTTTAATTTTTATGGATTTCAATGAAGATCTCTTTCAATACAAAAACTCAAAATTCTGTGAATTATAATAACTTTGTGAACTGGGTATTCTATATTATATTATAAGTATAAGCTTATTTGATCGCTAATTTGTCATATATCCGAACTGATCAGCTAGAGTTCTGATTATTTTTCATTCATATATTTAAAAAGAAAAATTAAAAATTATATGCTAGCATTTCTCATTACCACTTTTGAAATCATTGCTTCTACGTCAACAAATGTCTACGCAAAAACTTTATAAGCGTAGCGAAGCACGTCGGACCCTCCTAATTCATGTAATTTAGGAAAAAGAATGGGATCAGAGATTTCAGTACATTCAAATTTATTAATCATTTCATTTTCATCAATTCTATCTTCATCTGACAAATTTAACAAACACATCAGGCAGGAATTAAAGCACCAGTACGATGATAAAAAATATTATGAATTTTAAAATGATAAATACCACGTGCAATTCATTTCTTCATTCACAACATTCATTTCACCATTAACACCATTCATGACACCATTCATTTACGAAGAAAAAACAGAACAAAATGTTCACATTCATTCACTTCAATGTACAGAAGGAGACTAAAAAATTAGTGAAGGAATTGTAATTTGGTAAATAAACTTATAAATTACATAAGCAATTATTATTGTCTGTTTAAAATCTCTACTTACCTAACTCCTTACCTAACTCCTTACCTTACCTAACTCCCTACCTTACCTAACTACTTACCCAGCTCCTTACCTTACCTAACTCGTTACCTTACTTAACTACTTACCTAACTCCTTACCTTACTTAACTCCTTACCTTACCTAACTCCTTTCGGTACCTAACTCCTTACTTTACGTAGCTCCTTACCTTACCTAACTACTTACCTAACTACTTACCTACTTTATTTAAAAAATCAATATATGGTCCGCGTTGAACCCCAATATGGGTAGCGAAAATCCGAAATTCTACGTCCACGCCGTGCTACCTGGGTAACGCTAAGAGAATTAGGTTCGTGTAGTTGAGAGAGGCAGAGGAAATACTGCTTATACTCAATGATTCTGCACCATGGCGAGTCATTGGCGCCATAAAACCAATGCAACTCAAGCGTCTGTTCTCCATGTTAGGGGCGGCTTGGAGCGGGCGTCTGTCTTGGATCAAGCGGCTCGCTATATAAATGTGTAGAAAGCGTCTGTTCTCCATGTTAGGGGCGGCTTGCAGCGGGCGTCTAACTTGTATCAAGCGGCTCGCTATATAAACGTGTAAAAAGGTTGTTTCTGGTGACCTTAAGATGCAGGACCAACCCATTCACGAAAATTTGGGTTGGGCGAAGGGCTAACACCCCATTTCCGTAAAAAAATTATTGTCATGAATTCTGTACACAGGCCTCGGAATATCTCGGAATCATAATTAGAACGACCTCGGAAACTGTACCCGGACTACGATTTAAAAATGGGAACCTGGAACGTGCTAAGCCTTAGAAGACCAGGAGATCTCCTAAAACTCACACAACAAGTCGAGAGCTACACACTAGATATAGTGGCATTACAAGAACTAAGATGGCCAGGTACTGGAATCCATGAAACAGCGAAAGGATACACTCTTTATTATTGCGGTCATCAAAACGGAGGAGAATTTGGAGTTGGCTTTCTTATACACCGTCGCGTGAATCAGCATGTTATCGACTTCTGCCCAATTAATATGCGGCTATGCACACTGAGAATCCGCACGCAAAAATTCAATGTAACGATCGTCAATGTTCATGCACCTACTGAAGATAAAGCAGATGATATTAAAGACCTGTTCTTCCTAGAACTCGAAGAAGTCATCAATAAAATCCCGCGGCACGATATAAAAATCGTGGTAGGTGACTTTAATGCTCAAATCGGTAGGATTGCAGAACTTAAAACACATATCGGCCCTAACAGCTTGCATCATACCAGCAACAATAACGGTTTTCGCGCAGCCGAGCAGGCTATGATGTATGATCTAGTAATTTCCAGCACTTTCTTCCCTCACAAGAGAATTCACAAGGCAACGTGGAAATCAAATGACGGAAGAACGGAAAATCAAATCGATCACGTCATGATTTCTAAGAGACACTCCACAAGTGTAACTGACGTTCGATCATACAGAGGTGCTGATATGGACACTGATCATATGCTTGTCATCTTTAAGTACAAGTGCAAATTATCATCTACATTTAATAGACAAGCAAAAAAGACCGTGCGCTGGAACGTCGATGCATTTAAACATCCGGAAACGCTGAACAGATATCAGGAAATAATAACACAAAAGATAGAAGAGCATGACATCTCTTCTGAGATGCCATTAAACATACAAGAAGAATGGCAAACGCTTCAATCAACCATTATAGCCGCAGCACAAACTACAATCGGAAAGCGGCCACCGAAATCACACAACGAATGGTTCGACGACGAGTGCCGCCAATCCGTTGAACATAAACAAAAACTGCGAGAAAAATGGTTAACAAGGAACACCCGAAGCTCCCAAGATGATTATCTATGCGCCAGGAAAGGCTCAGCAAAACTTCTACGCAAAAAGAAACGCGAACACATGAAGAGCTGCATCGAAAACATCAACCAACATGCGGCCAACGGAAATTCAAAAGAGTGCTTTGCCAATGCACGGAATCTGACAAAAGATTTCCACCCAAGATCTACAGCCATCAAAAATGAAAATAATGGACTCACAACAAGTGAACGTTATGTGCTGGCAGTGTGGCGATCCCACTTTCAAGACCTATTGAATAGGACGAATGAAGTTCATCCTATTCGAGCAATTGCTCCATCAACTGAGGAGATTTTTGTCCCTTACCCAGCAATAGAGGAAGTGGAAGCTGCAATTAAAAAACTGAAAAATGGCAAATCACCAGGTTTCGATGGAATTCCCGCAGAACTTTTGAAAAATGGAGGAGCAGCTCTGGTCTCACGTATATACGATCTGATTCTTGCAATCTGGGACCAAGAAGAACTACCTGCTGAATGGAAAACAGCTCTCATTGTTCCGCTACATAAGAAAGGTGACCGTCTAAAGTGTGCGAATTATCGTGGCATCGCACTGTTGAACATAGCATATAAAATACTAGCTAATGTCGTACTTGCTCGACTCATCCCGTTCACCGAATCTATCATCGGTGACTATCAGTGTGGTTTTCGTCCCAACCGCTCAACCACAGATCAATGTTTTACATTAAGGATGATTTTGGAAAAATGTTGGGAGTACAACATCAGCATTCACCAGCTCTACGTTGATTTCAGGCAAGCATATGATAGTATCATCCGCGACAACCTCTGGTCCGCACTCATATGCCTTGGTATCCCAGAGAAACTTGTTTCTCTGTGCAAACTCACAACATCGGGATCAAATTGTAGAATAGTAATCGAAGGGTCAGTTTCTGATCCTTTCGATATAACATCAGGTGTTCGACAAGGTGATGCACTCGCGCCTGTACTGTTTAATTTGGCGCTGGAGTACGCGATAAGAAAAAACCGAATTGAGACGCAAAACTGCATATATAATAAATCTAGTCAAGTTCTTGGCTACGCAGATGATATTGTGCTTCTCGGACGTAGAACGAGCGATATTAAAGATAGTCTCTCTCAGCTTGAAAGAAATGCTAAACGACTTTTGGATTATGCATCAACACCGGCAAAACTAAAGTGTTAACAACATCTAAGAACATACCTCCCGAAATCTGGATACTGGCGACTATGAAGTGGAACGCGTGGAAAACTTCAAATACCTCGGGTCTGTAATAACATCGTCAAATGACATGCAGGCAGATATCAAAGCCCGTGTCTCTGCCGCATACAGAGTTTTCTACGCATACTCAAAACTTCTGCGATCAAAACATCTTTCGCGGTCGTGTAAACTCACACTTTACAAAGCATTAATTCGAACTGTGCTTACATTTGGAAGTGAAAGCTGGACACTGACTTCCTCCGATTGTAGAATTTTATCAACATTCGAGAGGAAGGTCATACGAATAATTTATGGTTCATGTAAAGTTGCTGAAAATCAGTATAGAATCCGAATGAATCACGAAATCAGACAGCTTCTTGGAGGCTGCTATGTAATCGGATTCATTAAATCTAACCCGGAATCAGATGGTTTGGTCATATGGAAAGGGCTCCATTAGATAGAATGATAAAAAAAGCGTCCAACAACAACCAGCTGGTGTTCGTCGAAGAGGAAGACCTAGACAACGCTGGCTGTGATGACATCATCCAAGACCTTCGTGATATAGGATGTCGAAACTGGGGTCACTGGTCATGGAACGAGATGATTGGAAGCTTATTGCACAGACGGCAAAATCCCTTCATGGGATGTAAACGCCAGAGAGAGAGAGAGAGAGAGAGAGAGAGAGAGAGAGAGAGAGAGAGAAGAGAGAGAGAGAGAGATGAGAGAGAGAGAGAGATGAGAGAGAGGAGAGAGAGAGAGAGAGAGAGAGAGAGGAGGAGAGAGAGAGAGAAGAGAGAGAGAGAGAGAGAGAGAGAGTGAGAGAGAGAGGAGAGAGAGAGAGAGAGAGAGAGAGAGAGAGAGAGAGAGAGAGGAGAGAGAAGAGAGAGAGAGAGAGAGAGAGAGAGAGAGAGAGAGAGAGAGAGAGAGAGGGGAGAGAGAGAGAGAGAGAGAAGAGAGAGAGAGAGAGAGTATTACTATATAGATGTTGGATAGTAATACTTAAACAATTAATCTATGAAAAAATTAAATTACTAACTCAATTCTTGCTTGTGTAGGAAATATTCAAAATTTTCGTTGCGGGTGTGACATGTATGGCCAGTGAAACAGACAAAACAGATTAATTTTTAATTAACATATTATAAAAAGTTTATTAACATATTATTAATTACATATTATCAAATACATTAATAATATCAGATCAATCAAATAAATTGCATATCTAATCTGGAACTACTAATTTCAAACAAATTCTGTTATGTGCACTTTCTTTTTTCAGTGCTACATCAATTGTTCCTACATTAGTCGGAACAAAATGATGTACAGATTGTATATTTGGTACTGATTTGACTTTGTCCCAGCGGGCATCGAGCATTTTCACAACTTCTTTTGAAATTTCACCTTCAGCAGAATAAATTACTTTTATTTTTTTTAAGAACTTTTTCTGCACACATGGCAAAATCTGATGCTGGAATTAATTGTTGCAGAGCGTTGAAGCACAACTAGCGATACCGTTTTTCTTTGCAACTGCACCGACGCCATCCACAGCTCCTTTACCGCGCGATGTTGCAAAATAAGACCCAGTGATTTTTATGTCATAGTCTTCTTGAATGTATGACGTGGACAACATATTGTACCTTTTTTTGAATTGGAACAACCATCGGAATAGACATGTAGAGTTTCTAATTTTTGGACTTTTTTAATGTCTTTTATTAAAGTTTCCAAATATCCCTTTGATTAAAGTCTCCACACTGCATATTCCCCGTGCTTTAAATTGTCTGATACAATGATATATGATTGGTCCTTATCAAAGTATGTGGCAACGGCAGTAAATATAGTAACTTGCGTATGTGCCCAATGAGCAGCTTGGATTTCATCTTGTATGACAGTGCAATAATTTTTGGCAAAATCAACCTGTAAAGCAACTTCACCTTTTGCTAAAACGTTCATGTTTTCATGGTTTGTTGTTGTTTTAATAATATTGATTTTTTTTTTCGTGTTAAATAAATAAACGATAACGTAAACACAAATTGAAAATAGTTAGTGCTGCCCTCAACATGCTTTCCAGCATGCTATTCTTACATAAATTTAGATAAAATTTGTTTAGATAACATTTGTGTGCATTGCAAAAGATGTTGCGGGTGTGACTTTAATTAAATGTCACGCCGCAACAGGAACATGTCACACCCGCAACACGTAAAAACTATAATTTAAGTTTTAATAAAAAAATTTTTATCAGTGTAATTCAAGGTACCTTAATGAACTATTTTTGAAAATAAAGTTTCATAACTTATAGTCAAAGTAATTTTTCTGTGGACATATAAATATCACTTTTTGTTGCGGGTGTGACACAATAATTAGGAGTAACTAAATATGTTTACCTTTTGTAACAAAGATTAATGAACACTTCTTTGCAGGCAAAAACTGTTAATGATAGATGTCAGATTATATAGCCAAGTTTTGAGAGTTACAGAATTATTTGTGTAGCTGTATGAGACCAGGAAACATTTTTGGCTCAGTGTATTTCAGACAAACATTATGTCACTTTAGTTAAAATAAATATGTTAATTCGACAAAAATTCAATTTTTTTTCAATAAAATATGAAATAGTAAACTTTTAACAGTTAGTATGCAAAATTAGAAATATAAAATTTCATTCTCATGTCCACTTTTTTGTGGATTGGGCGTACTATAACCACCTGCCAGAATATCAGCTTTTATAAACTCTGGAGCATTTTTTTGCGTTGGCTCTTGGTATAGTTCTAGTAGATTTATTATGAATAAAAAACTAGCAAACACTTAAAAAACCTACCTAGTTACTAGGTTTTATGCATTCGACCCATTATTTCAAGTTAAATTTGAGAAAATCAGTCTACTTGATTAAACATGATTGAAATTTTTTTTCGGAGTTATTTTCTGGTCTCCTAAAGGGTTTGAACTTTGAAACTGTTTTGCGGTGGTCTAAGTATTTTCGATTTTGTTTTCTTGGTTTCTAATCATTTTTAATTGTGTCTGGAGTAAATAATAATAAAATAATAAACGCTTTATTCTTGTTAAATTGAATTTTATTTCACTAAATACGTATTTCGAAAGCTATGCTTTTATCGACAGTAGTATCTAAAAAACTAAATTTTAAAGTAAAAACAGCAACATTATACAGTACAAATTTTAACTAATTAAGTATAGTGAAACAAATATAGTATAGTGAAAAAATCTAAATTCCCACACACACACACACCACAACAAAATTTTTAGCAATTGTCATGCAACATTAGCATTTAGCAAGAT